>JAJMLC010000150.1:0-472865 GCA_030569495.1 Pichia cabralensis | reverse complement strand
CAGCAAACTCAACACCTTTGACAACATCTGACATGGTACCGGAACCGTTTGATCTCAACACCTTAACAGCAACAATCTTCGCTTTTTTGGAGACACCGTACGCTTTAGAGCCAATGGTACCTGCACAATGAGTACCGTGACCGTTACCATCGACATCTTCGTCACCGTCTGGAATAGTGGCACCCCAGACTGCTCTACCGCCAAACTGTTCGTGGCTGATGTTGACACCAGTGTCAATAACATAAGCGGTGACACCTTCGCCTGCGTCATTATCGTAAAGATATTGGTTATAGTTACCTAAGCCCAAAGTTTCTCTGTGGGAAATTCTGGATAAACCCCATGGTGCATCACTTTGGGTCTTTGCTTCAATAGCTTCAACAGTGGAATCTGCTTCAATAACGGCAACATCCTTGGAGCTTCTCAACAAGTTGACAGCTTGAGGGGTAAAGACACCGGTATAACCTTTCAAGCCAGGACCATCGAGGACGTGGCCGATACCACCAACCTTGTTCTTGAAGTTTAAGGTACTTATAGTTTCAGAAAAGGATTCAGCTTCGGCTTCGTTCATAGCAGCGTACTGTTGGGCTTGGACGTCTTCAATCCACAATTTGTGGAATTCAAAGGCGTCGTCAGAGATGTCATCCTTCATCAAGACAATGTAAGAGTTTGGAATTGATCTTTCGTTGGTAAATAGAGTCAAGACTTCATTGTTATCCAATGATGCTGCAGTTTCAATGTCATCATGTTTGGCTTGTTCAAGTTTGACATCAACAGACTTGACGTTAATGCTGGATGAGATATGGGAAGGCAAATCTTCCAATTGAGGAATAACCAAAGCGGAAACTTGAGACACTGCTAGGGCAGTAAGAATAGATGTAGATATAGCAGTAGACAACTTCATAATGTGTTACTTAGTTAGAGCTGAAAGAGCAAGAAGAACAGGAGCAAGAAGAACACAGTGTAAACCAATAGAAACACAAGGCTCCAAGCGCAGAAGGGGGCGGTTATCTCTGCCAAACCGAGCTGAGCAATTTAAGCTTGATACCCACAGAGATAAGATTGAGGCATCTTTGACAGCACGTCGATCGCCGCTGCCGGGCACTTTTCTTGTTTCCTTATTGAGCTCACCCATCACACAGTCTACAAGCTACAAGCAAGCCATTTTCTCTCTTCTTCCCTTCCACTCCCTTTCCATTTTGAAACATCTACAACATCTGCACCTCCTGTAAGCAGTATCTGGCAATGACTCACATAGAGCTGGCACTGTGCCCACAAATGACTTATCCAAGCTCAAATGCGATTCAGCTCTAAGCTTTATGCATGTGCGCGCGCTAAATTTTTGGCTTACGGGCTCTATAGACTTCATCATGGAAAAGGTGTAAGACTACAATGACTCCAAGAAAGAGTGATATTTTAAGAAAAACAGCACACACATGGTGCTTATTGTATAAACTTCTGCAAATTGTGTTTGAATTTCTGAATTTTATTTGTTTATTATCTACTATTAGATTTGTATTCTTTTGTTGACTAATTCTTATTCTCCGAAGTTGACTCGATTGAAGTTTATGCTTACTGTCAAAAATGAGGAATTTCACTCCTTTTATACATTCTGATAACAAAAATAAAAATGAAAGTCCTTTGAATATTAATCAATTCAAAATGAAAAAATTATTGTCCAAAAAAAATGATAACCATGATACCCCGGCTAGTGATAATAATAGTGGTAATAATAAAAATCTATCTAAAATGCCAGTTCCTGCTCATACCCCTGAAAGAGAATCTTCCCCTTCACCTACCAATTCTTCCAATATAATTCGACAACAACAATTCCATAATCACCAAGCTCCAGTTCTAAGTCCAAACTCTTCATCTTCCTCATCAACTTCTTTGTCTGCCCCAAAACCAACAAGGGAGAGACCTTTTGCAACCAATCTGTTTAACAGTTCTGGCTCAATTTCCAAATGTTTTGCACAAGGACGATATAAAAATAACTCATCTAGTTCTCTTAACAAAATCTCTCATTCACATTCTGCTTCAAGTCTAAATCATGAAATTCCAAACTATTTACCAAGATCTATATCTCCCACTAATACTGGCGATCAAGGGTCTATCGATGTAAATTTAGAGCCTCGTTCCGAATCTGAGAATAGTATAAAAAGTAATAACGAAAGTACTTCAAGCTACCTTTCACACTTCACACATAGAAACTCAAGGTTACTTAACCCTTCAACACCTGAAACACAGTCTTATGAGCAAAACAAAGCCTTAGTTTTAGAATTGGATTTGGATTGTAATATAAAATTTATAAGTAAAAGTTGGGAATCAATCGTTGGAACAAAAATAGCAAAAATTCTTTATAAACCAATACGGGATATAATAGCTGGTGAACAAACGGATAAAGATGTGTTTTCAATTGCAACATCAAATATGACATTAGATGATGAAACCTATAGAATTAGATTTATTGTTCAAACAAATTTAATCAAATCTAATTCTAATTCTCCACCATTGTCTTCTTCATCTCCCGTGTCTAAGCATTCAACAAATTCTACTAATAGTGATAATACTGATGAAAATAAAACTTTGGATCCTGCAACTTCAAATGACAATTCCGATAATGATTCCATAAGCGTTCATTCATCTTCGTCAACAATAACAACCGATGGCGGATTCATCGAACTTGAAGCTCAAGGAATTCTAATTCATGATAAAAATAACCAACCAAGCCATTCAATGTGGATCGTTAAACCTTGGGTACCTATAAAAGATGTTACATTAGAATTTTCAGAAAATTTGGTTTCAACAATAGGATATTTTGGTATAAATTTATTAGAAAATTATATGTTATATTTAACTGATCTTGAAATAACAGATGAAGTAAATCTACCACCCCCTTCTGTTGAACTTTGTAGAATTTGTGAAGAGCAAGTGCCTAATTGGTGGCTTGAAAAACATTCTGAATTATGCTTAGTTGAACATAGAGTAGAAGATATGGTTTATATAAAACAAGAAGAGTTACAAGAACATAGATTGCTATTACATAATATCTTAGAAACTTTATACAGGAAGCAAGCTCAAACTTCTCAAAAATCCCCTTCTCCATCAACCAATTCATCTTCAAATATATCTTCTGGAAATACATCGCCATCTTCTCAATCATCTTCAACTTCGTTGTCCGATACATCTATATCATCATCATCTTCTTCAAATAGTGTCATTCTAATTAATGAATATAAAGGCTTTCAAATTCCTTTAGGCCCTCAGTTAAGTAATAATTCTTCTATACTGCAAAGAAGAAAAAGTATAGGTACTTTATTACCTCAAATTCGATTCCCAATGAAAAACATTGAAAATATGATTGCATATTGTGATGAAGCTTTAAGTATCAATCCCGGTGAAATCAATTCTAATAAGAATAACGAACATACCGACCAGGCAGAAATTGCGTATTCGCCAAATTCTACGCAAGCTTTGAAAATTTTAAATGATTTAAATTTACCTTCATCAAGTGATCCTGCAATTCAAGAGTTAACTAAAGATACAAAACAACTAGTAGAAAATAAACTAGAAACTCTTGAACGTTATTCACATATTTTACAATATGTAGACAGAATTACAAAAGAAACTAATGATCTGGTCATTCAAGCAATAAATAACACACTTAAAAAAATTAGAGAACACGTTTTCTGTATATCAGAACCTGAATCTGATGATGCAATGTCAGTGAAATCTGGTAGATCTATGAAAATGAAACCAATGATACCAATGCAGATGCCATACCCTAAAACTCCTAAAAATTCTGCTAATATTATATTTAATAATGCATATCTTGATCCTTTATCTCCAAATGGGTCTCGTGATGATTTAAAATTGGCAACCGTTTCTAATTCTGCAAACTCAACCCCTAGAAATTCTATCATGATGGCAAGACGCTCAACTCCTATAATATCCGTGGTGTCTGATGAATCAAGATTGAAGAAACCTCTGAGCAGTAATATATCTACTCCAAGAAGACCCGTTTCTCCAGGTTATCCAGCACCTTTAACATCGATTCAAAAAAATAAGAAAAGTGAATCATCAATCAATTCTCCGTTAACATCTCCATTATTACAATCAATTGAGTCAAGTAAAATGTCTAATGCTTCTACAATAAACTCTACAATTTTGAATACGCCTAGTTTTAGTCAGTTAGAGAAACCACCATCTTCTCCAATACTGATCCCAACAACTTCTAAACATGCTTTACCTTCTATTAAAGATTACGGAATTGTTAAACCAATAAGTAAAGGTGCATTTGGATCGGTTTTTTTAGCAAGAAGAAAACTTACAGGTGACTATGTTGCCATTAAAGTATTAAAAAAATCCGATATGATAGCTAAAAATCAAGTTACTAATGTTAAAGCCGAGCGTGCAATTATGATGGCACAAAGTGATTCTCCATACGTTGTTCAATTGATCGCTTCCTTTCAAAGTACCCACTATCTTTATTTGGTTATGGAGTATTTGAATGGTGGTGATCTTGCGACACTTCTAAATAATATGGGAACTTTACCAGATATGTGGGCCAAAAGATACATTGCAGAAGTTATTGTTGGAGTAGATGATTTACATTCTAAAGGTATTGTTCACAGAGATTTGAAGCCCGACAACTTTTTAATAGACCGTTTAGGTCATGTTAAATTGACAGATTTTGGGCTTAGTCGAATGGGTTTGGTTAATAGACAAATGGCAGCTTCCAAATCTCATTCAAGAAATTTTTCTCAAGGTAGTGGCTTTACTAGCATAACAGGAAGTGTATCAAGTGCAAGAAGTGCATCAGGTTTAGGATTATCAGCGCTGGGTTCATTAGGAGGAACACCAACATCCTCTAATACAGGAAGTATTGGTGGCAATACACTAAATATAGATTCTGTTTCAGCGGGAAATCCTTTTAAAGCTTCCAATTCTGAAACTGGTTCATCTTCATCTATTTTAGATAAGAAATTATTAACTGTGGAACCATTTTCTTTGAATTCTCCTAAACAAGAAATGTTTTCACCCGATAAAGATAGAGAAAAATGTAAAGATTATTTTAGTATTGATTCAACCGCAGGTTCAATTTCTGGTGCCGTTTCAAATCTTCAACAAGAATATAGTACCAGAGCCAGAACACTTTCATCAGTTAGTCATATGTCAAATAACTCGCAAATGTCGGATTCTCATCAATCTCCAGCTTCTGCATCACTATTATCACCTATAAATCCTAAAAAAAAAACAAACGAACATCTAACCCATGAAATCGAAACAGATTCTCCAAGTCAATCAATTGAAACGCCAAAAACTTATGCTCTTTTTGATCCTAATCATTCAACACAAGCAAGAAAATTCGTTGGAACTCCTGATTATTTAGCTCCTGAAACCGTTGCAGGTAAAGGTCAAGATGCTGCAAGTGATTGGTGGTCAATTGGATGTATTTTATTTGAATTTCTTTTTGGCTACCCACCATTTAATGATGATACACCAGAGAAAGTTTTTAATAATATTTTATATGGCGAGATACAGTGGCCACATTTACCAAAAGAACAGTTCAAAGAGTATTGTTCGGATTCTGCACATGATTTAATTGAGAAATTATTAGTGAAAGATTCTGAGAAACGTTTAGGTGCTGGTGGGTCTGCAGAAATTATGAGCCACAGATACTTTGATGGTATCAACTGGTCAACACTATTTGATGAAGAAGCGTCATTTGTTCCAGAAGTTGATGATCCCGAATCAACAGATTATTTTGACCAAAGAGGTGCAACAATGAATGGATTTCCTATGGACGAAGAAGATGAAAATGATGCTGATACAAAGATTGATTCATCCAGAAGTTATTCTAAAAGTGGATATTCGGGAGATTTTGAAAATAATGTTGAAGATGACGAAGATGAAGATGAAGATGAAGAAGCTGATGAAGAAAATACAAGTGTTTATTTTAATCATTCTAGTGAATATCCAATAAAAAAGACTTTTATGAATTACAAACCTAGATCAAATTCCAGTTCTTCATCTACAATTAGTTCTCCAAGACCTAGTTTTTCTACGAAATCACCACATTTGCTATCATCTAGAGAAAGAAGAGGATCCAGATTAAACGATGCAGGAAGTAGTTCAGAATTTGGATCATTCCAATTTAGAAATCTAATGGTTTTAGAAAAACAGAATAAAGATGCAATCAATAGATTGAAATCTGAGCATATGGATCATAGGAACAGTGTATCATCAATGACTTCTTCAGATGGTGGATATTTTCAGCAATCAGCTGGTTTTCTAGTATCAGGGGGTGGAATGAATTCAAATCCTGGTACCCCAGGAGCAACTGGTGTACCTCCTTTGAATAGAGGACGTAATCAACAAATGTTAACACCACATAAGAGATCATTATCACCAAATCCACAATTCATTAATACATCAACTTCTAAATCGCCGATTTTAAGTTTTATTCAGTCTCCAGTTGCTAAGAACAATAACAACAACAATTTGCTAGAATCCGATACTTCATCCCTAAACAATATGAATAAAAATGCATCAGTTTCGAAAACTAATAATAATAGTGGTAGTAGTTCATCAAGTATTTTGGTTAATAAAAATAAGAAAGATAATTTAATTACTACACCTGCAATGCATATACTTACAAAATCATTTACAAGAACTTTAAGTGATTTTTCACCATCATCATCAGATAACGAAGAGAAAAGTTCAATTATATCACGTATAAGAAGATCAGGTAAAAATAAGGCCAAGAATTATACAACTTCTAGTAAATCATTGCAACATGGTAATGAATCAACACTTAAAAGTCCAACTTATACACCGATTTTACCATCATTACATGTATTAGTTTTTGAGCCAATTCCTATTCATAGGTATTCCATAGCTAAAGATTTAAAAGAATCTGGATGTACTGTTGAGACTTGTGCTAGTGGATCTGAATTAATTAAATTGAGTACAGGTAATATTGAATTTGACATAATTTTCATATCATCAGAATCCCAAAGATTGAATTTTATTGATCTGGTTAAGCTAATTAGGCATACAAATTCATTAAATTCAAATACAACCATTGTTTCAATGACATTATATTCGAAAGATGTTATGTATGATCTTTTCGATTATGCCATTGAGTATCCTATTACCAAAGATAAATTAAAATATGTTATAAATAACGTCCGGAAAATTAGAATTGCGACCGAAGAAGCTATTGTCACAGATACAGAATAATCATTTCTGTTTTGTTTGATTCTTTTTATATAAATATAAATATATTTTCAGTATATATATAGTTTAATGTGAAAGAAAAATAATAGTAAAAAAAAAGAAGAGGAAAAAAAAAAGAAATCAGAAAGAACATAAAAATTCAAGTATGAATTTGTTCAAAGTAGTAGCTTGATAGACAATATCAAGATGAGCATCAGACTAAATTGTATAATAAGTTTACTTTGATTTATATTTTTATCATTTGTTAATTTTAGAATAACTTTATTTAGGTCATTTTGTAAAGCAGTGAAGGAGAAATTTTCATTAACACGATTTTTACAATTTTCTGATATTTTAACTAACTCATCATCTGTTAAACTTTTAACCCATTCTAAGACGTCACACCATTTATTTGTATCTGAATCAATTGTAACACCTGTGCAGTTAATTTTATCATCAAAGAAATTAACAATTGTTTCCAATGGACCACCAGAATTATCTGCAATAACCAATTTTCCCATTCTCATTGCTTCTAATGGAACAATACCGAAATGTTCATTTTTAGGAGTATATAATAAGCAATCACAATTATATATTAAAGCATTTTTCAAATCTGTTGAAATTGAAGTTAAAAACAAAACTTGTGGAGGGGTATCAAATTTTTGGACTGATTCATTATTTGTTAAATTTGAGAAAACTTCAAAAGATAAATTTAAATTTTTACATAGAAGTTTTAAAAATTCTAAATATTCAAAATTTTCTGAAATTCTTGGATCGTAACCACCTGATATAACCAATGACTGTTTTAAATCTTTGGTATTATCTATATATTTAGCAAATGATTCAATTGCCAATTGAATATTTTTCTTCTTCTCGAATCTATTTATTGATAGAAAATATGTATTATCTGATAATAAAGATTTAACCAAATTTAAAGAATCGGTTGAAGGACTAAAATCTTTTTGATCTGTTGAAACACAAGGATATATAACATTTAAAGATTGATTTTTCAAAGATTTAAAAGTATTGTAAACAACAGATTTTGTGAAATTTGAATTAACGACTATTTGATCTGAAGCATAAGTTGAAAATTCTTCAATTGAATCAAATAATTTTCTATAAATTGAACGAATTAATGAATCGTGAGAAGCTAATAATTTATCAGGAAAATGGCAGTAGAATAAAATTTTTGTATTTATTTTAGAAAATATTTTAATCAAGGGTATACAATAAGACAACTGATCGAGTATAATAATATTATAATTTATAATTTTTAAAGTCAAAATTAAATTCAAGCATAGATAAAGTTGCCTTAAAAATGCGAAAACGATTTTAAATTTACCGTTAAAATTAGTTGGTAAGAAATCGCCTAATACTTCAACTTTTAAATCACCGTTTTTAATTTCTTCAAAACAATGAGATTTATCACAATGTGAAGTATAAATTGTAATATTATATTTTATATTTTGAGTTGATTGTAAAGCCATTGCAGCATCTACAATTAAACGTTCTGCGCCACCTATACCCAAATCTGGATGAATAAAAGCAATATTTATAGGAGGATTTGTTTGTTCATTTGGAGAATCAGTATTTCCAGACTTGCTACTTACTTGTTCAATTGACATTTTGTAAATTATGCGAGCAACAACACCAGAGCAGATAAAGCAACAAAGTTAATTTCTTAGGGGAGAAGATAAGAAAAAGTATAATAAGAGGAAACAGTAATAATATTATTGCTTGTAAATTTCATGTCAAACGTGCAGAGTGCGAAGACTTTTCCCAAATTACTTTTTTTATCAATGATAAACCTGTGGAGATGACAACGAAGGTGGATTGTTACCGCAATTGAAAGTCAAGAGGCGGATTAATAGGGGCCAAGAAATAGGAAAGAACAGGCAAAAAAAAGAAAGAAAAAAAGAAAATGTTGGTTCCACCAGAAAATTATTCTATGGTAGAAGAAGGCATATACAGATGTTGTAAACTGGATGCAATTAATATATCATTTTTGAAATCTTTGGAATTGAAATCAATTGTATGGATCAATGAAGAGAAGCCGCCACGATTATTAAAACAGTTTATCGAGGAGCACAGCATCAAATTATTCCACATGATCAATCCAAGCATTTTACCAGAGGAGGACGAGATTATGAATACTAAGAATCAGGAATGGATGGTGCTAAAGCCAGAGATCATATCTAAGAGCATTGAAAATATATTGGATATAAACAATCAGAATTGTTTGATAATGGATAAAAGGGATATAATTGTGGGTATAATTCGACATATCCAGATGTGGAACTATACAAGTCTATCCAACGAATATAGATTGTACGCTAGTAGGACAACATACAAGACTGAAATTTTTTTAGAAATGATTACACTTGAATTGATTCCACACAGAGATGATATGCTAGCAGACAAGAGAGGTAGCAGCGGAGACGACCTGAATAACGGAACCGACGAATCGACAGAGGAAAACCATAGCAGTATTTCAGCTATATCGATACACAAAGAAGGTGTGTCATCTGTTCCACCGGTTGTTCGAAGATTGAGTATCGATAACCGTTTCGATGAAACCGTACCGTTGAACAACGTTTCTCCAACGGGCCTGCTGCCTACAATCCTACAAGGCGAAGAAAACCAGCTGTCGTCGAGCTACAACCAGCAACGGTTGTCGATATCGACGTCTCCACAGATACCGAAGAACCTTCTCAAGATGGTAGAACAGAGGAAGCACAGGCGGAAACACGAGGAGGCAGAAACAGCAGTGGGCGAAGACAAAGGCCCAACAATATCTGCTGCCAACACTAACACTAACACTGCTACTGCTACTGCTACCTCTACGCTTACACCCACCACTGCTACTGCTGCTGCTGCTGCTGCTACTGCCAGCACAGCTTCAGCAGCCAGCAACGGAACCTGTTGCAAAACGACGTGTTCCCCTTCAGCAGACATCCCACGCAAATGGAAGCTTTACAGGGCGAAAAACAGTGGCGTACAGGTGGCGCGCGGTTCCCAGCGTGGGGGCACATTTGACACAGTTCTCCGCGTGCAACTCCCCCGCGAGCAAAATCTTCCCCGCTGGTTTGTGGCGCTGCGGGCCATTTGCGAAGAGTGCGAGTGAGTGGCGGCCGGCGCTGCTCCAGGCGAAACAGCCGGGGGGGGAAACTTGAAGGTTTTTTTTTTAATTTTTTTTCCTTTTTTTCCTGGTGTAGATCACTTTGTGTAGAAACAGTGGCAAGATAATGAGCTTATGCAATCTCTCCAGACAAGCTTTTCTGTTCTTTTCTTTTCTCTTCTCTTCAGGTATCTACACCAGATCAGCTTAGATAGCCCTCGATGAGTCAGCAGAACATACTACCCAATATCACCGCAAAGAATGGGTCGTCGAATCCGGACTCTGTGTCGGATTCACGGTCAAACTCTCCTATGAACAAAAATCTCAAATCGAACAATGCTAATAACAATAACAATAATAACGCTCACAATAATACCGTCAAACTAGAGATACCTTCGTCTGCATTCTCAAACATCAAATCAAACAACCCTCCTAAAATCATCATGCTACCCGATAGTTTACAGGCCAACAATTATCCACAAAAGAGAAGGAGAGTTGTTAGAGCTTGTGATCGTTGTAGGAAGTTGAAAATTAAATGTTCAGGTGATTTACCGTGTATCCATTGTACAGTGTATAGTTACGAATGTACATATGATCAACCAAACAGGTCAAAAAAGAAAAATAATAGTTCTAATGCATTGAATCAAAATCCTTCTAAAAAAGTACGAAAAGTTTCAACTCCAATCGATACAAAATCGTTAACTCCAATAGCTCCAAGTACTACAACACCTGATAATATTTCCAAAAACGTTACTGTAAATAAAAATACCAACAATACTAATACTAGTACGAATATTAATAATGTCCGAACTTCAACTGTGTCAAAGCTAGCATCGTCGAACCCTGTGCTTTTCTCAAAATTAACTGATAGATTAAAATTATATGATGACATTTTACATCAATTATTACCTGAAATCAAATTAACCGATTTAAATGATAATCCCAAACCGATCAATCCAATGAAATTGATGTCCGCTCTAAACAAAATGAGAGAAATGGGTAAACCAATATCGAAATCTTCAAGTAAGCAAATCTCTAAAATTTATGATTCATTGCCTGAAATGCCACTTCCAAATTTACCTTTAACTAAATTACCTCCAAATTCTTCAACTTCTTTATCAAATACGTTCAATGAAAATAATAACAGTAATAGTAACAGTAACAATAACAATAACAATAACAATAACAATAACACTAACACTAACAACAATAGTAATGTTATAACTAATAATAATCTTGGGAATTTAAATTCATCATCACAAATCCCACCACAATTACAACAGCAAACCAATGATAATTTAATAAATAACCAATTTCAAGGTATTGACGGTTCTTTAGAATCGTCAATGGGTAAAGAAATTAAAATTATTCTACCATCAAGGGAAGTTGCACTTGATTTAATAACTAAAACTTGGGAAAATGCTTGCGTTTTGTTTAGATTTTATCATCGTGTTGCATTTATTGAAGATTTAAACGAATTATATGATACTGATCCAAATCAATATACTAATAAACAACAAAGATTTTTACCACTGGTTTATTCAGTCATGGCATGTGGTGCACTGTTTTATAAAAGTGATGAAAATACCAATTATGAGAAAAATAAATATAATAATGGAGAAATTTTTAATAATGATAATTCTAATAATGAAAATAATAAAAATGATGATAATTATAATTATATTCAGAAAAAGGATTTTGAAGATGAAGGTTATAAATATTTTATTGCAGCTAGAAAATTAATTGATATTACAGATACTAGGGATACTTATGGTATACAAACTATTGTAATGTTAATTATATTTTTGCAATGTTCTGCAAGATTATCAACATGTTATGCATATATTGGAATTGCACTTAGAGCTGCATTAAGAGAAGGATTACATCGTAAATTAGATTATCCCTTTAATCCAATTGAATTAGAAATTAGGAAAAGATTATTTTGGACAATTTATAAAATGGATATTTATGTTAATACAATGCTTGGATTACCTAGAACTATAAGTTCTGATGATTTTGATCAAGATATGCCAATTGAATTGGATGATGAAAATATAACTGTTAACGGTTATAGATATGATAGACAAGGTGATAGATTATCAAGTTCAGGTATTGCAAATGCTCATACAAGGTTAATATTTGTTATGAAAGAAGTTGTAACAAAATTATATCCAATTAAACCTAAAAAATCAATTAATTTAGTATCAACAAATTCAATATCTAATAATACATCAACTATTGGATCAAATGATGGATCACCTTCAAATTTAAAAGAAAATAATAGCAATAATAATAACAGCAATAATAATAATAATGAATTTAATGAAAATCATAAACAGAAAAATGATTTAATTAGAAATAATTTTGTTTATGATTTAGAATTAAAATTACAAGATTGGATGAATAGTTTACCATTAGAATTAAAACCTGGAGTTGAACCACCACATCAATATTTAAAAGCCAATAGATTATTACATATATCTTATTTACATGTTAAGATTATATTATATAGACCATTTATTCATTATATTTCAGCTAATATTAAAAGTAATTCATTAAATGATTTAGCATGTATTGAAAAAGCTAAAAATTGTATTAATGTTGCTAGAATAGTTGTTAAATTAGCTGAAGATATGATTAATAAAAATATGTTAAGTGGATCATATTGGTTTTCAATTTATACTATATTTTTTTCAGTTGCATGTTTAGTTTATTATGTTCATTTTGCACCATCAATTAATAAAGAAGGTAAATTAGATCAAGAATATATATCAATTAAAAAAGATGCAGAAAATGGTAAAAAAGTTTTAGATATATTAAAAGATAGTAGTATGGCAGCTAGACGTACATATAATATATTAAATGCATTATTTGAACAATTAAATAGGAAAACTGCAAGAGCTGGTAATAATAATGTTTCAAATCAATTTGTACCTGCACATATGGGTACAAATGAATTTAATAAACGTCAAAGAACAAATAATAGGAATTTTTCTAATAATGTTTATAATTATAAGTTTAAAAAATATTCTAATGATTATCAATTTAATAATGATATCAATGAAGATAATGAAATGTCTAATGAAAACTCTACAGGAAATATAGATTTTATGAATAATTTTAATACTACTGCTACAAATACGAATATTACTAATAATAACAACAACAATAACAATAACAACAATAGTCCAATATCTAGTAATAGTAATAGTTATCCAAATATGCAAGTCAAGCTGAATAATTATTTAAATAAGGCAAATACCAATGGATCATTTAATAACAATAGTACTAGTAGTAAGAGTAAAAATGATAAGAATAAATCTAGAGCTACATTTAATGATATAACAGATTATAAATATGTACCTGGTCCAATGGATCAAATGGATATGAAAATATTTGGTAGATTTTTACCACCATATATGTTAAATAAAGGTGAAGAAAAATTTGATTATAATAATAGTCATAATAAAAATGGTAATTTAAATGAATATTCAGATATTGGTATAGATGATTTAAATATTCCTATTGAAACAAACGATAATGAGAAAATTAAAGAAGAAGATTTTAGTCCTAATTTTGAATTTTTTAACGAAAGTAATACTAATAATAGCAGTAAAAATGCGAATCCAAATGCCAATGCCAGTGCAAATGAAAATATGAATGAAGATGAGGGTATTAAGGAAAGGGATTCTGAGAGTAATTTATTTGATTATGAGAGAGGGGATAAAGATGTTAATATAAAAGATGAAGGGAAAGAAGGAGAGGATGATAATGATTGGGCTAAAAATGAATTATTAAAGAATACGACAAATGAGTTTTTTAATCAAGTAACAACAGCTAATGCAATACCATCAGGATTATCGACAGTTTTCCAAAGCGAGAATGATAAAAGTAACAATAATTTTGAAGAAAACTTAGAAAAGGAGGAAAGTTTTGATAATAGAGGACTACCTAGTAGATTTACGAGTATTGAAGGGATAGGTATGCTAGATGAATTATTATTTGGTAGTGGATGGGACATTGAAAATGAGAGCCAAAGTCAAAATCAAGAACAGAATCAAAGTCAAAATCTAAGTCAAAGTCAAAATCAAGAACAAAGTCAAAGCCAAAATCAAGAACTCAGTCAAGACCTAAATGTGAAACCGAGCGGCATTAGAGATACAAATGAGGGAACTGCAGAGCCAGACAATGTCTAAAATGCATATATATTGTGTACACACACAATGTGTATATGTAATTTTTTAAAGCTGTGTAAGAAAGAAAGTGTATACTAAGATAAACGCTGAACGCCAAGTTTGGAGGGATCGAGTGTCCGGGTCTCGGTTTTAACAAACTGAAGCTGGAGCTGGAGCCGGAGCGGGTGCGGATGCGGGGGGAGCGTGCGTGTGTGAGAGCGTGCGAACGAGCGAGCGAGCGAGGGAGAGGGCATCCCCTGCCCAGTTTTTAGGGCTTATGCTGTGCATTTGAGTCAGGCAGCTGCATGCCCTGCAGTGCAGTTTCTGCTTCAGATGCCGTTTTCTGTGTCCGGTGTGTGTGTGTGTGTGTGTGTTGTGCAAGAGAGAAAAAAAGAGAGGAAAAGTCGGAGAGTATGGAGTTTGGAGTGTAGGTAAAGCCATACTGTGCATAGAGTACACAATGTATAAAATGCACACCGTGTATATCGTGTATACAAGCAGACAATGTAGTGTATAGCGTATAAAGTGAAGGTGTGGTGAAAGGGTGTGAGGTGTGGTGAGCGAGAGAAAGAGAGTTTAGAGTGCTAAAAGTGGATGAGTGCAGCAAAGCGCGCCGCGGCAAGATAAGGGGCTATTGCCTTGCGTGGCGGACACGCACGCTGGAGGGAGCAAGGACTATATCCGAGGGCAGCTTCGGGGAAGTGAAGTGAAACGGGGGGGGAGAAGAACAGGGAGGAACCGTGGGAAGGAAAAACAAGCCCGCGGCGGCGGCCGGGGGGGGGTAAAGTGTGTGCTGCCGAGGTGAATTGGGCGACGGTTTCTTTGCTTTTGCACCTTTTTAGCAGTTTTTTTTACTTTTTTTTTACTTTTTTTCTTTTTTTCTCTGCAAGTCTCTTATCGTAGGATACCACCACTAACAACAAGAGCTGAAACAAAAAGCTAATAACACAGCTGAGTGTATTGTGTTGCTATTTAGTTTGTATCCACAATAGTTGCACAACAGGCTTTTGTGTATGCTCTGTTCATTGTTGGTTCAGCCTGTAGAAGGGGCTTTCCGTTTAGTGCTTGTGTAGTGCTATGTGCACAATAACATGTGCAGATGTGTGTGTGTTTTGCTTTGTTGCAAGCAGTGATCCTTCTTTTAATCCCGTTGAAATCCCTTTTCCTGGCCCCCCATTTAACCACATTGCCGTTGCATTTCTGGCCTCTGCACTGGCTACATTGCTTTAGTGTGTGTCACGACTACACGTCCGACGTATAACTGCTGCTGCTGTTGTTTTTGTTTTTGTCGTTGCCGTTGTTACTACCTATACTGCTTACAGCTACACTTACAATTACAGCTACAGCTACGCTTTTTATCTTTTCATATGCAGACATTGTACCATGTTTCCCCTTTCTGGCTTGGTATGCTATCACCTCTAGTCTCTGGAGGGCTTTTTTACCCTTTCCTTGCCTTTCCTCTGCTCTTCCCGCCATTCTCTCGTTTAACTTGGGTCTTGCACTTGCTCACAATGCAAAGCAGAGTAAAATATGCAATTGGCAGACTTGCAACTTTTTCAAAGACTGGCATAAAAATAAACTACATTTGTAGATACACATAAACACAAATCAGTTGTCAGTTCTTGTAAAAAATAGTTGTTTTGTGTTAAGGGCTTGTGTTGTTGAGCTACTGGTTACTTGATCCAACTATATCTGCTGCTCTCCCTCTCCCTCCCCATTTCTTTTCTTTTTCGTTTCTTCTTCTCTTCCCTTCACTTTTACTTTCACTTTCTTTTTCTTTTTCTTTTTCTCTTCTCTTCTTTTCTTTTTTTCCCTCCAGCTAGCACAGTATACAATTTATAATATATACACGCACGTCTTACACATTGTTTCGGATATTGATTTTGTTATTGTTATAATCTGATTCCACGCCAATTAGCTTTCAATTCTCAAAAAAAACCCCTACATTGTGTTCCCCAGTGCCCTGAACAAAACAGATTCCCTTAAAAAAACCAACGGAGTCCACACAACCTGCTTTTCTCCGTTACACATTTATTCCCCAAAGTCAGCAGAAAAATAGAAAAAAATAAATCTGCATTAACGTTATAGGCTCACACTCCCTTTTTTACTGCTAGAAAATTTTTTTTTCCGTCACTTCTTATTGTTTTACTTACATCATCAAGCACTGTATATTACATCTCACGCTAAATTTTCAGTCCTTTTTTATTGTTTTTCTATTGTTCACAAACTTATTCCATTTTTACTTTTTTTTTCCCTTTTTCTTTTTTCCCTGCTGTTTTTTTTAAGCTATAGTTTTTATATTCAATTGTTTCTCCTCAATATCACTACTTGGTGAACTTCTGATTATTTCTTTCTCACTTGCTACGCACAATATATACATATAACCATCACACTCAATACATGTGCGGTTTATATATCATATAGAAGTTTAAATCCAAAATTGTTTTCAATACAAAGGATAGATAACATATATATATATTAACAAATTCATACATATATATATATATATACACCAGTGTCGTGATTTTATTGTCATGTTAAATTCTCAGTTATATCCAGTAGATTCAATTAATAGGAATACCAGTTCAAAAAATAATAGCTCTGCTAATAATATTGATAACCATAGTAATAATAACTCAACATTGAATATAAGCAATACCAATAGCACTAACAACAATAACAACAACAATAGCAGTAATAACAATAGTGATAATATATTAAATACCAATGATACTTCCAATCCTCAAATAACAGAAACTCATTTGAAAATGATCTCTGACTCTACTTATACATTTAATGATTCAAATGAAAATCATAATTTAAATATTAATAAAAATAATGAAAAATCAAATAATTCAAATAATAGTAATTCAATTAATGATTCAGATAATTTAAATCTTGACGAATCAAAAGAAAAAAATTATTCAAAATTAAACGACAAAAAAGTTTCTATTGATCCTTCTGATAAACAAAATATTGATAATATATCTAATGATACCAACAATAACCATCAAGATAATTTAGATAATACCGACAATCCCGATAGTAATAATAATAATACTACTACTACTACTACTAATAATAATACTAATAATACTAATAATGGCAATACTTCTAATATAAATAAAACTTCTTCCATGTTTCAAAACCCACAATATTTATATACTCAACCATATATGACTTATCAACAACCTCATTTATCAATATATCCTCAATATAACAATCCGCAACTAGCACAAAATTCAAATAATATTAGTAATTCAATACCTTTAAATTCAAATAATTCTATTAACCAATTTAACCAATCTGCTTTAAATTATACAAATTTATATTCATCTAATTTATCAAATACCCCAGGAAGTTTTACAAGATTAAATTCAATTGTTGAAGATCCTTATCAAATGGCAACTAGGAGAAGTTCAATTTTACCAATATCTGATACTGCAAATACTCCAACTGATTATATTTCAAATTTAAATTTTCAACAATCTAATAATTCTAATAATAACAATTCTAATAATAATAGTATCAATACTACCAACAACAGTTTTTCAAATTTCATTTTTAATCCAATGCATACCAATAGTTCAGTACCTTTTATTTACGGACCAAACGTTTATTCAAGACTGTCTTTTGATCAATCTGCCAATGCTAATGTCAATAATACCAACAACAACAACAACAACAATAATAATAACAATGGTAATAATAATCAAATGGGATCATTTTTTGATCCTAATATGTACAATGAAACAATGAAAGATGCAAGAGCTAACCAAAGACCATTACAACAATCTGCATTGCAATCTCAACCATTACAATTTATTCAACCTTTCTCGAATGATCATTTAATTTCTACTAGAAGACCAAGTGAACAATTGGATCCTTTTGTTGCCCAAACATCTAAACAAACTATTAGTCAAAATCAATCAAAACCAATAACAAATACTTCAATTAATAGAAATTCAACAAATCCAAATAATTTATCAAATAAACCCAATTTAAATTCAAGTATTACAACTAGTACTACAGGTTCAGCCAATTCACTCTCTAATTTAAATACCCTTCAACCTCAACAAATCTTTTCTTTAGTTTCTCAACCAAATCCTACAAATTCAAGGAGTGGAAGTTTCTTTATAAGAAGGTTCCCTTCATTAAATCCACTTATTAATGGTAATGAATTATCAACTACTGAAATTGATTCTTTCTTAAAAAGAGAAAGTCTACCAAAATTCGAAGGTAATGAATTAATCGATCCTTTACAGATACCATCAAATGAAACAAACATTATTATTAATAACAATTCTAACCCTAATTCTAATATTACTACAAGTAATAGTAATAGTAATACCAATAATAATATTAGTACTCCAAGTTTGAATAATTCATTATCTCAATCAAATTCTCATTCGGGTACAAATGATTCAAGTATTTTACCTAAATCTAGAACAAACTCAATTTTTCAATTACCTTTACCATTAAGAACAAGTAATAATTCGATTAATCAATTATTTAATACTGCTCATAATAACAACAATAATAATAATAACAACAACAACAACAACAATAATCCATCATCTTCAAATGATAGTGATAATTTAATGTCTCAATCTCAACAGTTTATTAATGATCAAAATATAAATAATTCAAATATGAATTTTGCTTCAAATTCAATTCCACCATCTGTTATGAACATTGGGTCTTCAAATTTGTCAACAGGTACGAATACTCATCAACAATATTCTTACGTTTTACCTCAACAAAATTATTCAAATATTTATATACAACCAGCGCCACCTCCACCTCCAATACCGAGAACTTCATCTTCATCATCATCTTCACAACATCCAAGTATTAATACGTCTTCACCTCTATTATTACAACAATCATTATCTAAGCCTTTAACATTATCAAATATTGAAGAGATTGATCTAAATAAAGAGAAATTAGTTAAAGATGGTAATAACAACAATTCAAAAAAAAGAAAAATTATTAGAACTCGTACAAGAGGGGGGAATAATAAAAATTTAAATTTTGATAAAAGAAGTAGATCATCGAGGAAGAAAATAAAACTTGATGAAAAAGATGAGAAAGAATTAATTGAATCACATTCTTCACTTATTAGAGATGATGGTAGACCATTAATTGGAGCTACAAAAGTTGATAGATTAATGTTAATTATTGAAGCACGTAAAAAGGGTAATTTTAATAATATTAAACAAACAAAAGATGGTAAATTAATTGAAGAAAATCAAATTATTAAAAATAAAAATAATTTTTTGGAAAAACATAATAATTTAAATAAAGATAATTTTAAAAATGATAAAAATAAAGATTTTAAAGATGATACAGTTATACCAAATGCTATTGAATTAATTGGAGGTATTGAGAAAACTTCATTTAAAGGTAATAAAAATTTTGAATGTAAATACTGTCATAAAAAATTTACTCAATCAACACATTTAGAAGTTCACTTAAGGTCACATATGGGTGTTAAACCTTATAAATGTGAATATTGTGAAAAAAGATTTACACAAGGTGGAAATTTACGTACTCATATGAGATTACATACAGGTGAAAAACCATTTAAATGTGATATATGTGGTAAAACTTTTAGTAGGAAAGGTAATTTACAAGCACATTTAACAACTCATGATAGTAATAAACCATTTATTTGTAAATTTGATGGATGTAATAAAGGATTTTCTCAATTAGGTAATTTAAAAGTTCATCAAAATAAATTTCATTTAGATAAAATTAATGAATTATTTGATACATTATCAAAATTAGGTAATGAAATTGGATCAATTGATGATTTGCCAAAAGAAGAAAGAGAATTAATGGACTATTTCTCAAATTTGTATAAAAATCTTAATAGAGGTATTAAAGGTCGTGGTATATCATCAAATAAATTTGAAAACAACGATAACGATGATAAAGAAGAAAGCAAATAATTAATTGAATTAATAATTTGCCTTTATGTATAAATTTGTATATATATTATATATATATATGCGTGTGTATATTTGAACAAGAAATAAGACCAAAATAAAGCCTCCTGTAGTATAGTAATGGCATTAAAGCAGTGTGTGCTTTAAAAGATAGATTCCATAACCAGTGCACCAGGGAGTTTTTTTTCATTGATCTGTAATTTTTTTTTTGAAATTTTTTTTTTCAAAAGTGTGATATATATATTTTTTTTGAAGAATATTTTTTTAATTTGTTTATCTGCATATTTTTTTCTAGCAACATTAGAACACAACAGATACACAAACACAATGTCTGAATCCAAAATAGATGAAAACAAACCTTCAGTCGATGTTGATATGAAAGATGCAGAACAAGAGAAAAATTCAGAAGTTGAAGTAAATAATGATAAAATTAAATTATTACCAGGAGCTACACGTGATGGATTTGCAGCATCATTTCAAATAATTGATGAAGATCACACATTAGGAAATGCTTTAAGGTATATGATAATGAAAAACCCAGAAGTTGAATTCTGTGGTTATTCTATACCACATCCAAGTGAGAATAAACTTAATTTAAGAATTCAAACATATGGTAAAATGTCAGCTGTTGATGCATTACACAAAGGATTGGATGATTTAGCTGATTTATGTACACACGTTGAAGAAGTCTTCACTAGTAAAGTACAAGAGAAAGATTATGGTACTGTAGAACCATAAAATTAAAAAATATAAAAGTACAAATAAGAGAAATAAATGTAAATTTACAAGAAAATGGATGCTAATACTTGAGGAATAAAGCTATATAAATAAACAAGTAGAGTAATTAGTGGACATTAAATTATATGTGTATAGATTATATATATGTAATATACTTTTCATCGTTACAGGTCTGTGTTAATAAACACTGTTAACAGCTAAATATCGTCGTCGATCGACCGCGCAAATTTCAACAATTACGTAATTTTGCGGAAAAAAGATAAAAAAATTTTTTTTTTCTTTTTTTTTGATAAAAATTTTTATTTTAAAAAGAAAAATTTTTTTTGCCCTTTGATTGTAAGCAATTGATTCTTTTCTTTTGAAATTTTTTTTTGCAACACACACAAAACATGGGTTACGAAAACGATAACAGAGGTGCTTACAGATCATACGGCGGTGGTGATAGAAATAGATACGGTAGAGATGATAGAAATGGTAGTTACAATAATAATGGTGGTTTCAGAAACAACCGTGGTAGTTTCAGTAGAGAAGATCGTGAATTAGGTTCAGGATTACAGAAACAAAATTGGGACATTGCAACCTTACCTAAATTTGAGAAAAACTTCTATAAAGAAGATAGTAGAGTTACTTCAAGAAGTGATGAAGAAGTTGCACAATTTAGAAAGGAAAATGAAATGACAATTAATGGTCATGATATTCCAAGACCAATTACATCATTTGAAGAAGCAGGTTTCCCAGATTATGTTTTAAAAGAAGTTTTAGCAGAAGGTTTTGAAAAACCAACTGGTATTCAATGTCAAGGTTGGCCAATGGCTTTATCAGGTAGAGATATGGTTGGTATTGCAGCAACTGGTTCAGGTAAAACTTTATCATATTGTTTACCATCAATTGTTCATATTAATGCACAACCTTTATTAAAACCTGGTGATGGTCCAATTGTTTTAGTTTTAGCACCAACAAGAGAATTAGCTGTTCAAATTCAAAAAGAATGTTCTAAATTTGGTAAAACTTCAAGAATTAGAAATACATGTGTTTATGGTGGTGTTCCAAAAGGTCAACAAATTAGAGATTTAGCTAGAGGTGTTGAAATTTGTATTGCAACTCCAGGTAGATTATTAGATATGTTAGAAAGTGGTAAAACTAATTTAAGAAGAGTTACTTATTTAGTTTTAGATGAAGCTGATAGAATGTTAGATATGGGTTTTGAACCTCAAATTAGAAAAATTGTTGATCAAATTAGACCTGATAGACAAACTTTAATGTGGTCTGCTACATGGCCAAAATCTGTTCAAGGTTTAGTTAGAGATTACTTAAATGATTATATTCAAGTTAATATTGGTTCATTAGATTTAGCAGCATCTCATAATATTAAACAAATTGTTGATGTTGTAACTGAATTTGAAAAACGTGATAAAATTGGTAAATACGTTGAAAAGGAAATGGTTGATGAAAATTCCAAAATTATTATTTTTGCATCAACTAAAAGAAATTGTGATGATTTAACTTCTTATTTAAGAAGTGAAGGTTGGCCTGCACTTGCAATTCATGGTGATAAAGAACAAAGAGAAAGAGATTGGGTTTTACAAGAATTTAGATCAGGTAAATCACCAATCATGGTTGCCACTGATGTTGCAGCTAGAGGTATCGGTATGTATCTTTAAAGATTTTTTTTTTGTTTTACTAACTAATTTACATTTTGGGAGATTTTATTATTATTTTATTATTTTTTACTACAGAAAGACGGACATTTTGAGAAACAAAAAACTCATATACATATATACAAGGATATATTTTTAATTTGATAAAATAAGTGAGGACTTAATATTATCAAATATAAAAGGGATCACGGGGGCATTAAAAAGAAAAAAAAAAGAAAAAACCGAGGAACTGATTAATAGAATGGAGACAAGATATATATACAAATATATATATATTAGTTTGAAGAAAAGCACGATAATTTTAACTTTAAATGAGAAGTTAAAATAGTATAATATACAGTTTACAAAATTGTTTTTTTGTTTATTTATTTGCGAACTAAGATGAATTTTTCTTTGAAATAATTTCAAAGAGGAGAAGATTTTTGGGATTTTAGTGAGAAACGTATAATAATGATGGGCTTTACATCATTTAATTACTTGAATAAATAAATAAATAAATAAATGAAACTGTATAAGAATTGAAACTAATATAATATAATATAAGCATATGATTTTGGATAAATTTTTCTCTTTTTCTTTGTTAATCCTTAAATTTTTTTTTTTACATTTTTGCATTTCTTTCTTCTCTGTGAGTTGGTTCTGTGACATTTTTTTTTGTTTTGAAGGAAAAAAAGTAAATGATTTTGAAGCTATGGTGTCTGTCTTTCTGGAATGATAAGAAGCATGTAAATCTCGATAAATGTAGAATAAATTGTAAAACGTTAAGCCGAATGAGCTAAATACTAACATAATAATTATTTTTTTAAATTTTTTTCTTTCTTTCTAATACAGATGTCAAGGGAGTTACATGTGTTATGAACTATGATATGCCAACCAATATTGAAGATTATGTTCATAGAATTGGTAGAACAGGTAGAGCGGGTGCTAAAGGTACAGCTATTACATTATTTACAAGGGATAATGCTAACCAAGCTCATGATTTAATTGTTATTTTAAGTGAAGCTAAACAAGAAGTTACACCAGAATTACAATCATTAGATAAGAAGCAATGGGGTAGAGGTGGAAATGGAGGTAGAGGTGGTAGAGGTAGAGGTAGAGGTGGTAGAGGTGGATGGGGTAGAAATGGTGGTGGTGGAGGTAACAGATTTGGTGGTAACAGATCATCAGGTACAAACAATGCACCATTAGGTAAAAGAAGATTTGATTAGAAAGAGTTCATTTCTATATATATGTATTAATGTATATGTATATATATTACTATATATTCCTTGTTGATTTTTCGTATTTAGATAATTTTTATATTATAACATTCGTTTTCATTAGTTTAGTTAATTGCGTAGTCTTTTTAAAAATATCAGTATATATATGTGAAGTGTATAAAAATGTTTATATATTAATGAATGAGTTAATTATTTAGATATATTAGTTTCAGTGGATATACGAGTTGGTTGTAGACGTGGGAATTCATGAGCGTAGAATTCTCTATATTCTTGAACTTGTAGCATTTCGAAAGGGTTTACAGTTGACCAAAATAGTAGAGTTTTAGCATTTGAAAAATTTGATAAGTCTTTATTAATAAGTGGGAAGTTTTTATTTTTTAAAATTAAAGAGTTATCTAAAACGTTAAAATTTTTATCATCTAAATCGTTATGATTAATTATATTTTCGATATTTTTAGTTAATTCATTACCTTTAATTAAATCGGTATCGTTATTATCATCATTTTTAATAAAAGTTTTCTGTAAAATATTACTATATTTTTTCATTAAAGAAGATTCGAAATACTGATTTGACATAATTCTATTAACTTCAATTGAGTAAATCATTTTCCAGTATTGTTCATTATTCATTGGCATGAAATTATTTGGGCCAAACCAGTAACTGCCTTTATTAATTTTACCTTTATTATCAGGATTTAAAATTGATAATTCTCTAGCTAATTGAATTTCTATAAATAAAGGATTTGAATTTGGATCTTTTATGTAAGAATTTTCATTTGCAGCTGTTGCGAAAAGTGATAAACCTGCAAAGAAAGTTGTAAATTTGAAAAATCTTAGACGAAGTTTAGATATTTTAAAAGGTAATTTAATAAATGTTGCAAAAAATAGTAAGATACCTGAACCTAATTGAATTCTAGCTAAAAAGTCTCTTGCAATTAGTGCATCATGCGCTGGAGCCAATGGACCCCAAATGAATAAGTTTGGAGATGCATATCTAAAACAGTGTTTATAAATTGATAGAAAAGGTGAGTCCTGAGGATCTTTTAGTTTCCTGAAGCTTAATTTCGTTGAATCTTCTGGATTTATTTGAACCATATTGTGTTAATGCAGTAGACGTTTGAGGGTACCCGGGGGGGAAGGCTGGAAGGATGGAAAGGTGGAAGAAAGGAAGGAAAGGGTGTGGAGATGCTGTCAGTGTAAAGTGAGTAAAGTCACTCTTCAACATGGTCTAGGAAGCAGAATCGGAACAAGGGACTCGGCGCGCGGAAAAGTTGGTGAGGTGGAAGAGTGTGAAATGAAACAAATTACCGGCTGCACTCAATGAGTCGGTCATTACACAGAAATGTAAACAGTATAGATAGTAAGGGGATAGGGAGAGAAAAAAAGAAGGGTAGTGTAGGTAAAGACTCACATACTAAAAAAAAAAGGAGAAATGATGAAATAGGAAGGGAGAAGAAACAGAAAGAGCAAGAGCAAGAGAGAAAAACACAGATAAGATACAACAATTAGCAAGAAATAACCAATTATTTCCAGCAACGTGATTTGATTTATTTTTTTTCCCCAGTCTTACTTCAATTTTATTTTCCCAGAACCTATTTAGTAGTGTCTAAAACCATTCTACCAAGGATTTTACCTTCGGACATTAATTGGAAAACGCTTGGTAATTCAGATAAGCCGACAATTTGGAAAGGAGATTTGACTAAACCTCTTGTGTAAAAATCTAAAGCTTCAGCGGTATCTTGTCTATTACCGACATAAGAACCTTTAATTTCAATAGATTTAACAACAGCGTCGAAAACAGGAGTTTTAACTTGAGCGCCAGCAGGTAAACCGACTAAAACAACTTTACCTAAAATTCTAGCATATTGACAAGATTGAGCAATTGCAGCTTCAGAAACTGAAACGTTAATAACACCGTGAGCACCACCATTAGTTGCATCGACTATATCTTTAACGATATCTTTAGATTTAGTAAAATCAATGAAAACTTCTGCACCTAATTCTTCACAAAGTTTCTTTTTATCATCACCACCATCAATTGCTAAAACTCTTAAACCCATTGCTTTTGCATATTGAATAGCTAAAGAACCTAAACCACCTGCAGCACCAGAAATAGCAACCCATTGACCAGCTCTTAAATCAGCAGTTTTTAAAGCTTTGTAAACTGTAACACCTGCACATAAAATTGGTGCGACACCAGCTAAATCAGCAGTTTTAGGTATATGAGCAGCTTGAATTGCATCAGCAGTTGCATATTGTTGGAAAGAACCATCATGAGTGTAACCTGATAAATCGGCTTTTGGACAATTTGGTTCAGCACCTTGTTCACAATATTCACAACCCATACAAGAACCGTTTAACCATTTAATACCTGCATAATCACCAATTTCAAAAGCGGTAACATTTTCACCTTTTGCGACAACAATACCTGCACCTTCATGACCACCAACTAAAGGTAATTTAGTTGCTAAAGGCCAATCACCGTGCCAAGCATGTAAATCAGTATGACAAACACCTGAATATAAAACTTTTATTAAAATTTCAGTAGGTTTTGGAGTTGGAACTGGGATTTTCTTGTATTCAATTGGTCCGCCATTTTCGTAGAAAACGCAACCGTATTGTTCTTTTGGGATTTCGAATGTTTGAGCAGCCATGATTGATGAGAGTGCAATTGCAAAGAGAACAGCAGCAGGAAGGGGGGAGGGGGGAAGAATATATTGGGAACAGCTGGATCAGGTGAAACTGGCCAAATAAACTGGCGAAACTGGCTCCCTTTTATACAGCCACCCCCGTACGCAGCATCGCTCTCCGACTGAACCCACGCAACCACGCAACACCCCCACACGCACCCCCATAGCCGCACCCTGCTTCCTTTCTTTCCCCCCGGGGCTGCTCCAGCTTCCTCCTTTCTTTCTTTCTCTCGGGGGCCGGCTCCCTCTTTTGCTCCCTTGCGTGCGTGGGTGCGTGCGTGGGTGAACGCGCCCCCACCGGTTCCAGCAAGGACGGAAAACGCCAAGATGAGGGGGTGTCGTTTTCTGAGTGCTGAGTGCTGAGTGTTGCCTGCTGGTGCTAGTGCTGCTTTTCACCCCGGGGGCACTGCTCTGGGCAGCACAGCACAGCAGGCAGCACCACACCCTCTGCTCCCAGTCTTCTCGTTTTTTTCCCCCCAGCAAACAGCACGAGCCAGTCGTTTCTCCCACCGGCGCTCTGCGGTGCGGTGCGGTGCCAGCTGTCCGAAACAAAGCTAAGCTAAACGAAGCACACACGGCCAATGTTGCAATCGTTACGTACGAAGCCTGCTACATGCGATACCGTCATACCGTCATATTGTTATATCATAAACATCATACATGTTGCATTTACACATGACAAAGACATACACACATGTACACGTTGGTGTGCCATTTTCCACCTTTTTTTTACATTACTGTTCATGGTTTTTGCAGTAAAAGAAATTGACACCCCATAGCTCAAGGTTGTTCTCTTCAGCAAACTCTGCTGCACCCCAACCTGGAATACTTGTACCCCAGCATGGTCTATCAGCAATTTCCTTTGTAGGGACCCCCTTATACAACAAAAATACATATCTGTGAAATCCTGTACCTGGAGGTGGACCTGGTCCAACATATGGCACTAAATCACTACCTTTTAAATCAATTGTTGTCAGTTCTGTAATCTCTTGATTAATACTCTCTTTTGCTTCTGCTTCTGCTTCTGCTCCTGCTTCTGCACCTGCAACGGCATTTTTACTCTTCTCTAGATGAGTGTTCAATTTAATATCAGTAGTAACATAATGACAATACTCGGACCATTTATCATCCTCCTTGGTTGGCGCATCAGGATCTGTCATAACCAATGTAAATCTATCATCCTGCTGAATTGCTATCTTATCATCCTCCTTGTCTCCAATGTTAAGTGTAAAATTAATCTGTGGCCTAGTACTCGTTTCTTCAGGTTTTAACTTATTACCCATTGTAACCTCTTTATTCTCATAATTTATCATAAGGAACCCTTTTGGTGTAAATTTCTCATCGTGGATAACTGTTGGTATAATTTCATTCTTAACCA
This sequence comes from Pichia cabralensis, assembly GCA_030569495.1. Classification (NCBI taxonomy): domain Eukaryota; kingdom Fungi; phylum Ascomycota; class Pichiomycetes; order Pichiales; family Pichiaceae; genus Pichia; species Pichia cabralensis. The sequence continues at coordinate 444,719 of JAJMLC010000150.1, read as the reverse complement.
ATCCATCCCTAATAGAATCTGTTATTGTAACTAATCCCATCATCATCATACCCGTAGTTTTAAATTTATTTGAAATATTCGTACCAGAGTTTCTTAATTGTAAATGATTTGGACGTTTGTAGTATGTGTTGTTGAATGAACGGAAACAGTTCTTGGTAAACTGGCTGTACTGTCTGCAAGCCTGTGTAAAGTAGCTCCTACTACGCATTATAACAACTCGTTGCCAACTGCCCCCTTTTTTAATCTCCCTCCCCGAACAGTTGCAGACAAATTGCTCTTCCCCATCCCAATCCCCTTCCACAAGTCTCAGAAAAAGTTGTGTGCTTTTTTTTTCCCCCGTTCTTTCCCCCCGGTTTCCCCTTTCTGGCAACCGCTGCCGGAAACACCAACAAACAAAACCAACAAAACTGAAATTGTGCAACTTCTGCTCTCTTTTACTATTGTTACGTTACTTTACACAGACTGGTCTCTTATTCAGTCGTTTACACAGCGTACTTATGCTTGTCCCATACATCATCCTGTATAAAGCTGATCATGCATTTGCTACCCGTTTGTAGCAACGGATGACTCGCAATTATGTTTAGAAACTTCTCTAACCCTGCCCTTCTGTCTTCAATAAACTCAGGTGTAAACCTTTGCGAATAGCTTAAAATTGACTTATCAGGTAATTCAGGTATGTTAACCCTCTTGTTTGACTGTTTCTCTAAAATTTTCTTTAAAGAGTTAAAATCTGAAAACCTACGTCTCACTTTGCTTTTGTTCCTCTTGAAACTAGGTATGTTGGTATTGCATACAATTTCATAATCTGTAAACATTTTAGATCCAGTTCCATGCGTTATCGGATTCTTCACTTCAATTTCCAGGAAGTTCTCTGGTTCCCCGTACAACTCATCAAACGTTTGTCTGTGTTCACTGTCAACTATTTTAGAAAACGAGATAAAGGCACTGTTGTTCATCTTGCAGGCCACCCTTGTGTGTCACACCCGTTGTGCCCAAAGAAACCGTCGTACTTACTGTCCGTCACTGTAATCCCTCCCAGTGTCCCACCAGCTTCGACTGTGATAAGCACTCTGCCGTCGATCGCCCAGCACACGCTGTTTTTCCTCTCTCTCTGGCCGGGGGGGAGAAAGAGAGAAAGAGAGGAAGCACTGGGAAAACAGGAAACCCAGCTTGTGCAACTGCTGGACAAGTCTGCACAGCAAACCCTGACACGGACACGGACATCCTGGCTGCAACTCTTGCTGACACTGGGAACTACTGCTCTGCTGGATCTGTCTACATTCTGTCTTGCTGCACACATTTGCTGCTTCTCTGGCTCACTGCAACGTTTAACTGTTATAGATTATCACCGATTTCACCGAATTTCCGTTTTTCTCTCCTTTTTTTTTACAAATTACTGACTTGACAACGGGGGAAAACAAAACTTGATCATATTTCATTACACTGTATTTTATTTCATTTTCCAGTCTCTCCAGTCTGTCCAGTTCCTTTCTCTCCTCTTTTCTGAGTCATACTGAAACCAGTTTCTCTCTATCTCCACTTCCTCTCTTAACATCTCGAACCAGGTTCTGAGGTAAAAAAAAAAGAAATAATAAAATTTCACATAATGAATATCGACATCAATGATGCACTGATACGAGATACCAACTCAAACATTAATCATAATACTACTACTGATACTAATAGCAACGGGAATCCAAACGACGAATATTTCACTAACGATCATCAATTACACGATGATCTTATAAATGTACCCAATAGACACAATGTACTAATAGATGAATTTAACGATAATAACGATAACTCTACTCATATATCAAATAACAACAGTAATAATAATACTAACGCTAGCGATCGTATAATAATAAATAACACTTTGGAAACTACAATACTTGACAATGACACTAACACCAGTAATATCAATAACAATAACGGTCACACCAGTAATACCAATATCAATGATAATAACGATAATCAAAATCTTATAGATGAAGATGATGTAATAGGCGATGGTATCGATAATGATATGGAAGATGACGATATCGGTCATGACATAGACGATGACGATTTAAGGCAATTAGAAGAAGACGACGAGGAAGAGGAAGAAGACGAAGAAGATGAAGACGATTTGAATGAACCTTCAGGCGCATTTTCGAATGTTGGTCAAGGATTAACTGGTAAATATAAAACAATGATGATGCAGTATTGGCAAAATACTATTGATTCAATTGAAAATGATGAACACGATTTTAAAAATCATCAGTTGCCGTTAGCTAGAATTAAAAAAGTAATGAAAACTGATGAAGAAGTTAAAATGATTTCAGCTGAAGCTCCAATACTATTTGCGAAAGGTTGTGATATTTTTATAACTGAACTAACAATGAGAGCTTGGATTCACGCTGAAGAAAATAAAAGGAGAACTTTACAAAAATCTGATATCGCAGCTGCTTTACAAAAATCTGATATGTTTGATTTCCTTATAGATATTGTCCCTCGTGAAGAAGAGAAAAAGAGGAAATCTTCAACAACTCAACCACAACAAATGCAAATTTCGGACCTCGATTCAAATACTTTACAATATTTAAATGATCAAAACCAATTTATCGATAACGATCAAATCTATTCTAGTTATTACAATTCTCAATTTAACCAACAGCGTAATCAAACTTCTCAGCCTTCCCAACAACAGCAACCAGAACATCAAAATGAAAATGAACGTGACCGTGACCATGAAAATGAAAATGATCACGAACAGCAAGAATCACAATCGCAATCACAGCCACAACCACAACCACAACAACCTTCCCAGCAACCGGCGAAACCTCAAATACCGTCAAATAACGAACAGAACGACCAACAACCTGATCAATTCCAATATCAATACAGCTGATCCATTGTGTCGCCCAATTTACTGTACTATTGTTTTATATGTATATTTAAACACGAAAAGGAAAAAAAAAATTATAATAATAATAATAATAATATATATATATTTTGTACAAAATGTATAAATCTATATCATAATATTACAATGAATATAAATATAAATATATATATATACATACTATTCTAATCTTCAACTTCTGCAATCAACTCAATTTCAACAAATAGTTTAGGAGATCCTAACTTTGTAACAACACAAGATCTTGGAGATTTAGTTGTAAAATATTTACTGTAAACTGCATTCATTCTAGATATCAACTCAGGCTCGGTAACGAAAATCAGTGCCTTTAAAACAGAATTTAAACTTGAACCAGCAGTTTCTAATACTTTCTGTAAATTTTTAATCGCAATTTCAGTTTGCTCTTCAATTGTTTCAGGAATGGTTCCATCTGCATTTACACCAACAGACCCTGATGTATAAATAATACCAGTCTTAGTAATCGAGCATGCATTCAAAATTGGTGACGCAACAGGCAATCCACACTCTTCCCAAGTAACAATTTTAACCATCCTATCCTTGTTGCTTCAGAAAATTTCACAAGAAGAAACAGACCCACCGACAACGAAATACACCTGGAATGTGGTCTTTCTCCAGTTTTTATACTCCAGTTTATCCTTCTTATCTGTCTCCGGAGACTGCGAGATCGTATCAATTGCCTATTCGGGCAGTCACGTGTGCGCCGGTCGACGCGGCCGTTTTTTTTTCTCTTTTTATCGGGGTGAAAAAAACACAGGTATGGCACTAAACCAATGGGAGAACGGATATATGTCATTGGAAGGTGATAGCGCTGCATGAAACTTTTCCTATTATCGCCAGTTGCCCTTTTTGCCACTTGCCATTTGCCTTCTTTTTACTCTTTTCAAACACCTTCTTCTTCACACCAAACACCAAACACTAAACCAACTACACAATGCCGCTTGTTGAAATCTCAGATAAAGACCAATTCAGTAAACTCACTGCAGAAAACGATAAACTTATTGTCCTGTATTTTCACACTCCTTGGGCATCTCCTTGTATTCAAATGAATAAAGTTATAAATACTTTAGCAGACTCAAATCAATATTCAAATAATACTACTTTCTTATCAATAAATGCAGACGATTTCCCTGAAATTTCAGATTTGTTCGATATAACTGCTGTGCCTTATTTTGTAATTATTAAAAATGGTACTATCTTAAAAGAACTTACAGGTGCTGATCCAAAAGAATTCGTTACAGCTTTAGATTCTTTTGCTTCAACTAATAATAACATCAATAATATTCAAAATAATAACGACATAAACAACAACAACAACCCTAATCCTAATTTTACTAACGACTCTGCAAATTCAAATCATACTTTACCACAAGATGAAACTCCTGAACAACTGAATGCAAGATTACATAAATTAACTACTGCAGCTCCAATAATGCTATTTATGAAAGGTACCCCTTCAGCTCCTCAATGTGGATTCTCAAGACAAATGGTTGCAATCTTAAGAGAACATCAAGTACGATTTGGATTCTTTGATATCTTAAAAGATGATTCTGTAAGACAGGGTTTGAAAAATTTTAGTGATTGGCCAACTTTCCCTCAATTATATATTAATGGAGAATTTCAAGGTGGTTTAGATATCATTAAGGAAAGTTTGAGTGAAGATGACTTGTTCTTTGAACATGCACTTGAACAAGCAAAATAAAACAATATTCTACACCCCCCCTCCTCTTTTGGTTTCGTTTCTACAACCAGATTCTCCACAAAAATAAAAATAAAAATAAAAATAAAGAAAGAAAGAAATTTAAACAAATATATTCTTCTCTGATACATATATACGTACATGTATATGTAAATAATTACTTGTTTATGTTTATAATATCATTCCCTTTTTCTAGTTTATCCATAATTATGTACTTTATATATCTACAAATTACAAAGTATTTGTTCAACTTCAGAATCATCACTAAAACAATCCTCCTCTTCTTCCTCTTCTCTTTTCACCACACCTCCATTCTTCCCATTATTGCCATCATCACTGTTCTCAATAGGATCAGAATCAATCTCTCCGAAATCGTCGTCAAGTCCGTGAATAACCCCGAGATTATAATTTTGATTCTCTACTCCCACCAAGGACCTCTCAATTCCACCAATATTCTCACGCCCACCGTTCATTAGCCATATACCCTTATCCCATTCACCATTTGAAATCTCATTATCTTCATCCTCCTCCCCACTATCATCATCATTTTGAAATACTTTAAATTCATCATCGGCTATCAGATTGTTTGTAAATTTCCCTCCAATTCTAAATTCACATTTCTTATAATTTGTTAAATCACCAAATTTATTAAATATCTTTAACCTGTATTTAAAACTATTTAGTATCTTGCTTTCATAAAATCCATCAATTAATAATATATCCAACTTATTCAATCCATTTAATCCCTTCCTTCTTTTCTTAAACAATTCAATTTCTTTATTAGTATCTATAATTTTCTTCCACAATTTCGAATCTCTTGTAAATTTGACTTTATTATTCTTATTAATATCAACTTTATTATCATTCTTTAATTTATCAGCAAACGTTCTAATTCCGTAACAACTGAAAAATGATACATTTTGTAAAAATTTTAGCTGATTTGTTTGATTTATCTTATTTACCATATTATCAGTCTCACTCAGAATATCAATAAACTCAACTAAATTATTATCCAATTTCGGATTAATCACATCATAATTTTCTAATAAACATAAATTAAATTTATTCAAATTGGTATATATTTCATTACTTACATTATCAACCGTAATTAAATGTGTATTAATGACTTGGTTTTTATTTATAAATGAATTGTTCAACCTTTTCTTGAATTTTTCAAACTCTTCCTCTTCATGTTTGGTTCCATAAAGAAGTTTACCAATTGAATGAAATATATCAATACCTATCTCTTTACCTTTACTTTCATTTTGAATTTTGGAATTATTATCATTCTTACCGTTATTAAAATTTTGAAATTTATACCAAAATTCAAATGTATTTACCGCATTCCTTATATCTCCTAATAATGATAGTTCATCAATTTTACTAGATATTCGTTTATTATTTGAAATTTTTTTAATATTACATACTTTTAATAAAGCTTTCTTTAATATAGTTTTAGCAACTTTATTGAATTTAATTCTTTTCCATCCAACATTTTCAAATTCTATTAGTTTATAACCAAATATAGTTTCAACTTTAAATATATTATCAATTGTGAAATTGTTTATTTGATTATAATCGAAATCATTATCTATTTCAAATTCTGTTATACAAATGATTAAAGGCGGCAATTCAATTAAATCATTTGTTAAAATCCAATCAATTAAAGATTTTTGAAATATCTTTTGCGTTTCTTTATGAAATAAATTCGGTAATTCCTCAATTATAACGCATTTCTCATTTATGCCTGTTAACAATTTACATTGATTTAAAAATTCTTCGAAATATTTAATTGACGAATTACCATAATGTGAATCTTTTAAAATATTAAATTCAACTAAATATTCTTCTGAATTTTCATTTTCATTAATCTCTTCATTATCATAATTCTTATCTTTATTTAAATTTTCACTAATCTCAGAATATATTAAACATTTTTTATAATTATCAATTTTCTCTTTCATTATCTTATTGGCTATTATTTTTGCACTTGTACTTTTACCACATCCACTTGGTCCTGATATAACTAGTATCTTATTATCTGTACGTTTGTAAATCAAATCGCTTATTTCATTATTTAAATCTTTAAGTTTCCTATTATGGATACATAAATCATCAATATTTTTAGGTTTACATTCATCAACCCAAAATCGACTTTCAACTTGATTAATATCATCAATATTTGAGTTAGTTTCCAGTTTTTTCAAAGAAGTATAGCTCAATAAACTGTTTTCAGAATCTTCTATTTTCTTCTTCTTTTTATTCACCCAACTAATAGGTACAAAAGGTTGTGATTCAGAATCAGTATCGACATTTTGCCTCTTCTTATTCTGTGAATCAATATATCTCTTGATAGGGCTATCGTTAATGATATCTAAACATTCAATGCTTTCCTCTTTGATATCTTCAATATCACTCAGATCTGTAATCGATTCATTAATGGTGCTATCTGCCATTTATCAATAGCTAAATTGTATACGCAAAGAGATAAAACACGTAACACGAAATCGGGAACGTGAAGAAACGAAGAATGAAAAAAAAAATAAATGTCAAAACTTACTTTCAGTTTCTTCCAAATTTTCTCCTTGTTCCTTCGGAGTTTCCGAAGCTCCAAAATACTTTTTGATTATCTTTTTCAGATAAAATATTTTAGATTTTACATAGTGGGTTATACATAATTATATATAGATCGGATTCGAGAATGAGTTTATAAACCATCGATCATTTCAAATGCACTTTTAATTGCTTCTTTTTTGAAAAATTCACCAAATGGTGGATCAACTATTTTTCTGTTTTGTGAATACCAACTAAAATCACTTTCTAATCCTAACGGTATATTATTAATTAATTGTAGATTAGATTTGTTATTCAATTTTGATTTATGTTCCCAATTCTTTGCTGCAATTTCTGCATTTTCAATAACTTTATCTGATATACCACACATTAATGCAACATTCATACCAAATGATCCATTTGATTTACCTTCTTTTAATTTATATAAAAATGTAATTTTCTTTGATTTAGGATCAGTTAAAATTGACATTTTAAATGGTTTTATTTTAGAATGATTTAAAAATGCATCACCTAAATTGGCATAATGTGTTGCAAAAAATCCAATTGATTGAATATGTGTTGCAAAATGGTATAAAACAGATTCTGCAATTGCAAAACCATCACTTGATGAACCTCCACGTCCTAATTCGTCTAAAATAACTAAAGATTTCGGTGTTGAGTTATCTAACATTTTCTTTGTTTCTAATAATTCAACATAAAATGTTGATTTACCTTGCATTATATTATCATTTGCACCTAGTCTTGTCATAATCGAATCTATTGCAGTTAATTTAGCACTTTCTGCTGGTATGAAACATCCAATTTGTGCCATAATTGTTGCAATACATGTCATTCTTAATAATGTAGATTTACCAGCTGCATTAGCACCGGTTAATAATCCAATATTATTTGAATTATTTAATCCAAGTGAAATGTCATTTGGTATAAAATCTTTTGATGATAAAATACCAGAACCAGGTATAAAACATGGATGTCTTAATTGTTTAAAATCTATAAATGAATATTCATTTTCAACAATTTCAGGTCTACAAATCGGAAATCCCATTGATTCTGATGCTCTTGTAAGTGATATTAAACAATCTATTTTACCAATACTTAAAACAATTTTCATACATTTCATATAACTTTTATCAAAATTATCATATATTTTGTCTTTCAGATTTAAACAAATCATTTTATGTAATTCTTTTAATTCCATTAAATTCTTTGTCATTTTCTTAACTTCTGGTGACCAATATCTTTTACATTTAGATGTAGATGCCATTTGTTGCCAATCCCTTGGTATTTTATTAACAATTTTTATTGGTACTTCAATTAAATGTGTTTCTTTACCACTATCTTTAAAATAAATCTCATTACAGTTGAATTCATCTTTATAACCTTCTAATAATGAGTTCAATTTATTTTCTAATTCTAAAATCTTATTATTACTATCATCGAATTCTTCATCAACTCCTGGTTTTGGTACTAATAAATCATCATTTATAGCTAAATTTTTATCAAATTTATCATTCCAATTTCCTAATAATTCATCCAATTCTAAGATAGGGAAATCAACTAATATTTTATTTAATAGACCTTTTAAATTATCAACTTGATAATTATTTAATTCATTAATTAACTCTGAAATTATTTGGAAACTATCGATTACTTTAACGAAATCTTTAGGCCTTAGTAATTTTGAATGTATTCTTGTTAACATTCTCTCTATATCAACAAGCTTCTTAAGTTTGGATTCAATAAGATATTTAATATCACTATCATTTAATAGAAATTCAACAGAATCTAATCTATCATTAATAGAATCTTTATTTAATAAAGGACGAATAACCCATTCTTTAAACATACGTTTACCAAATGCTGTTACACCTTTATTTAAAATTTTGAATAATGTACCTCTATCAGATTGATCAAATGAATTATTAAAAATTTCTAAATTTTGTAATGAAACACCATCTAATCTCATAGAGGAATTTAGTAATGATTTATTAAAAGGATCGTATTCTTTAAAATTACCCATGGAAATAATATTTTGATCTAATTTAAGAGATCTTAAATACCAGAAAACTGCACCAAATGAAGAAAATGCTAAATATTTCTCATTTTTATAATATTCATTTAAAATTTCAGGAGTTTTCAGATCGTTAATTTCATTAAATTTAGATAATTCATCAACAGTTTTTTCATGATCCCAAAATTCGGTATCAGGTTTAATAAAATTGAAAGAAGCATTTGGATTTGAATTAAATTTAATAATTTTCAAAGTTAATTGATCAATTTCATTTTTAGGTATTAAAACTTCCATTGGATTTATTTGTGATAATAAAGTTTCCAGTTTAGAACATTCAAAATCATCATTAAATTGTAAAATTTGGAAATTACCTGTAGATACGTCAACAAAACAGATACCAAAGTTTTTACTATTATTTTCTTCATCTATTTTTTCAGTGATAGCTAAACAATATTTAGACATTTCATCTTTTAATAAATTTTCATCAATTAATGTACCACATGTTAAAATATATGATAATTCTCTTTGAATAACCTTAGCTTCTTTATCAACTTTTGATCCATTTTTTGCTCTAATTTCTTTAGCTAAAGAAGATTCCTTTTGATCAACTTTTGCAACTTTATATCCTGAATCAATAAATCTTTTTGCCCAATAATCAAATGACATTTCAGGAACACCTGCTAATCTCATGTTAGCTCTACCTGTACCTGCCAATTTTAAATCGAATTTTGAATGTGCAATATCTGCATCATTTTCATATAATTCAAAAAATTTACCTTTTTTGAAGAAAACGACCGTATCCCACATTTTACATTTGATAGTCCAATATTGTTTTTCAAAGGCAGTAAATTTCAACCAAGCTGATTGTGGAACAAATAAAGTTCTTGGATCATAGTTTGGATCAGTTTCTAGATTACCGTCCGCATCTTTAATTGTCACTAACCACTGATAACGTTCTTCATTTTCTTTTGCAAATTTCTTTTGAGGAGTAAATTTATTAGACTTACTGGCTGGAGAAAATTTCGGTTTCCCAGCTAAAATATTTGAAATTGAAGATGTTGGTGTTTTTTTAACTGTTTTCGGTTTCACTATAGGTTCGTTATCTTCAATGATATCGTTATCGTCATCATTATCATCGTCTACAGTTGTATCATTGAGGGTATCAAGTTCTTCCTTTATAGCAACGGCAGATACAATTTCCTCCGCTTCATCATCATCTTCTTCTTCTTTTGCGGATTCATTGTCACTACCCATACTAAAATCATCATCATCGGCATCATCCCAAGCTATTACTCTTCTCTTCTTTTTTGGCTTGATAGTGTCATCATCATCAAAATCGTCATCATCAGACAGCTCAGAATAATTGATTTTTCTTGATTTCCTAGAAACTGGAGAAGAAGAAATAGGTGATACATTATCATTTGTTTCATTATTGTCATCAACATTATTAATGTCCAGCGGCAAGTCTTTAATTTTCTTTGTTTTGATAGATTTAGGGGTATCCAAAATTTTCGAATGATTGCCCGAAGTATCATAGCTTCTAGATTTGGTATTTTCATCAATTTTTTCTTTGGTTAATATATCATTTGATGAGTTATCAGGAGTTAAAGATTCAACTGAATTGTTAACTGGTTTATGTTCTTCAACTTGAGGAGTTGGTTTATCAATTACAGGTTTCTTTGTGAAAAAGGACATCAAAGAAGCCTGCTTCATCTTTTTGGAAGCATCCACCATTGTTCACTGCAAATATAAGTATAATTTACAGCTTTTAAAATATCCCGTTGAATAGCCAATTGCAGGAAAAAAGGGAAAAAAATAGTAAAAAAAAAGGGGAAAGTAACATAAAACAGGTGAACTTTCAATAAAATACTACTTTGCAACGCGAAAACACGTAACGCGTGTAAATTATTTTTAAAGTGGTAGGTTTCGGAGTTTACTGTGTGAATAGTTTGTGCTGACAGTGCTTTTTCCTGTTGTTTGCTAGTACCTTTAGTAGCAGCAGTTGTATCTTTTGCGTGTTGCAGTATATTCATGAAAAGGTTTGTGAAAAACGCAAAGTAGCTCACCGAACTATCAGGTAATCCCTTTTGCAATGTAAAGCTTACACATCTAGTCTATCGACGCGTTCTTACGTCATCCCCAGGATACTCTTTTAGGAAATTGGAAATGAAACTTTTTTTTCCCTATAGTATTCTTTGCAGTTTGTCTTCATCAAAGTAGTGTCACAGTTCTTGATATCCACATTACAGCAGTCCAGGATGCCAATGAAATACGTTATAGAACACATGGAACAAGGGTTTACCAAATGGGTGACCCTCGAGTACTCTCAGATCATAAGAGACGTAGGAAAAGAAAACTTGTTCCTAGTTTCACTTCCTGAAGACACCACAGAGGAAGACATTCCAAAGGAGTTGCTGAACTTAGGTCTCCAGTGGACAACTGAAGATATTGTCCCATATTTGACCAAAGGTGGAAATGTAACAGCAGATCAGCTATGTCTATTAGACCCTAGAGCTGAAGTTGAACTACAGCCTTCTGATTCAACCGATTTTAAATACTTTATATTTGGTGGTATCTTAGGTGACCATCCACCAAGAGACCGTACAAGCGAGTTAAAGGGAAAGCTTGGATGTCCAACTCGTAGACTTGGAGCTTTACAGATGACAACAGACACCGCCGTTAGAACTACTAAGATCATATTAGAGGATCAGAAACAGTTTGAAGAGATTCAGTTCATTGACTATCCTGAAATCAGATTCAACAAACACGAGGCAACAGAAATGCCATTCAGATACGTCCTTGATGGTGAAGGAACTCCTATTTTCCCAACTGGTATGATTGATCTCATTTACAAAGACAACGAGAAGAGCTTAGACGACTTCTTCTAGCCCATTTGTAGGCTATATCTTCTAGTTTATATCACTCTTGCCACCACACAGACACCTGCCCTAATCGTGTGTAACACTTCATAGACATTCTGTATCAATCAGCTTCTTATACGTATATTTTACCTGGTTCGCCTTCTGTGCTTACGTGAGCGAGCGGCTGGGCCCTTTTTTTATCACCACGTTCAGGCAGACTGATTAACTGTTCTCTGTAACTTGGACATGTATCTTGTTTTATCCACTCTGGTGCTACAGCAATGCGCCCGTTTAAGACATGGATAGCGGCATTGCATATCTTTAATATAGCGGCTGCAATAGAAGTCAAAGAAAATGACATCCTTGAATACGTTGACGGGCTATCTTTATCAAAACCATTAGATTCATTTGGTAATAGTTATAATAGGGATGGTATAGACGCTGCTAATATTAACAATCAAAGCTTCAAGAATGAAGGAGAAGAAGAAGGTGAAGATGGTAAATGTCCTCCTTGTTTTAACTGTAATTTACCTAATTTTTCATGTACTCAATTTTCTAAATGCAATCCATTTACTGGTAGATGCGATTGTAAAGACGGATTTGGTGGAGACGATTGTTCGATACCTTTATGTGGTGGATTAGCAGACGGCTCAAATCGTCCAAAGCGTTCTGATAATTCAACTTGCCAATGTAATGAGGGTTGGGGAGGTATCAATTGCAATCTATGTGAAACTGATAATGTGTGTGATTCGTTTGTACCAATTGGTTTAAAAGGTACATGCTACAAATCTGGTATTATAGTTAATAAATTCAATCAAATGTGTGATGTTACAAATGAGAAAATTTTGAAAATTTTGAATGGTAAAATCCCTCAAGTAACTTTCAGTTGTAATAAGACTTCTGCTATTTGTGATTTCCAATTTTGGGTGGATCAAATTGAAAGTTTCTATTGTGATTTATCTGAATGTGATTTCCAATATGATTTAATGGCAAATACAACCCATTATAAATGTTCAAAAGCCCAATGTAGTTGCTTACCTGATAGAATGTTATGCGGGGAAAATGGTTCTGTTGATATATCTGATTTTTTAACTCATGAAATTAAAGGTCCAGCAGATTTCACTTGTGATATAAAATCACAGAATTGTAAATTTAGTGAACCCAGTATGAATGATTTAATATCCTCAGTTTTCGGTGATCCACAAATTAATTTATTTTGTAAATCTGGTGAATGTTTACATAAATCAGAAATTCCCGGATTTGAAATTCCTGGTAAAAATAAATTTACAATTGTTGATTTAACTAAAATTATAAGTGTTTTCTTTGGATGTTTAATTGTTGTATCAATTTTATTTGATAAAATAAGAAATTCTCCTTTATTCCTTCAACCAATTAAATTATCAACTGATGATTTTGATGATGATAATGATGGTATGATAAATGCTAATTTAATGTTGGAAAGTTATAAGGAAGCAACATTATCGTTTGATAATATATCTTATTCCATTAACAATAAATCAATTTTAAATAATTCATCAGGTATTATAAAACCTGGTGAATGTATGGCAATAATGGGAAGTTCAGGTGCAGGTAAATCAACATTATTAGATATATTGGCATGTAAGAACAAAAGTGGTTTCATTTCTGGTAATTTAATGGTCAATGGTAAAAATATTTCAATTGATAAAAATTCAAATAAAAACCATAAAGATTTGAAAATATTTCAAAATTCAATTGGGTTTGTTAATCAAGATGATATAATGATTCCAACTTTAACTGTTTATGAAACTGTTTTAAATAGTGCCTTGTTAAGATTACCTAATTCTATGCCATTTAAAATTAAACAGTCAAAAGTTCTAAATATTTTATCAGAATTAAAAATTTCTCATATAAAAGATATGTTAATTGGCTCTGATTTTGAAAGAGGTATATCAGGTGGTGAGAAAAGAAGAGTTGCTATTGCATGTGAGTTAGTTACTTCACCATCAATTTTATTTCTTGATGAACCTACATCTGGTTTAGATGGTTTTAATGCATTTAATGTAATTGAAAGTTTGGTAAGACTTGCAAAAGTTTATAATAGAACTATTATTTTCACAATTCATCAACCAAGAAGTAATATTGTTTCATTGTTTGATAAATTATTACTATTATCAGATGGTGATATTATATATTCAGGTGAAATGTCGGAATGTAATAAATATTTTAAAAGTATTGGATTTGAATGTCCTTTAGGTTACAATATTGCAGATTATTTAATTGATATAACTAATGAAAAATTTGAAGTTGAATTATCTAATCCAACAATAACAATTGAATCAGAGATTGAGCAATCTGAAGTAGAAGGTAATAACAATCATTTGCATGAAATTGATCCAAGTTTAGAAACGAGTGAAATTCAAGAATGGCAACATTATGCATTACATCGTGATGAACTAAATAAAACTTTTAATCCATCTAAGATTATTTCACAAAATGATAAAAATCTTGCACAGTTATTTAAAGATTCGTATATATCGATCGAATTAAAAAATTTAATTAATAATCAAAAAATAAATATGAATAATTTATTTTTCGAAATTGATAATAATATGACAAAAGCAAATTTAGTAAATCAATTCTTAATTTTATCATCTAGAACTTTTAAAAATTCTTATAGAAATCCTAAATTATTATTAGGTAATTATTTATTATCATTAATTATGGGATTTTTTTGTTCATATCTTTATTATGACGTTGAAAATAATATAAGTGGATTTCAAAATAGGTTAGGATTATTTTTCTTCATTTTAACATTATTCGGATTTAGTTCATTAACAGGTATTGATTCATTTTCAAAAGAAAGATCAGTTTTTGTTAGAGAAAGATCGAATAATTATTATAATTCGGTAATTTATTACTTATCGAAAATTATTTGTGATATTTTACCATTAAGGATATTTCCACCAATAATTTTACTAGCAATAATTTATCCACTTGTTGGATTAAATATGACAGGTTATAAATTTTGGATATCGATTGAAATTTTAATTTTATTTAATTTAACAACATCATTAGAAGTACTAGTTATAGGAATTTTAATTAAAGAATCAACATCAGCTACAATGATTTCAGTTTTATTATTATTATTTTCACTTTTATTTGCAGGATTATTTATAAATAAAGAGACAATACCATTTGGTTTATCATGGATTGAAAAATTTTCAGTTTTCCATTACGCTTATGAATCCTTAGCAGTTAATGAAGTTAATGGATTAATTTTAAAAGAGAAAAAATTTGGTTTAAATATTGAAGTACCTGGTGCAACAATTTTATCAACTTTTGGATTTAATGTTAATGCAATTGGTTGGGATATTGCAAGTTTGGGTATATTATTTGGTGTTAGTGTTATACTAGGTGGAATTATTTTAAAATTACACGTTTATGAAACCAGATAATTATAATAAACTTTATATTAATAAATAATTATTTTAAAGTGTATAAATGCATATATATATATATATATATTTGTATACAAAAATAATTTTATGGAAAAAATGCAAATTGAAAGAGTGGACAAGGAACGGAAGTAAAAGTGGAATTGAAGGAGAGGAAAAGGAAGGACTTAAGTTTAATGCAAAGTAAGAAAATGTCAAATTAGTGAACTGAAAAAGTGTAAACCAAAAGTATGAGCAATTTTTTTAAGGGAGTGTCAATGTATTTGTTGTAGCGTTTTTTTTTCTGAAACGGGAAAAAAAGGAAATATAGTTTATGCAATTGTATTCAACAATATGATGAGAGAAGTGAAAAAGAGGAGGAAGAAGGAGAAAAAGAAAGCCAGTGGATGGGTGGATAATTGATTCAATATATTGGATTGTCTGTATTGCGTTTATGAATCAATTCTAATAATTTATAGGTTAATATCTTCACCTTTTTCTGCTTTTTCAATGAAAACAAGATAATCGAAAAACGGCAGTTTTGGAGGTTTATGAGATTCAAGCATCCATTCTGCGACATTTGTCCAATCATTTCCTATATCTGATAAATCTTGTATATCAAATTGGAAATTCCAATTTTTCATAAAAAATTCCATTTCCTTTGAATGAACATTTGTATAATCTTTTGTTTGGTATAATTCAGTTACAATATTTAAAATTGGAATTCTATCAAATTCATTAAAAATTTCATCTTCAGTAATTTCATACAAAGAATTTTTAATTAGTTTTGAAATAATAAAAGGCTCATTCATAATATAAGAACCTAGCATATCATTACCACTAGCCATATCATCAATAGTAAATCTTTTATGAATATCATTTTCTTTGAGTGTATCTTCATAATCAGTTAAAATATCTTTAATATCATTTGCATTTACCCACATTCTTAAAGGTTTTGAATAAATATAATTATCCCAAGCAGGATTAGATAATGCTCTTTCACTATATTCGATTTTCAAGATATCCGATAAAGCATTTTCAGAGGACGGTACAACAGCTGGAGCACCTTCATATAATGTTAATCTAATAGGGGATAATTGGTCTAGAGTATAATAATGATGGTTTCTACAATTATAGATTTTATTATCTTTGTGAAATTTTAAAACTTGGTCATCTATAGTTTTTTGATCAATTTGTTCATGTTCTTGCTCATGTTCTTGTTCTTGGTTATTATCTTGGTTGCTATCTTGATTGTTATCTTGATTGTTATCTTGATTATTATCTTGGTTGTTATCATTATTTGCATTTTGATCATCTTCATTACTAAAAGGGTAATCATCTTCATTAAAATTAAACCAATTTTTCAATTTATTAAATTGATCTTTATTAAGAGGATCTTTTGAAACACCTAAAGCAGTGATATCAACATAATAACCTGTATCAATATCAATAAATCTTGCATCTATTGCATTAGCACCATTACCTTTATCTCTTTGAGTTAAAGAACTTGAACAATCAACAAAGAATTTACCCATACCATATTTAGGATTTTGAACAACCATCGAATTATTATAATTTAAACAAAATTCGGCTAAATCAGCAATTGGCATTTGAACATCACCATCAGAATCCCAAGGAAATGAAGCTCCTGTAAAATACCAACCTAATAAAGAACCATGAGCTGGATACATTATTAAACCATCATGAAAAGTAGTGGTAAATAGTGTATGAATTAAATTTGATAAAATTATAGTTCTTCTATTAGTTGGAGTATCTTCATTTTTAGTTCTATTATAAGGAGTAAAATAAGGTGAATGAATTGAAACTTCTGAATCTGGCATTTCAGTTAAAAAACCAGAAAAAAATCTAAAATCGTAATGAGCACCATTTTCTTTTATATTATGATAATTATAAATTGCAGGCCATTTGATATTAATTTCATTAAAATATTTTGGAGATTTTTGAGAGTCTAAATCAATTGAATATTTTAAAGAATTTAAAAAATTAATTTCATAATCATCTAAATTATTTTTTCCATTATTTAAAGAATCTGAGATTTCATCATAATTTAAAATAAATTTTGATTCAGGTACATCAAACTGATAATTATTTGATTCATTTAAATTTAAAGAGAAATCATTTTCATTATGAATTTTAAAATTTTCATTTAAATTTGATAATTCTTTTGCAGGATTAAATTCTTTAAAAGATTTATGAGAAACTATTTTATCAAATATACCATTATTCATCATTGATTTTGATTGATGAGTTTTAATTCTATAATAAGAACCATCATCATTTAAAAAATAGATAAATTGAGGTGGAGGTAAAAATGATAAAACATGAGATTTTGAATTAAAAGCTTTTGAAACGAAATCTGAATTTTCATCGATTTTTTTAGCAAAATTAAAGCCTGGTAACAAATTCAAATTTCTAAATTCACTTTCAGGCAATCTCATATAATCATTATCGTCTAAACAGTGAGTTGAGTCAAAAAAATCTTTAGAAGTTTTATCAGTTTCCAAATAGTCTAAATGGATTGAAAGGTCAAAATTCGAAAAAAAAGCTTGACAACTCATTTTATTGTTATTAATTATTTTACCAAATTCTTTATTATTGTTGCCGTTGCTGATATCATCATAATCATTGTCACCATCATAATCATCATCATTATCAAGAAATCTGTTTAAATAGGATAAATCTGCCCAATCTTCCCAAGAGAAAGGAATGGAATGTTGATTAATATCAGTCATCAGGGAAGAAGATGAATCATAGATATTGTTTAAGTAAGCCAAATAAACAGATAAAGTAATTCTTGGATCATAAAAATGGATTTTCTCCCTTTTAGATTTATACTCGTTAATAATTTTAGAATTAATTTTAATACGATCATTTTGGAAATGTTCAGAGAACTCCCAATAAGAATTTGATAAATGATTGTTGTTGAAGACTTGGTAAATTGAATTATAGAAATCTGTTAAGTTTGCATTTGACGAGATGTTTAAAATTTGTGGGTGTAACAAACTATCGGGGCTTTCATCGTGTGTGAAAGCTATTTTGGAAAGTTTAGGAAAGCTTTGAGCAGATGAATAGAGGTGAGATAGGGAATATAGCAAGAAAAGTAAACAGCATGATAGAGCAAAGAAAAGAGAGTATTTCCGTATTCCTCTGATGGAAGTGAATACAATCATAGCCGGGGAAGTTGTTGAGTGATGAATAGAACAGATGCCAAGGGACAGAAGAGGTGGTGGAGACAAAAAGTGGGAGAAGGAAAAAGTGGGAAAAGTGGGAAAAAAAGAATATGGGGAGGAAAAGACTATGATATAACTAAAACAGTCAAGACCAACACAGTGATGTATTTTCTCATGTATTGGAATGCAGACGAAGATAAGTTGCAAAGCAGAAAAAGAGGGTTCTTGGAGGCAACAGATTTAGAGTTCTACTCAAAACGAACGAAAAATGAGAAAAGTTAACAAAATTGGGTAACTTCTGTGAAATTGCCCTGTTATCGTGCGACCCTTAGCCCCAGCGATGCAACATTTCTGCGCCACTCCCTTTCGGCGTTTATTTTTATGTTCTTTTCCCTTTCCGGCTGCACTGGCTCGCTGGCTCGCTGACTCGCTGACGATGACGCTATGTCCACGGAGCGCGTTTGCTGCGTTAGCCGCGCTGGCCGCGCCTGGCACAGACGAGGAGAAAGACGAGTCTACTGCGGCCGAACGACGCCGGACTTTAAACTTTTGCCTCTCTGCCTCTCTCTTTTCTGCTATATCCGGTATTTTCCCTTTTACACATCTTACTGCTCTACACCAATCAGATAATCTAACATAGCCATTTTGCATGGTGCATGGTCTAGTTGCATCCATTCACCTAAGCTTTTCCAGTCATTTGGTACAACACCTGCTCTCTTGTAGTATTTATTATCATTCTTCCACTCCCACTCTGACATAAATATTGTCATTTCATTCTGGTGGGCTTTACAATATTCCCTGTTCTGGAACATTTCTTCCATTATGTTAACTTGAACCTCTTTGCTCGTCTTTATTTCAAAAATTTCATCTTCTGTAATTTCATACAATCCATATTTAATCAATTCACTCAATACCTTATTCTCATTTTTATAAAATGTTGTAATTATTTGATTACCTTTAATCTTGTTCCTTTTAGGTATATTTCTATTCTTCCTAATATTCTTACCAGCATTTATTAAATTGTTCTCTTTGCATACTTCTAATATATCACCCGCATTCAACCAAATCATTAATGATTTAGAATATATCCATTCCAACCAATCTTCACTATTCATTGACTTATCTTTATATTCAGTTTTCAATATTTCCTTTATATATTTCTTATTCAATGGTACAATAGTTGGTGCTCCTTCAAATAATGTTAACCTTACTGGTGATAATTGTTTCAATGTATAATAATGATCATTCCTACAATTGTAAATCTGATTCTCTTTATGAAATTTATAAACTTGTTCCCTTAACTCTGAATTCATTTCTTCTTCCTTAACTTTATAATTTAAATTAATACCTCTGCTTTCTCCAATTCTTCTGCTTTTCTTCTTGGTTGATTTAAATGGATATTCTTTACTTAATTTACCTTTAATACTATTATCTAATTTTTGGAAATATTCTTTAGTTAATCTATCACTGGATATACTCAACCCTGTTATATCAACAAAATATCCTGTATCAATATCAATAAATCTAGCATCAATATTATTTTTACCATTGCTTTTACCTCTATGTGTAAGAGAATTTGTACAATCAACATAGTATTTACCCATACCATATTTAGGATTTTGAACAACCATCGAATTGTTATAATTTAAACAAAATTCGGCTAAATCAACAATTGGCATTTGAACATCACCATCAGAATCCCACGGAAATGAAGCTCCTGTAAAATACCAACTTAATAAAGAACCATGAGCTGGATACATTATTAAACCATCATGAAATGTAGTTGTTAACAATGTATGAATTAAATTGGATAATATTATACTCCTCCTATTAATTGTATTATCAAGTTTTTTATCAGTTTTATTAAATTTATTAAAATTCGGTGAATGAAATGTAAATTTACTCTTTGGCATCTCAGTTAAAAATCCTGAAAAAAATCTATAATCGTAATGTGATCCATTCTCTATAACTTTATGAAGATTATATGTTTCAGGCCAACTGATTTCAACTTCATGAAAATATTTATCTAAATTATTAGAATCAATATTAATCGAATTATTTATTGAATTAATAAAATTTATTTCATAATTACTTAATTCTTCTTCACCTTTATAAATTATTTCTTCAATCATCTCATTTGGTTTAAAATCAAATTTGTCCTCAGATACATCCATTTGATATAAATTATCTTTAGTTAACTTATTTTTTAAATCATTTACATTATTAATCTCAAACAAATTATTCATTTTATTCATTTCATTAATTGGATTGAATTCATTAAATTCTTCCTTATTGATAAATTTGTTGAATAATTCATTCTCCATCATAGATTTAGATTTAACTGTTTCAACTTTATAATATGATCCATTATCATTTAAAAAATAAATAAATTCTGGCGGTTTTAATCCTGTTAAAATAAATGATTTGGCTGAATAAATTTTACCAATAAATTTAGATTTCGCCGGTAATCTTCCAAGAAAATTAAAACCTGTTAATGACTTGGGATTTTTGAATTGGAAATCTTCAGTTGTAGCATACTCTTTAAAATCTAAACAATTGGTTTCATTAAAATATTTTATTGATAATTCGTTATTATCTATTTGAGATTTGATTTTAACATTGAATAAATTTAAAAATGAACTACAGTTTAAATTTTTTTCTTCTTGAACAAGATCACCATCACCGTCATCATCACTGACATCGCCTTCATCGTCTATATATAAATAATCATTTAAATATGATAAATCAACCCAATCTTCCCATGAAAACGGTAATACATTAGGTACATCATCGTCATTATAAATATCGTTTAATGAGCTTAAATAAACAGACATGGTAATTCTAGGATCATAATAATGTTTTTTGTTTCGTTTCTCAATGTATTCATTTAGAAGACTCGAATCAACTCTATAATTTTGGAAACTGTTATGAAATTTCCAATTTGATCCGGAAATTTCATCACTGAAAACCGTTTTATATATAGAATTTAATAGTGCATTCTTATTACCTTCATTATTAACTTCAGTTATTTTATTGTTGAATATTTCAAATGGTGTAATTCTCATATTATCTTCATTTTGAAATTTTAATTTTAGATATTCATTTAGTCTATTTGAATTTGCTGTATGAAATGTTGAAATCAAGTATATTATCCAGAATAGAACTGCTGTGTATATAATTACCCTTCTAAGTGATGTATACACTCCACGTACCAGCATTTCCCCTGCAGCGTTGGACAAGTGTATCTTCACAGCTTGCTCTGTGCTTGGTCCTACCTTTTCTCTGTTCTAAGTGAACTCAAAGTTCCGTATCTTTATCGGTGTCTCCTTGTGCAGATCTTATACAGCACACGATCAAACCGCCAATTTACAAAAAAAAAAAATTTCACAATTTTAAATTTTAAATTTTTCTTTGTTTCCACTGGGAACTTAACGGTAATTGGCAGGATTCCAAGTCACTGATTGTGGTTGCCGAATAGAAGCCGTAGAAGTGCTATAGACTGTGTGTTTTCCGGTTTCGTTTTGCAGCTGCGACTAGCAGTTATTGTTCAACTGCAGGAAAATTCCTCTGTCTATAGTATATGTAGGCCGTATATGCAATATATATGCAATATATATGTTATACGCTTAAATATGTGCGTTTATGCGTGTATTATGCAAGTATATATATTGTATTGTATATATATACTGTATATATTGTATATATATATATGTAGTATCTACCCCTAGATTGCTACCCAGCACACAATACCCAGCACCGACCCCAACTGCCCCCAGATCAGCTGCCCGTTGCTGGAACATCGTTGGATGTCCCAGCTAGCATTTTCAGATGCCTAACGCTTTTCGCGTTTCAAGGTACACAATTTGTGGCTTAATTACAAACATGGAATCAAACTGTTTCTACTGCTTCCGTTTGTATTTGCGTTTGGAGCTTGACCTGTGACACTCTAAGATACCAACGATGGGCGTGTTGACAGAATTATCATATGACGGCTCACTGTTTAAAAGGGAAAACTCACAAAATACTACACTAGATTCAGCAGGATGTGTAATCTGTGATTCTATACCATCATGTCCTGAATGTAATTCTGACGAACAATGTGCAATGACAACTCAAACGTGTTCTGAATGTCCTAATACTTATTGTGTTAAAAATTCAGTTATTAGGAATTCTACCAAATCTGACGATTCTTTAAGTTCTGCGCAAATTGGTGGTATTGCTGGTAGTTTAAGTAGTTTGGTTTTCGTTTTGTTTTTAATTGGGTCTTATTTTTTATATAAAAAGTATAAAAATAAGATTAAAAATGGTGAATTCGATGAAGAATTGAAAAATTTGAATGAACTAACTAACGATTTGGATGATAATAATAATGGTAATATTAGCAACAACAACAATGAAAATGAGAAAAATTCAAACTATGTATACGGTAACGGTAACCAAGATTTTAATAAAAGAATGTCACAAACAAGTTTCTCAACAATGACAAATTCAGTTCTAACTAAAGCTTCAAATGTTTTAAACATTGCTTACGTTCCAGGTGTTACAAGTACTAGACCAACAAAATACTCTAATTTACCTAAAAGAAATACAAGAAGACCAATGACTTCAATCTATAGTAGAGGTGTGAGCGTTTATTCAAAAGATACTTATTTTAGTGATTTAGAGAATGCTTCAATTCATGGTGGTAAAATTGCTACAAAGGCAGGATTGCCTAAATTGGTTCAAATTAAACAAGACGATTACGATTTTGAAAGTAATGCAGATGATGAAATCAATTTCGGTGACATACCAATTGTATCAATGAATAATAAATATAATTTTAATAATGATACCGTTCTTGAAGAAGATGAAGAAGGTGAAACAGAGGGAAGTGACGATGTTAATAATACAAAAACTAAAGATGCTAATGTCTTCAATGATAATTACATTCTAGAAGAAGATGAGAATATGTTATCTTCTATAAAATCAAATGAGGAAGATACTACAAACACAGCTGCTAATAACGTAGAAGAAGACGGCAGTTATGAAAGCATACAACTGAACCTTGAGATACCGAAAAAAGACGGTGGAAATACAGACGAAGGGGATGATACAGCTGCAAACACGAGTACTTCTAGACTTGTTCCAAACAGATACGCTGCATTGTTGGACAAGAAGAACCAGTTAAACGGGTCACTAGATCCGTTCCAAAACGTACTATACAATCCTGAGCAAATGAGTCGTGAGAAATTGACACTGCACTCAGACCCAGGCAACATCCTTGACACTGGTACCGACTCCGAATCTGACTCTGACTCCGACTCCGACGAAGAGAACATTGAGATGCTCTTGCACAACCAAAGAAAGATGGCTTCTGCTGAAAGTGTTGCAGACCCTTTTGGCGACGCTTAGTGTGCGTCGATCGCCGCGCCGATTTGTCTTGTTGTTTACAAAAAGTTTTTGGAAGTGTGTGTTTTCTATTTTTTTTGAAGGCGTTGTTTGTTTTTGTTCAGCTGACGGACACCTGTGGAGAGGATCACAGCACATCTGCACCAACATCTGGCAGTACTCACTGTTTAACTCGCATCTCACAGTACTGGCAATCCACCCGTGCTACAGTTTCCTTTATAGATATAGGTTTACATTGATATAGCACACGTTAGGTAAACTTGCATACCAAAACAAGAAAATAAATAAATAAAAAAGCTTTGCATATATACAAATATAAATAAAGCTCAACTCAATTGATTCTTCTTCTTCTTCTTTTTTTTTTTTGAATCAGCTTACTATACGTATATATATATATTTATATATATATAACTTGCATATATATATACACACACTTATTTATTTTCATATATGTCAGATAGGAAAAGATTATATTCGGCCACCGGGTCTGATATTATTGATGATTCTAACAATATGAATTCAAATATTGTAACCTCAATTAACCCGATTCCAAATGGACTGAACTCTAACAATATGTTGGTTGGTGGTTCCCCTTCAGTTATAAATACAGGAGGAATACAATCATCTAATATGAATCATCACTTAAAAAACAATACCAATTTAACAACTGCTTTAACATCAAATAACAACAATAATAATAATAGTAGTAATAATGGCAACAACAATATTATGCATAGTCAATTCACCAATAATACCAATTCAAATAATAATATAGCATCTAATATACAGGAAGATTCATTAGATGATATTAACTATGTTATTCGTCATTTAAGCGTTCCCTCGGATGCTCCAACAAATGTTTCTACTCAATACAGCAATGATACCATTGTAGGTAATGAAATTCAAGCATATGCTAAAATTGCAGGGTGCAATTGGACTTACTACGTCAAACATTTAAAAGTTTCTATTGGTAGAAATACAGAAATCCATTCAAATAGTAATAATAATAATAATAATAACAATAATGGTAATAGTAGTAAAGAAACAATTGACATTGATCTTGGACCATCCAAAGTGGTTTCGAGAAAACATGCAACTATTGAATACGATCTAAATGAAAGAAAATGGCAATTGTTTATTCGTGGTAGAAATGGTTTAAAAGTTAATGGTTCAAGATTAAATTTAGCTATTGGTATACCTTTTGATTTAACTTCTGGTAATATAATCGATATTGGTGGTACTCAAATGATGTTTATTTTACCTGATGCATCACCTGTTATACCTGTATATTTCCGCCAAAATATTTTATCAAATAAGAAACCCAAACTGGCAAAATTTGGTACTGCATTTGAACATAGTGTTAGTCCAATTGCAGCATTTCATATAACTGAAGGTTTAAATAGTATACATTCATCAGATTCTTCAGTTGAAAGTGATTATTCGAAAGATAGTGCTAAAAATATAAAACCACCTTATTCTTATGCAACAATGATAACTCAAGCAATTTTATCGAATCCACAAGGTATTTTATCATTATCTGAAATTTATGATTGGATTTCTTCTCATTTCTCTTATTATAGACATACCAAACAAGGATGGCAAAATTCTATTAGACATAATTTATCACTTAATAAAGCTTTTGAGAAAGTCCCAAGAAGACCAAATGAACCAGGTAAAGGTATGAAATGGCAAATTAGTGAATCTTATAGAAATGAATTTTTGAAAAAATGGCAAGATGGTACTCTAAATAAACTCAAAAGAGGTACAAGTGTCTCAAGACAACTTCAATTACATTTAATGAAAAATAATGCATTGCCTGCAGGTAGATCTGTCTCTCCTCCAGCAATTGATGAAATTAAAACCAATTTTTATATGAATCCTGATAATTCTGAAAATTACCAGTCCAATTATTACACTAATCATACCCCAAATATAAAAATTAACGATAATAATAATAATAGCAATAATAATAATAATAATAATAACAGCAACAACAATAGTAATTCTGCAATTAATAACAATAATAATAATCTTAACAACCCTAATAGTAACCTTAACAGTAATGAAAATGTTATTAATGACAAAAGTATTATAAATAATAATCATAAAATTGATAACCTTCATATCAATTCTAACAATCCAAATTCAAATTCAAACTTAAAACACATTAATGAAAATTTACCAAATAGTTCCAATAATTCCAATAAATTAAATGATAATTCAACTTATTATCAAAACATTCACGATAATAAAAACCAAAGATCTAATTTAACATCCCCTATAAAAAATATGAATATTCCAAATATTAATTACATGAACCCAGATCCAAAAATTTCTTCAAACAGCAACATTCAAAAACATATATTCAATAATGCCAATACTCTTAAACCACCAGAAGATTCTTTAGGGCGAAATTATTCCATTCCACCCATTCAACCAAATTTAACAGAAAATTCCACAAGTAATGCTTTGAATGCTTTAAATTCATTAACTTCACCTAAAAAATTATATCCTAGAATGGATTTAATGACACCTGAAAGAAATATTCAAAGGCCTAATTTAGAGCATAATTCTACAAATACTCCAAATATTAATGGAAATTCAATCAATTCATCACCAGCATTATGGAATTATTTACAATTTTCAACACCTTTAGGTCCAACAAATACTGGTAATGGTAATACAGGTAATCCAGATGAAAAACTACCTAAGCTGGAACTGGAAAGTCCTTTAAAAAGTAGAAGCTCTGGTAAAATAGCTGATTTAAAAGATGTGGATTTGGTAAAAGGATTTGAACAATAAGCTCAACTCTTTGATTTTGAGGAAACCATTTTAAATACACTTTTTTATGATTATTTATGCTTACAACTATCTAAGGAGAAACCTTTAAAAAGAAAGGAAAAGGAAAAGCAAAAACAAATATATGATGAGAAACAACAATATGCATATAACAAAAAAAAAGTATATATACAAACCAATGATTTATAAACTATTTGTTTTCGTTTCTTCCTCCTTTTTTTTCCTTATTCGTTACATTTTCTATTTTTTTTCTTCTTGTTGTTACATAAAATTTCAATTCTAGTTTCTCCGTTTATATATATTTTGTACACTTTCCAAATTTAACATTAACGTTTCATATCACGCAGATCGTATATATAATAAGCCAGCTAGTACTTGTTTATTAAATGTTGAATACACTTCATGTAAAGTTTAGATATAAATGTATTTATATAAGGTTAAAAACATAAATTTCTTATTTCTTATTTCTCAGGTTTATCAACGTTTTTACTCTTTAAAGTCAATTTTGGATTATTTAGTTTACCGCTCAATTCATCAAATTTATCGAAAACTGGTTGAATTGTATCAGCATCTTTTAATTCTGTAGAGTTGGCAAAATTAATTAATCCTAGTAATTTATGATACTGCGATGTATTAAGCACATTCTTGTTTAACTCATCAGATATCTCGGTTATCGTAGTTTCCACTAATTTTATAAAATCAGATTGCCTTTCTGTTGAGAAATTTATAAATTTATTAACTGATATAGTTTCAGATCTATTTGGTAATTTTGGAGGTCTTTTAGATTCTTTTGCATTTTCGTTTCCTATATTCATATTATTGAAATTTTTAACTAATTCATCATCGTCGTATTTGTTTGTAGATATTAAATATCTAAAAGTTTTCAAAATTATAGGAATGTATTCATCAAATGGACAATTTTGTATGGTATCCATGATATACTTATAACTAAATTCATCTGGTAAATATTGTAAAAATTTTTTCATAAAATTCGATAATATTTTTTTGGAATATTTAGAATCACTATTTAATATAATTACTGAAATATTTTGTAAATAAGTCAAAATCAACAAAATATTTTTATCATTTTTGAAATCATCTATGTTTAATATCTGTTTAATAGATTCAATTTTAACAATTGTTAAAACCAATAGATATGATACAACTGTCATATTTGAAAGTTTGGGATCAATTATATATGGAATAAATATTTTTAATTGAAATTTGATTAAATCGAAAACTGTTATATCATCATCAATCTTAAATGGTAAGTTTTCAATATATTTACCATACACGTATAAAAATGAAACACATACAGGTGACGCTGGTAATGAGGTAAATTGCTTATCTCTAAATGAACTATTATTATATGATGAAACAACTAAAGTTATAATGTCTTCACTTTTATTAATCAAATGAATATTTTTGTCAAATAATAACGATGATTGCTTGATTTCTATTGAAAAAGATTTTGATATATTTATATCTAAACTATTTGACAGCTTAATTAATCTATCAACTAATTCAAAAACATATTCGCTATCATTTAAATTATGCTCTGAAATTGCAGGTACTAGTTTTCCAATCAAGCTTCTAGATCCTGGTCCAACACAAATTCTTTCAATGATTGTATCATAAATTAACCTTTTCAATTTAGTTTGTAAATAAGTTTCGTCATTTGCAACTTTTGCTAAATCTTCTTTACTATTACTTCCATCATCAATTGGCAATAATGGAGACTTATAATCTCTTAAAAATAAATATAGCGTTCTCAAAACTGAAACTGTGGTGCATACTTCAGGTGAATTTGATACAAAATTTAAAACTGATGAAACGATTATTGCTAAAAATTTCGATGGATAAATAGTTTCAATTCTTTTAAAAGAAAATGAAATACATTGAAATAATGCATGGAATTTTAAAACTCTTATACTTACTGGCTTATTTTGTAAATGTGTATAGATTCTAAGATCAATATCGTCAAAATTTATTTTATATTCTTCATCAAGTTTACTTTCAACTTCAACAATATCTTCTTGTTTAAGCGGTTCCGTATTTTCAGAATCTTTCAAATCAGATAAAATCTCACAACATGTTAAAAACAATTCTTTAGGCCCACCATATTGGGCCAATAAATTAAACACTTTGAAAAACTTTCCAACTTGTTTGGAATCTTTCAAGGAAAATCTAATAGGCCATTCACAGTCAAGGAAAGGAAGTAACAATGGTGGTAAATCCCAGGCAATTTCATATAATAGTTTTTTATTCTCATCTAGTATGGTATATAACAAGTCCATTAATTCGAATCTTTCATCAACGTCATACGAATTCCAATCACTGAGATACACGTCAAGGATAGTTGAGAAGCTAATAAAATCATTGGATTCTGAACATTCTTTTGCAGCGTTTTTAATATTTTCAATGGTATCCTGAAAAAGTAACGGATAAACAGTATTAACTGAATCCACTTCTGTGTCAGACATGATTGTTTGTGTCGTATGATCTATGCTAAACAATACAAGTCAAATGAAACACATTGGCAATTCTTATCCATTCAGTGCCTTATTGTGAAATGTGCAGCGCAATCCCACGCGATGCGAAAGATCAACAGGTGTGAAATAGCAAAAACTAACTTCATTACACACAACTATTTGGAAAGGTGGATATATTCACACAAGTGTATATATATCCATGTATATGGGGGTATGAAAAATTACATATAAACATATAAATTTTTTTTTAGCAAAAGAATCCACAATATCAATTTAATTGATTTCAATAGTGCTCGATATACCAATATCAACCAACTCTTCCCACATTTTTGTTCTGATAGCAGAAGTCTCTTTATTTTTTAGTATTTTTTGCTTGAAAATCTGTACCCTTTCGTTTGCATCATACCATTCTTTGGTTTTAGAGCTTTTGTTTAGTCCAAATTTATTAGTTGGGTATTTTATATTGGTATTTAAATATGATGCTGGGATATGTACTTGAAAGATATCGCCGTTTAATATATAGAGTTGTTGCCTGCCATTTTTTGTTTTTTTCATTTCGTTCATAAGTGGAATATCAGGATTATTGATGAGGGATGTTAAAAAAGTATTACTTTTTTTTAAACACTCAAATATACTTTCCTTTTTTGGCTTGATTATACTTTTTAACTTTATATAGGTATTTGGATTAATTTTTTCTCTAGCGGTATTAATATCATAAGCATGTGTTTGGTCTTCTTTGTTATCAGAACTGGCACTGTCGTTAGGTATGTCATTTTCTTTTATTAAGCTAACCCTAAGTTTATTACCATCTTGAATAAAATTGCAAAATTCTGGTAAAAAAACAAGTTCATCCTCAGAATTGATAATTAATTGGGGTAAAATTAAATTATGTGATTGTTGTTGATATGAAATTTCAGGATGTACAAAATCTGCATCAATAACACCATCTTCCATATTTTTTCCCGGAAATTTTTTAAGTTTGACTATTTTTTTAACAACCATATCTAGCTCATTTTTATATTTTTCAAAATTTCTTCCGAACATCATAGAGAGCATGGTATCATCATATATGTCAGAAGAAATAAGAGATATCGACTTAGCAGTGTTGGCAAATTCTTTAAATGCGTATAAAGCCCAAATGATAGATACAGTATAACCGCCTTGGAATAATATGCCATACATTAAGTTATCAATTATTCTAACATTATTTGGATCATCCAAAAATGTTGTTTCTAAAAGCTTTAAATAATTTGAAAGCAGTCTCTCGTTATAAAATTTATTTGTTTTTCGAAATTCTTCTTGGATACCATTATTCATTTCGGAAACTAATAACAAAGGATCCAGAAATGATAATGTTTCATTTAAAAAAGCATTTAATTTTGCAAAAAAAAAATTATCCCCCATATCAATTTTTAAATTACTGCAAAATATTTGAAAAAAATTTAACAAAAATATAATCTTTTTGAATGCTTTTAATTTAATTTTCCTCTCTTCAATATTTTGACAATAGCTGATTAAACCTTCATCTTCTTTATATATTAAGAAAACATAATAAATGGACAAAATCCCAACTTTTACTATTTCTGTTTTGTATTCAGGCAAAGATTCAGAATATGTTTTAAGCAATTTATGTTTTTTATCTTCTCTTTTTTTATTCAGGAAATTTAGTGATGGCTGTAGCATTTTTATTTGTTCAAAACAAAATTCCGCTAAAGTCTCAAAATCACAAATAATGAAAGTTTTATCGGTATTATATAACATCAGTCTTTTTATATGGCGTATCAAGCAACATTTTGAATAATTGCCCAATGCTTTCAAAAAAGTGTGATTTTTAAGAAAATCATCACATTTATCAATTAAATCTTCCGCTTTGATTTTATTTTCTAAAACGATATCAGGATACTTTAATAAATTTTCATTAACAATTCTATCAATTGAGCTAAAATACATAACTTTTTGGATTAATATTTTGGGAACTTGAAGATTGGAAACAAAATTAAAAATTGTGTTTAGGCATTTTTCCGAATCTGCAACACCGTTTGAAAATATTGCCGCAAGAAAACTTGAGCAAGTTGATTTATAGAAATCATAGTTTTGAATAAGGGTTTTGGCAAACATATGATATTCAAATTTTTCTGCGTTGTATTCTTCTATGATAAATTTGTTCATGTTCATTTCATTTTCAAAAAAATCGAAATTGTAAAATAATTTTTTCAATCTTGTAGATTTGTCGTTTAAATAGTCAACGATTTCCTTATGGGGATCAATTTTTCTAATTTTAAGGTTGTCTTCACAAATTTGTTTTTTCTTCAAACAGTATAACATAGTACTTTTATTATAAGTTTTCATCTCATGCATCAATTCAATTGCGTATTGGTAGAATATAATAGCTTTGTTATCAACGTGATCTGCAGCTAATATATCACCAATTTCATTAAGAAATTGCACCTTTTGATGAACTTTGGTATAAGCAAGAACTTTCAAGAAAAGGCAATATGATTCTGTAAATCTCCCAAGATTATGTAAAATAACACCAATATAATATAACTCTTCACATTTTACCTCGTCACTATATATATATTTAACAGAAAAGTTATTCAACATGGAATAGTTTAATAGATACAGTTGCTCCCAATCATCAAAAGATGTTAGGGTCCTTATGTTAATACGGACTGGACACATTTGTTTATTGTTTAACCAGACAGCTAGAGTTTTTTCTTTTTAATTCTTATACTAAATGATGTTTTATTCAAGTGGCAACACAGTTTCAAAAATGATTTTTGCTCAAACTGGAAATAAAAAGCAAAAGAGTTCCCCTTTTTTGGATTCTGAGTGTGGCGCATGCTTATTCGCAACCTGTTCAATCATTAGGAACCTATCTGGACCAAATAGTAATTCAGAATTTCCAATACTTTATAAAATATGTTTGCAAAAAAATGTTTTTTTCCTAGTATTTCAATTTCAGTTCATATCTTATGATGAAGTGTATATTTTTCATGTGATATGAAGAAGTAAAAAATTAATTTCTGTCTGACAAGGTTGTAGTGTTGTTAAAAAAATTGCGACATGTTTTTCTTTTTCATTGATTTTCTGATCTGGAATACGATTTCTATCATAGAAGCTAGGCTTGCAACGTGGTTTATAGTTGTTTGGTATATAGCTAGCAATTGTGTTTGACTCGTTTTGTGATGAGTGGAAATGATTCACAATTGATAGAAACAAAAACCCCTGTGAAGTCAAACACCTTACATACTCTAGAAAGTACACAAACACGAGAATTGCCTTCTATGACATCTGAAAAATTTGCTAATAATAAGATCATAACAGCAAAGGAAACGAATGATGTAAGTAATGAAACAAATGGGTCTAAACTTTTAGATTTATCACCTAATCTAAATTTTAATAGCACACCTCCGATACTGAATCGGTTCCAAGATCCATTTGAAGAAACACCTGAAGATAAGAACGATAGTAATAGACATGGAAATGAAAATGAAAATGAAAATGAACACGAAAATAATAACAATGATAAAACTTCAAAATTTAATTTATTCAAAACACCATCCAAGTCGCCTATGCAGCACTCCAACTTGAATAATAAACTTGAATTATTGCACTTTTTCAAAGACTCGACAACACCAAATGCAGCTGATGAGTTTCGTGCATTGAAAGAGAAGCAAAAGACGGCACTTGCATTTGAATATGATGATGATTCGGAACCTGGATTTGTGATTGATATTAGAAAATCAGAATTTTATGATGACAGTATTATAGGTGATGATTCTAGCATAAAGTTAAATTTAGCACCAGTTAAAAATCATCAACCTAAGAATAATATTATTGATGATTTTATTGAACCCACTCAAACAGATGGAAACATTCATGAAGAAGTCAATAAGATGATTCATAGACATTTATCGTCCAAATTAAAATTTCCAGGGGACAATCAAAATGATACTCCTGCAGATAATATTCCTGAAAATATTGAAAATTCCTTTAGGTATGATAATAGTCAAATTGAAGACAAAACAATCATTTATGATGATAAAACCAATGAAGAAACTGATAAAAACGATATTACTAATGACACTATACTTAACGGTTTAGATTTAGAAAAGGATACGATGGAAATTATACTAAGTAATGAAAACCAAGATGTTAAAGACCAAATAATATACTCAGGAGATCCGATAAAGAAAACGAAAAGTAAGGAACGAAGAACGATGAGCAGTTTTCAACCGTTTATTTCTTCTACACAAGATATTTCACATGAAGATCTTAATGATCTCGACAATGAAGGATTGCATCAAAAATTCAAAGATACACAGTTAATATATAATTCTTCACAATCTATTGTTTTAGAAGATGAGGAAAATGAAGAAAAACAAGAAAATAATGATAAAGAAATAATACCAGAAATAGATGATGACATTGAAGACGGGATTTTGAAGAGAGGAAGGAATATTCTACAGACTTTTAAGCTTATAGATGAATCACAATCACAGAATAAAATAGAACAGCCAATAATTTCAACGTCACAAGCAGAGTTTGAAATAAGTGCACCATCAATTGAATCAGAGTCAGAGCCATTGAAGCTGGCAGAACCACTTATACCCGATACATTACAGTTATCCAATGATAGTAGTGAAAAGAATACTAATGATAATTTGAACGTGAACTCCAATAATGGGAATAATAATAACGGCGATATCGTTGTAGAGAATATAAATAATCCCTCTTCCCCAGTTTTGTTTATTCAGCAATTTGAGTCTAATGAGAATGGAAATGATGATGGTAATGATGAAATTGTTGAAGTCCCCAACACAAGCTCTTTATCTATTAGTAAACTGTGTGTTAATGGTAAGGATTCGAAATCGTCTGATAAAAGCAATTCCTCATTAAAAACTAATGGGAGCCAAATTAGCTCGTCAACACCACTGAAAAATAAGGACAAAGATAAGGATACGACTAAAAATAAGAAAGATTATGGTAAGGAGAAAGAGAAATTGTTAAAGGATTGTATTCAAATTAATACAAATGACAATTTGTGTCATTCTAATCAAGATGATAATGATAAAGAGAACATTACTAATGAAATTAGTGTTATTGAAAAATTAAATGATGTTTTGATTTTTGAGCAAAAGGAGAAGGAAAGTAAAAATGCAAACGGAAATGGAAATGGAAAATTGTATGAGATTATTAGAGATCCAATAAATCAAAAACTTAGAATCACAGATGTTTTAG
This sequence comes from Pichia cabralensis, assembly GCA_030569495.1. NCBI lineage: Eukaryota > Fungi > Ascomycota > Pichiomycetes > Pichiales > Pichiaceae > Pichia > Pichia cabralensis. The sequence continues at coordinate 410,124 of JAJMLC010000150.1, read as the reverse complement.
ACAAAACGGGGATATTTTTAATGAACAATGCATTAAGGATTCCTGGAATGATTACTAAAATTGTTCAATCTGACGATACAGTGCTTGTTAGTGTCAAAGTTAAAGAGGATGAGATAATAATTGAGTCATCTAAAATATATGCACCGCTTTGTTTTGATATTGGAGATTCTGTTAAATATGATAAGGATAAGAAATTTTATTATACAGTTACGGGCTTAAGGAAGTCAAATAATGATCAAACAATAAAAACAGTTGACGGATTTGATGAAGTATTTATTAAAAAGAAACCTACCAAACTTAGCGTTAGGGAAGGGGCTGATTTTGACGAAATTAAAGTTAATGTTGAAGATTTATATTTAACAGGGCCCATAGCAAGGTATTATAAATATAAATTATTCAACGATCAAGATGATTTTTATAGATATATTGATTACCAAATAAACAAGTTTGAGATGATGTCAAGAAATAATGAAGGTAAAATAGATTTAAATAAAATCAATGCAGATGATACATTATTAAAATTGTTGCCAGCCAATAAAGAAAATAATGTTAAGAATAATTATAAAAATAATTTATTTAGTAAATGTTTATTTATTTTTACAGGGATTAATGATTGTACTATTGGGGGCATTAGGAATCAATCGAAAAATAGTACGCCAAGACATAATTTAGATAAGAATGGATTAAATAATATTATTCAGTTTATCACAATGAATGGGGGTACTATTTTACAAGATGAATTGGCCTTTGAGGAATTAATTAAATTTAAAACTAAAGAGATGAACAATTATAATGCAATATCAATTAGAAGTTTTTCATCCTTTACATCACCATCTAGAAGGGCCAAAAATAAAAATAGGAATAATAATATTAGTAATAATAATAATGGTAGTACCAATAAAGAGAAAGTGGAATTCAAGAATTACAATTGCTCAGAGGATAAAGATAATTATTATTTGCTAGATTTTAAAGCTGGAAAAGAGGACGAGTTTATTGAGCTTGATGAAAATTTTAAGAATTTTGAATTTTGCTGTGTTTTAACATCTAAGCATAGTAGAACATTAAAATATTTACAATGTTTATGTTTAAAATGGCCAGTATTGCATATTGAATTTATCAAACAATGTATGATAAATGAAAATAATTATCTTTACAATTGGAAAGAAGAATGGAACAAATATTTACTGATTTCAGGAGAAAATAACTTGTTAAATTGTTCTTTTAGTATAGATATTATCAAATATTATATCAATTGGAATAATGGATATAAATTATATCAACAATTGAATAATAATGATACATTTAGAGGAAAAAGTATAATTATTATTGAGGATACGTTGAAAGACTTTAAATATAAAAGGAAACGTATTAGAAGTGATAATAAAGGTACAGATGATGTTCACAAAAGAAGGAAACTACAAAACGGGTTTCCGGAAACAGATGCTGTGAATGATGTTTCAACCGAAAAGAAAGAACAGGTTGTTAAAGAAGAGGACAGTGAACTAGATGGTGAAAGTGAAGAAGAGGAAGATGACGAATCAAAAGATTTGGTCGATGGACCTAAACGAACAGAAACGTTGATATGGATGTTTAGACATATGGGATTCGATAAAATTATAGGCCTAAAAAACAGTGAAAAGCTAGAAGAAATACTGAAGAAGTATCAGAGTGATATAATATATATTAAATACGGACATAACATTCACGGGTTTGCCAAGCACATTGGTTTGGACAAAGAGGAAGTTAAATATGTTAACTGGGAATGGGTTGTACAGCATTTAATTTTAGGTGGGCGTGTCACGTGACGGGTGTGGCGCTTATTGTGTGTTTTTTTCTCTATTTGTAATTGTTAACGTCGCTTAGATTTACAAAAAATGTATACGCGCTGACCGGTGTTGTGGGCCGAGGGAAGAGTGGCGAAGCTGCCCTTTTTTGCCAGCTTTTGCAAGTTTCCATCTTTTTTTTTTTTTTTTTCTCTTTTTCCTCTTTTTTTTGTTGGTGTGGATGGCAACGAGTAGTTTGCTCAGGTTTATGGTCACAGTTTCTTCTTGGAGACAGATCGGTAGGACAAGCATATTGCGCAACTATGGGACTTATACACAACCGTTTGGTTACTAGTGTCTACAACTGGGCATTGTATCCAATATATACTCTAGTTTCTACTATTTTCAATATATCCCTTTCTTTAATTTTAGGCTCAAATCTAAGTATCGAAAATGAGCATAAATTCAAGCAACAAAATTTGGATAAATCAGATGACGAATCATTATTTCCTAGTACCGTTAATTTTATTCCAGATTTATCAAGTTTTAATATAAAAGATATAAGAAATGTTTCTAATTCTAATATTAACATTAATACTGATGCTAATGCTAATACCAATATTAATACTAGCACTGCATTATCTTTAACACCAATTTCTTCAATATCATCAGAGAAAGAACATTTAACCGTTAAACAATGTAGTACTGCACTTGATTCAATTTTTGTTCCAATAAAAAATCAAAATGGGGAATTAGAATTTAAATTAGGTAATGAAGAAAATTTAATACCATATACAACTAGTATTATTAGTGATAATAATGATGGTTCTAATAATAATATTATTACACAAAAAAATGGATTTATCTCATTATCACCAGTTTCTTCGATTAAATCAAATAGTTCAAATAATTCATTAAGTTTAAGTAATCAAACAAATAATATATCAACAAGTTCAAATTCTAATTCTAATTTAAATTCAAATTTAAATTCTGATTCTGATAATAATTTAGAAGATGATATACCAGATTCCGAGAAAATTCATCAATGTCCACATTGTAATTCCAAATTTAGAATGCGTGGTTATTTAACTCGTCATATTAAGAAACATTCTAAAACTAAAGCTTATCATTGTCCATTTTATAATGATTCATTAGATTCGAATTCAAAATGTCATCAAACTGGAGGGTTTTCTAGACGTGATACATTTAAAACTCATTTAAAATGTAGACATTTTAAATATCCTCCTGGTGTTAAATCGAATAATAGAACAGGTATGATGGGTTGGTGTGGAATTTGTGGTGAAAAATTTTTAAATAATGAAATTTGGGTTGAAAGACATATTGAATTAGGTTTATGTCCAGGATTACCAGATGATTATATTAAAAGTTTAAAAATTGGTAAAAAGAAAACTGGTAAACATTCTAAATTTTTAGATGTTAGTAATTTAAATGATAATTCTAAAAAAGATAACCAATTAAATCAAAATAAAATTGAATCAGCAATTCAATTTGATAATAAAACTAATGATAATGGATCTTATTTACAAAGTCCTTCAAGTGTTAATTCATCACCTTTACCGCATTTAGTTAATCAACAATCACCGTCAATTCAATCACCTGCAAATTTATTAAATAAAAAATTATCAAATGATATTGAAACGCTTGCATTATTAATAAAGCAACAAGAATTAACTAGAATAATTGAAACTTTAAAACAGAAACAACAACAAGCTGAAGAATTAGAGAAACTTAAAAATATTCAACAAATTGAACAAATTAAACAACTTCAACAAGCACAACAATTAAAACAGCTTCAACAAATACAACAACTTCAATTACAAATTCAGAATAACCAAGAAATGTTTAATTTGGTAAATTTATCAAATACTAGTACTACTACTAATAATAATAATAATAATAATAATAATATCACACCTATTTCTAATAATTCCAGTTCAATTTCAACGCCGGATTTAAATGAAAGACAACTTCAACAATTTTTAATGCAGCAAATGCAACAAATGCAGAAATTACAACAAAATCAACAAAATATTACAGTGAAGAATGAATTTGATGATGAAGATTTCACCAATAAAGAGAATAATTATAACTATAATTACAATCACAACTATAATTATAATTATAATGACAATAATAACAATAATAATAATAGCAATGATATATTAAAATCATTTTCACATCAACAATACCCTGATGTTGCTGTTGTTAAAAGTGAAAATGATAATAATAACGATAATGAGTTTGATGATTACCCATCATTAGAATGATGAAGCAATAACTCACAATTCAACATTCGCACATATATATACCATTGATGTTGTTAATTCCCTTTATTTTCTTCTCATACTTTTATCCTTTTCAAATATTTATGTTTTTTTTTTCTGCTGCTGATGTTTTATTTTCTATTTCTTTTTTTTATTATAAAATATAGAGAGTTATTTTTTATAGACGTTAATTGCATGGTTTATGGTACAAGCAATGGTACATTAAATCATTTTTAACAATTCTCTTTATTTTTTTTTCATATTAAAGTTTTGTACAATTTTCCTATTTTCTTGTGTTGTGTTTTTTTCTTGGGTGTTCTGTTCTAATGAATTTTTTTTTCCTTTTTTTTCTTCTTCTTCTTCTTCTTCTTCTATTGGCCTTAATATTACGAGGCGTTTACTCTATTTCTGCTTCTTTTCTCTATAAATTTTTTAAATTTGTATACAGTATAGCTAACAAACCGTTTGAGAAACGCAGACAGGGACCTCATCTACGACGGTCGGCGCGTGGCGCGTGGCAAAAGAAAGAAAAAAAAACAGGGTGAAAAAAAAGAAACTGGAAAAGACAAACGGTTTTGTGGGTGAGAAAATGTAGGCTAAACAGCAACAAACGTAGAAAAAAACATTTGAAGGTTTCCGGGCTTGTTGATCCTATTTTCGGAAGACAAAAGATCTGAGCAGCAGTGTCATCGATTTGGATTTTTTGTTAGCTGCATTGTCTGCCTACATTATGTACGTATGCAGTGTAATATGAGTATGATGTCAGCTAGTTAGAGGAAAGAACAAAAAAAATGGGAGGAAACCTGAAAAGAAACTTGCTGCTGGCATGCACGGCCGATCGACGCACGGATGCAAAGTGGATAAAATTAGCAGTTTATTAAAGGTTGGGGGAAGGACCGAGAGATCCCACATAAAGGGTGGAGGTAGTTAAATCCGAGAAAGGGAGAGAGGTTGCAAAGGAGGGAAGAGGTGAACAGGAAGGGGGTACCATAGTGTTTTAAGGGTTGGGGGAACTATATATATGTGTGTGTATGTGAGTGTGGGCAGAGACGTGTGTGCACGGGATTGTAGTCTTAGTCTTGTAGGATGTAAAGTGTGTATTAATAGCAGTTGAAGGTGAAAAACAACTACGTAATGGTGCAGATTCAGGAGGAAACGAGGGAGAAAATAAGGAAAAAATAGGAGAAAGGCAAGGAGTGAAACAAACTGAAAAATTGTGTTACTCTTATTTGCCCTTTTTTGTCGGGTTCATCAGTTCCACTTTTCTCTCCTTTGCTTTTGCAGCTCTTATATAGCTATCAGTCTTGCAACACTTTTGCATCCCGTGTTTGAATATTAACAAAAGGATATCCATTTAACCAGCTTAACTCAACGTCTCCCGTCTACATCTGATCCTTGTTATTATTATTGTCCTTCATTATAGTATCAATTCATTTTCTTTATCATCAGCAAAAAAAAAAAACAAAAAAAAAACAAAAATTTTTTTTGTTGATATCAAGGAAAGGAAATCATTTCAATTCTATACATAAATCTATTACTGTTGTCTATATCGACTCTTAGATAATTTAACTATATTTAAAGATACATCTTATCTACATAGTTTGCTAGTTTTATTCACGTTTACCTAATCCATCGTCTATTAGCACAATCTCAGGAAAAAAAAGAGCAAAGCAAAGCAAAACATTTTAAAAAACAAATCTCATTTTCACAGCCATTTTCCCTATAGTTAAATATTTTTACAATAATATGAATTCCAGTATTAAAAATATTAAACTTATATTGTTTTTCAGCTTTTTATTTGGCTATTTTACAGATGCTTCAAGTATATCGAATCCTTCAAGTTCGACGTCAAACGGAGTAAATACTCTTTATGAATCTTTTTCAACTTCTATGTTACCTACGATACATTTTTTTAAAGGTAATAAACCTTTATTTGATTATATTGTTCAAGTAGGTGAAAATAAACAACAAATCGGATTACGTCTAGATTTAGTTCAAGGTGATGTTTGGTTACCAGCTGCAAGCGCTTTCCAAAATTGTAATGCAACAACTACAAAAGAAACTACTACTCTTAATTTAGGTTTATCTTATTCACATACTTCATTACAAACAACATTTCAAACTTTAATTACTAAAACTCAAGATTCTTCAGTAACTGTTTTCACATCGACTATTGAAGCAACTTCAATCAATGTTAATATGGTTGATTCAGTTTTCGTTGAATCTTGTGCAATTTTCGGTGTTTATAATTTAATAGACTCACTATATTCATCATTTTATGATATTTATTCACAATTAACTGTATCTCTTGGAAATGCAATTTATTCTTCAAGTATTTATATTTCTGAAATCTTTGTTTCTGGATTTTGGGCAATTGATAGTTTCACATTAGCTTACGGATATGGTAAACAAGTTGAAACAATTGAATTATTTGATGTTCCATTTGTTTATTCAAATTTTTCAAATGTTGGAGTTGGTTCTTTAGCTTTAGGTTCATCTCAAACAAATTATTCATTTTCAAATAATTTCATATCAAATTTTGTTATAAATAATTTAATTAAAACAAATTCTTATTCACTTGCTTTAGGTAATCATCAAAAAAGTGATCCGATTTTACTTTTAGGTGGTGTTGATTTAAATTTAATTAATACAAATAATAATGAATCTTTAGTTGATAAACAATCAATGGCATTATTTGATTTTATACCTGTTTTAGATCAAAGTAAAAAAATTGTACCAATTAATGATGGTTTAACTAATTCAATTCCTGTTTTCCCTATATTTGGTTGGGGTGTTACATCAAATTCAACTGGTGAAAGTATTACTTTCTCTTCAAGTTATAATGATAGAATTGAAGTTTCAAATTATCCAAAACCTGCAGTTATTGATTCACGTCATTATTATAATTACATTCCTTATTCTACATTAGTTGAAATGGCAATTGAATTAAATGCTTATTATTCAGATGATATTGATAGATGGATTGTTGATTGTTCTGTTGGAGATACTGGTACAATTGATATGTATTTAGGTGGTGAATACGTTGTTAATATACCAATTTCAAATTTCTTTTTACCTGCAACTTTTAATAATACAAATTTGGCATTTGCTTCAGGTGATGATGCATGTTTCTTAGCATTTTTACCAGATTATAGAATTGGTTATTCTTTAATGGGTACACCATTATTAAAAAATATTTATTTAGCTGTTGATAATGAAAATAAAAAATTGGCAATTTCTCCTTTAAATAGCCAATTGGATTTATTTGATATTGATATTAATACAGAAATTAAATCAGAAACTCAAATTCAAACTGATAAAAGTTCAGAAGTTACTACTATACAATCACATGCCAAAAAAGATTTTACCGATTATAAATCAAATATTAGTACAGAATTAATTGATAGAAGTGTTTCAACATTATCATCAAATGATATAACATATAAAATTACTAAAACTTTTACCGTTACTCATCCTTCAACAACTTATTTAACAACTTCTGCAACAACTTATACAAATAATCAAAATATTACTTATACAACAAAGACACATTCGTATTTTGCTATTGAATCAGGTACAATTCCTTATGCTAAAAAATTTACAACTGTTGAAAATATGACATTAACAATTGTTACATCAGCAGTATTCACAGATACATTAAATCAATCAATGGAAGTTTATATTTCAGATGGTGAAGTTTATTTAAATACTAATCCAGGTTTAGGACAAACAACTAAGGAACATTCATATAATTCACAACATTCAAAATCTATTGAAACTGATATTTATGCATTTAGCTCACTGGTTTCATCAATTTCATCAGCAACTTTAAAAGCTGCTGGTTCCAATTTACAAATCCCTTCATTTTATAAATCAGGTAATGAATTTACAAGTTTGAATGTATTTTCCATTTTGTTTGCATTTATTTTTGTAAGCATTACCATGCTTTAGTGTACTATTATAATGATAACTAATTCCAAAAGGAAAAATAAAAAGATATTTTACCAAAACCCTATTGTATATTTATGGGAAAAATGAGGTAAAAATGAAAAAAAAAAAGCAAAATGAAAAAAAATAAAACAATAAATGAAAAATGAAAAAATATACATATAAACCCCCCCCCTAAAAATGTATTTTGTATTAGAATAATAATTTTAAAATAAAAAAAAAGGAAAGTTATAGAAAGAGTATTAGGGAAGAAAATTTTAAAAATAAAAATAAGTTTTTTTGTTCAGTTGATGTTTGTGTTTATTGTTGTTTTTCTCCTTTTTCAAATCACCCGCTACAGCCCATTTTTTTACACGCAGCTGCTAATCCTAACTCTCTACTGCTCGAGTAGACTAACGTTTATTTGTTGGCCTACAATACAGGTGCTCGTGTGTATATAGTGCAAGTTTATATAGATCTGTTGTATATCCACAGTACTGTTTAGTACCTTTAAGCTAGGACACCAGCATCTGCGTTGAGTAATACACCGCAAACGATTCGTTGAATTTTTGCCGCTTTCGCTGTGGGACTCGAAACATTTTCGTGGATTTTTTTTTTTTCAACGCACAAGTTTGTTACATGAAAAACTTGAAAAAAAAAAAATTTTTTTGTGAAGAGTGGGTGTTTGGAATTTAGAATTCATTTTTACGGAAAAGAGACAAAGAACAGGTGAATAACTAATAAGACAAGATGAGTGATAAGAATTTACGTATTGCTATTGTTTCGGATGATAAATGTAAACCGAAAAAATGTCGTCAAGAATGTCGGAAATCATGTCCTGTTGTTAAAACTGGTAAATTATGTATTGAAGTTGCACCAAATAGTAAAATTGCATTTATTTCAGAAAATTTATGTATTGGTTGTGGTATTTGTACAAAGAAATGTCCATTTGGTGCAATTCAAATCATTAATTTACCAACTAATTTAGAAAGTGAAGTTACTCATAGATATTCAGCAAATTCATTTAAATTACATAGATTACCAATGCCTAGACCAGGTCAAGTTTTAGGTTTAGTTGGTACTAATGGTATAGGTAAATCAACTGCTTTAAAGATTTTATCAGGTAAATTAAAACCAAATTTAGGTAGATATGATGATCCACCAAATTGGGAAGATATAATTAAAAATTTTAGAGGTTCTGAATTACAAAATTATTTTACTAAAGTTTTAGAAGAAGATATTAAAGCAATTATTAAACCACAATATGTTGATAATATTCCAAGAGCTATTAAAGGTCCTTTAAATAAAGTTGGTGAATTATTAAAAGCTAGATTAGATGATGATAAAATTAATGTTAAAGAAATAATTAAAATGACAGATTTATCAAATTTATTAAAGAGAGAAGTTTCTAAATTATCTGGTGGTGAATTACAAAGATTTGCAATTGCAATGACTTGTTGTCAAAAAGCTAATGTCTATATGTTTGATGAACCTTCATCTTATTTAGATGTTAAACAAAGATTAAATGCTGCTTTAATTATTAGATCTTTATGTGATATTGATGTTTATACAATTGTTGTTGAACATGATTTATCAGTTTTAGATTATTTATCAGATTATGTTTGTATTTTATATGGTGTTCCATCAGTTTATGGTGTTGTTTCATTCCCTGCATCTGTTAGAGAAGGTATTAATATTTTCCTTGATGGTCATATTCCTTCAGAAAATTTAAGATTTAGAACAGAATCGTTACAATTTAGATTAGCTGATGCATCTGATAATATGTTAATTGAACAAACTGCAAGTTTTACTTATCCTTCAATGACTAAAACTCAAGGTGATTTCAAATTAAATGTTGAATCAGGTTCATTTAATGATTCTGAAATTATTGTTATGATGGGTGAAAATGGTACAGGTAAAACAACACTTTGTAAATTATTAGCAGGGGCAATTGCACCTGATGAAGGTTGTAAAGCACCAGAATTATTAGTTTCAATGAAGCCTCAAAAAATTGCACCTAAATTTACTGGTACAGTTAGACAATTGTTCCTTAAAAAAATTAGGGCATCATTTTTACATCCTCAATTTAATACTGATGTCATTAAACCTTTAAAAATTGAAGATATTATTGATCAAGAAGTTCAACATTTATCTGGTGGTGAATTACAAAGAGTTGCAATTGTTTTATCATTAGGTAAACCTGCTGATATTTATTTAATTGATGAACCTTCTGCTTATTTAGATTCTGAACAACGTATTATTTGTGCTAAAGTTATTAGAAGATTTATTATTCATTCAAAGAAAACTGCATTTATCGTTGAACACGATTTCATTATGGCTACTTATATGGCAGATAAAGTTATGGTCTTTGAAGGTCAACCATCAATTAATGCAACTGCTAAAAAGGCAGAATCTTTATTAACTGGTTGTAATAGATTCTTAAAGAATCTAAATGTTACTTTTAGAAGAGATCCAAATTCTTTCAGACCAAGAATTAATAAACTTGATTCTCAAATGGATAAAGAACAAAAATCAAGCGGTGATTATTTCTTCTTTGAAAATAAAAACTTATAGATTCATTTGACTTTGTTAATTAATTTCATAATTCATATATTCCTTTTCTTTAATAAATGAAAAAAAAACAAAAAAAATCATAAAAAACAAAAAAACAAAAGAATTACAGCTAGCTAAATAACTTACAATATATTTTTTATTTTTTTATATCAATTTATTTATCGATTCATTGTCTTATATTCTTTTACCATCTTCATTCATTTCTGTATAAACTTTTGTAATTGCACTTTTTAATTAAAAAAATAAAAAATTTTGGAAAAAAAAAATTAAAAAATGCAAAAAATTTAATAAAATTTCAGCGTCGACACAAAAAATAAAATCGACGATGTACAGATGACTATTTGGAAAACCTGAAATAACCTACTGACACTTATTTGGGGATAGTGTTTTTCTGCTTGAACTCTATTAAACAACATTATGTCTGAAGAACTTACCAAACAAGTTGAACAAGTCAAAATTGATGACTCTAAACCTTCAACAACAGAAGCTGCACCTGCTGCTGAAGTTATTTTAGGTCCAGATGGTCAACCATTATCTAAGAAAGCATTGAAAAAATTAGAAAAGGAGAAAGAAAAGGAAAGAAAGAAAGCTGAGAAAGCTGCACAATTAGCTGCAGAACAAGCAGCAAGAGATGCTGCAGCTTTAGCCAATGATACAGCTAAAGATAATTATGGTAAACAACCATTAATGCAATCTAAAAAAGAAGATGTTACAGGTATGAAAAGAACTAAAATCGGTTCATTATCTGGTTCAAATGATGGTGAAGAAGTTGTTTTCAGATCTAGAATTCATACTGCTAGACAACAAAGTGCTAATATGTGTTTCTTTGCGTTTAGACAACAAGATGAAATTGTTCAAGGTTTATTAAAATCTAATGGTGATTCAATTTCTAAACAAATGGTTAAATGGGCTGCAAGTTTAAGTTTAGAATCAATTGTTTTAGTTCATGGTACTGTTAAAAAGGTTGAAGATTTAGTTAAAAGTGCAACTGTCCAAGATGTTGAAATCCATATTACTAAAATTTACCTTATTTCATCAGCACCATCTCAATTACCACTTTTAATTGAAGATGCATCGAGATCTGATGCAGAAGCTGAAGCTTCTGGTTTACCTATTGTTAATTTAGATACAAGATTAGATGCTAGAGTTATTGATTTAAGAACTAATACTAATCATTGTATTTTCGAATTACAAAGTGGTATTTGCTCACTTTTCAGAGAATATTTATCAAAATTAAACTTTAGAGAAGTTCATTCACCAAAATTAATTGGTTCACCATCAGAAGGTGGTGCAAATGTTTTCGAAGTTACATATTTTAAAACTAAAGCATATTTAGCTCAATCTCCTCAATTTTATAAACAACAATTAATTGCTGCAGATTTTGAAAGAGTTTTCGAAATTGCACCAGTTTTCAGAGCTGAAAATTCTAATACTCATCGTCATATGACAGAATTCGTTGGTTTAGATATGGAAATGGCAATTGAAGAACATTATCATGAAGCTGTTGATACATTAGCTGATATGTTCATTTTCATTTTCAATGAATTAAAATCAAGATATTCAAAAGAAATTGCAACTATTAGAAAACAATTCCCTGTTGAAGAATTTAAAATTCCTGAAAAAATGGTTAAAATTCATTATAAAGAAGCAGTTAAAATGTTGAATGATAATGGTAAAGAACAAGGTGAGTATGAAGATTTGACAACTGAAAATGAGAAATTCTTAGGTAAATTAGTTAGAGATAAATATGATACCGATTTTTTCATTTTAGACAAATTCCCATTAGCTGTTAGACCATTCTATACCATGCCAGATCCAGAAGATCCAAACTACTCAAATTCATATGATTTCTTTATGAGAGGTGAAGAAATTCTTTCAGGTGCACAACGTATCCATGATCCTGAACTATTAAAGGAAAGAATGAAATTCCATGAAGTTGATCCAAATGGACCAGGTGTTTCTGATTACGTTAACGCATTCACTTACGGTTGTCCTCCACATGCTGGTGGTGGTATTGGTCTGGAAAGAGTTCTTATGTTCTTCTTAGACTTGAAGAATATCAGAAGGGCTTCTCTATTCCCAAGAGATCCAAAACGTTTACACCCATGATCTAGCATTACATTAAGTTGTTCGCCGTATATATTGTGTAGGAATAAGTATAAAATAATCCCGTTTTGCAGAAAGCCGTGCACAAAAATGTAAAAAAAAAAAGTGAAAAGTAAAAAAAATTGCATTTAAACTTCAACTTGATCCACGTTCTTACACTGGTAGATTATTTTGTCACGATAACGAGATCCCTTTTTTTAGAAACAAAGCTTTTTAGTTGGTTGGCAATATTTTAATTGGAATTTTTTTTGGTAAGCTTGGGTTTTTTTTTTGAAGAAAATTTTGTTGAAATGACACCAAAAGAACAGGAAAACGATAATGTCTCAGAATGCAACAGTGCCCTGCATTTCTTATCGTTGACTGACGAATCGGCACTAGCATCACCCTCTAAAAAAACAGAGCCTTTGAAGATCAAACAAAAGGATGACTTTATTTTACATCCAAGGTCTCTGAGTATGGCGTTTGATGATTCGGATTTCTCCAATCCAGATTTATTGGCTTATGAAGCTAATGACGATATCGGTGTTATGATAAACGATATCCATGAGAAATCCTTAAATCCACATTTCTCTTATAGTGAAGAACAAATGTTGAAAGAACAAGACGCTAAAATACGTGCTTTAAGTACATTGGCATCATCTCCAAGAAATTCAAGAGCTTCATCGGCAAGTTCTCATATCCATCCAAATCAAAACGTTGCAAGACATGCTTCAACTGATTTTTTCAATCAGGTCCCTCCACCTATGTTGTCAACTACACCTAAAACGTCTAAAAGTAATTCCAAATTTAGTTATAATCCAACAACTCATGAAATGGCACCAAAAACTACAAGTAATGCAAGTATAAATCATTTATCAATGTCATTTACTCCTGTGGTAAATCACAGAGATCCATTGTCTCAACAACAAAAGCAAAATTATCACCAAGATAATGAATATGCTTTTAAACTGGGTAGCATTTTGGCCAATGATCACAATTCATATTCAGATGAACCTTCATTGGAATTGATTGAAATATATAATCAACTCAAATGGTGTGTGGAAACAAGAAAGAAATACCAAGAAGTTTCTCTTCAAGTTGCATCCGAAAATCCTAAAAATTCAGATGATTGGAATATTTATCCTAATCCACCTTCTCCTTTTTGGAAAGCACAAAATCGTCGTGTTATACATAGAGGTAGTAATTATTCTCCTTGTGATGATGAAAAGACAACATACACAAGTGCCGATTGTTTTGACTTTGAAAATTGTGAAATTCCAGGAGAAGATGAATTAATTGATTTTACTGTTGATAGTGAAGACACTTATAAGATTATTGATAAGAAAACAGGAGAATCATTAGTTAACGTTCCAACTATTAAAGATTATTATATGGATTTGGAAAAAATTGTAAGCATTGCGTCAGACGGCCCAACCAAATCGTTTGCATTCAAAAGATTACAATATTTAGAAGCTAGGTGGAATTTATATTACTTACTTAATGATCATGAAGAAACTTCTGAATCTAAGAAAAACCCTCATAGGGATTTCTATAATGTTAGAAAGGTTGATGTTCATGTTCATCATTCTGCTTGCATGAATCAGAAACATTTATTAAGATTCATCAAACATAAGATAAGACACTCTCCATTTGAGAAAGTTATTAAAAGAGATGGACAAGTTTTGACATTACAACAGGTTTTTGAATCGTTAAACTTAACAGCTTATGATTTAAGTATCGATACATTAGATATGCATGCACATAGAGATACATTCCATCGTTTTGATAAATTCAATTTGAAGTATAACCCAATGGGTGAATCAAGATTAAGAGAAATTTTCCTTAAAACTGATAATTTTATACAAGGTCGTTATTTGGCTGAAATTACTAAAGAAGTTTTCGATGATTTAGAATCTTCGAAATATCAAATGGCGGAATATAGAATTTCAATTTATGGTCGTAGTATAGATGAATGGGATAAACTAGCAGCTTGGGTCATTGATAATAAATTGTTTTCTCATAATGTTAGATGGTTAATTCAAATTCCAAGATTATACAATATTTACAAGAAAAGTGGATTAGTTAAAAATTTCAAAGATATAATTGATAATTTGTTCAAGCCATTATTTGAAGTTACTAAGAATCCAAAATCTCATCCAAAGTTGCATATTTTTTTACAAAGGGTTATAGGATTTGATTCTGTTGATGATGAATCTAAAACCGATAGAAGATTTCATAAAAAATTTCCTTTCCCAACAAACTGGGAATCTGAATATAATCCACCATATTCTTATTATCTTTATTATATCTATTCAAATATGACTTCTTTGAATCAATGGAGAAAAAGACGTAATTTTAATACATTTGTTTTAAGGCCACACTCAGGTGAAGCTGGAGATCCTGAGCATTTAATTAGTGCATACTTAACTTCAGAAAGTATTAGTCATGGTATTTTATTACGTAAAGTTCCATATGTTCAATATTTATATTATCTTGGACAAATAGGTATTGCAATGTCGCCATTATCTAATAATGCGTTGTTTTTAACATATGATAAAAATCCATTTCCTTCATATTTTAAACGTGGTTTAAATGTTGCATTATCAACAGATGATCCATTACAATTTTCCTATACTAGAGAACCATTGATTGAAGAATATTCAGTTGCAGCACAAATTTGGAAGCTGTCTAATGTTGATATGTCTGAATTAGCCAAGAATTCTGTTGTAATGAGTGGGTTCGAATATGAACTGAAGAAGCATTGGATTGGGGAAAATTTCCATTTGAATAGTGTTGAAGGAAATGATATCGAGAAAACCAATGTTCCAGATATTCGTGTATCTTATAGAACCGAAACTTTGAAAACAGAGCATGATTTAATTGAATACTATACTAAGTTAAGCGGAGTTTAATATAATATATAATTTATGTTGTCTATTTATGTATATAAGTATATATATAATGAGAATAAATTGAATAATCCTAATTAAACAATTAATATATTATCACTGCAAATTTTTTAAAGAGCCAAAAATGATATATTCGCCATTTTCTATCCTTAATTTGATATCATTTTTGAATTTCTCTGAGAAAAGGGTATATTGGAAATCTGCAAAATCTTGAGGAGTTTTCAATTTATCAAGCTTATAAAACCAAAGCTTGAAATTATTTGAAAATCCATTATTGAATGGTTTGTCTTTCGGATTTAATTCAACAACGACTCTTAATCCTGCTCTAGAAGGATGTTGAACATTAACATAACAGTTATAAATAGGATCACATAAGCTATTTTTATTTTTCCTATCGAACTTTCTCCATCGTTGTCTATTCAATCGTTCTACGGTGGTATCTCCATTAAGTAAATCATTTATTGAATTATAAACCACATTGAAAACCATGATGCTTAAAATACCTGTATGCACAACGAAAACTATCAAAGCAGAATGCATTTGACTTTTTATTCCACAGTATATTACAACGGTAATCCATGTAAACATTAAAACAAATTCAATTGAATAAACAAATAGTAAAAAAAGAAAATAGTTGTGCTTCCCTATAGTGCATCCCATAAATGTACAATAATGATCGAAAAGTGGTACACATTTATTATCATAAGAAGAATGGTGACATCTTAAAACTTTTAAGCTTGTACATTCAGAGCACCAAAATGGCAACCCATTCAAATCACATTCAAATATTGGAGGTGGTCTTAAAAGATCGTTATTTGTATTTGTTGAATAGGTAGATTCAATATCTTTATTGTCAATGCTTGAAATCACAGAAGCTTTCTCTCCATTACATACAAACCTTTCAAGATCATAAGGTGGTATATTTATAGGCATTTTTCCTGCACCTCTTATGTAAACAGATGCCCATGCTATCAACGCTATTAGCCAGAAAAAATTGGTGACAACTAATAATGCAATCATTGATGGTTTATCATTCCAATCTTTGTATACATGTTTATAGCAAAAAAAGTACGAATAAGCCCATTCCCCAAAGGCCATATATAACACCACATAGATAGGTATCACCAACCGTAGTATTTCACGTGTGTGAATTTGTATCATGGCGTTAGACAGGCCCTGTTGCTGGATGAATACTGTATGAAGAAAGCTGGGATCAGAAAAAAGTGCATAAATGTCAATATTTCCCACTTCGGCAAGTGTTTACATTTGCAGAGCCGTGTTTTTTTTCACAATTTGTAACATTTGTGATGTTTGCATCTTAGTTCTGAAAATTGGCTCTTGTTAGTAGTTAGTGGGACCTAAAGAGCTGTTAGAGTATTCAGGAATTTTTACTGTATGCAATAACTGCATCTGAAAGCTTGTTTTAAACAAGAACTTACAAAAAAGTGTGTAAACATATATAAATTTATATATGCACAACAGATGTAATCCTAATACTGATTAGTTTACTTAAAATTACAAAGAATGTGACAATTTTATATACCTTTTAACTGTGTTATAGATATCAGACTTCTGCTAACAGCTAGATAGTTGTTTTCGAGTTCTGTACCTTTTATTTTGATCCTGTAATTTTTTTCTATTGCTTTCATGTCAAGAGTTTTCTGTAAGTTATCATCGGAGAGTTGGCAGATATCACCGTCAACAATGTTTTTTATGTTTTGCAATTCAGATGAAATAAACTCATCGGTGAAGATGACCTTTTCTCTTATTTTCAATATGACTAAAGAGTTGGAAGTTTTAGAAATTCCAAACTTGTTCAAACAGTCCATTATGTTTTTGAAAGGTGCCAAAGCATATATAAATTCGGTATGCAATGTTCTCGACTTCATGTTTCCGTGGTCATCGTCCATCATAGCCTTATAAAAAGCACTGTATATTTGTTCCAATGTAATTATATTCCCAGCATTTATAAATGCATAATCGTAGTCTGTGTTTCCTTTAATAAGATTTTCTTTTATGAACTCTTGGTTGACAACATTCTCCACTAAAACTGCTAAAGCACTGTACTTCGAGTAAACTGGTACCTCGATAAGCGTGTAAGGGATATCCATACCGTTTGCTGGTGAACTAAAGCAACTCGTCAACACCAAAATGGAGGAAAACTCAGCGACTTCATCTATCTGTGAAGCAAGGTAGAACTATTACGTGCTGGGGATGCCAGGGTAGACGTCTGCTAGGTATTAGGTGATAAATTACTTGATTACTGGTGGTGTTACCATTATCCTTCTAGCTGGGTTAGATGTACTCGTGTGAAATGCAGGTTTGTATGCCTGTTTTGTAGATTCCTACTATCAATAATACTGTATTCTCTACAAATCCTTAAATGTATAGTCTTGGAATAGAAAATACTACCAGACAATGAAGTATTTAGATGCAACAAGCAGAATCTCTGCTGTTGCTTGTATGACCATCTGGGTAGACCTGTGTTCTGATACATAAGTGCGCAGATTGTGAATCGGTATACAACTTGTGAATCAGTTTTCAAAGAGGTTGTTCTGCTGGACAGAGTATGGCTGGAGTACAGGATAATCCCTGGGGTGATCAGCTGGGAGAATCTGAAAATATTTGGGATGATTCAATAAGTGAAAATTTAGACAGTTCAAATCGGGGCAGTGATGCTGAAATCAGTAATGAAGTGGAAAACGTGGATGAAGAACTAGAAAATGGAGAAAGCCAAGCTGATCAGGAAAATGGTGATCTTCCGGCAGAAGACATTGTCTCTGTAACTGAAAAACATGTACTACCAATTGACAGTGTTTGGAATGATCAAGAATCTGAAACTATTGAGAAAGACACAAAGGAAGATGCATGTTTTGCCGTAGATCACAACAAAACGTCAACTAATGATATTCATGACAATAATTCAAATGAGACCAATTTTGAATCTGAAATAATTGATAGAAAAGCAGATAATGAACATAACTACATTCAGTCTCTCGAATCTAATGATCAATTCGAAAATGAAAGTAATGATGATGACGAGTTTGGAGAATTTGAAGAAATTGAAGAAATTGAAGCTACAAAATTAGTATTCAATCCTCCATCGAAGGATTTAATTGAAAGCATTTTCCCAAAAAAATTTGATAAAGAGAATATATTAGTGATAGATAAATCAAGCCTTTTTAAAAGTGATACAACATTACCTATGAAGTGTTATAATAAGATTACAGCGGACGATAGGCAATATTTTTTAAATAACAAACCGTTATTAAATACGAGAGAACGTGGGTGTTCTTTGAAAACTGATATTCGTAAGCAAGCAATAGAAATTTCCAAAGAATGGATCTTCAATGAAAAGGGAATAAAGGAAGATGTTATGGATAATAAGCAAAAATGGAAAGAAGCGGGTAAGAATAACATTTTCAAATGGGGTTCAGTGATAACGGATAATTTAGATGAAAAAAATGTTGATTTAACTAATGGGAAGGATAATGGAAAAGAGAAAAAGCAACATATTGGTACTAAATTAATAAATGCATCATTTAGAGAGGCAAGACTTATAGTTGAAAAAAAATTAGAAGCTGAAAAAAGGAAGAAGCTTGCGTTGGAAGAATTAAGAAAGAAAAGAGAAGAAAAATTGCATAAGGAAATGGAAGAGAGAGAACAAGAAAGAATTAAATATAACAATGATTTGACAACCGTTAAAAATAATGATAAGAAAAAGGGATTTTTCAGCAAAATGTTTTCAAGTAAAAGTAATATTTCCAAAGATCATATTTCACACAAAAAAGTAGCATTGATTGAAAATAATGAAACACAGCCTGAGCTATCTTTAAAAGAAGAGATGGAAAGAGATGGATATATATTATCTGAAAATAAACAGAAGAAAGGAAAATCTAAAAAGCATCACCGTCGTCATCGTCATCATCACCATCGTGACAATAGTGATGGAGAGGATGAAAGTGATAGTGATAACGAAGTCAATTATGACGAGGATGTGAACACATTCAAGATTATAGATGGAAATAGCGTATTGGATGAGAATACTGACTCCAGTTTTGTTAATGATATTTTCTTGGATTCGGAACAGCAAGACAACAATCTTCAAACCGATGAAACAGTAGTTGAAACTAATAATGTTGCAAAAGAGACAAATGATGATATGTCGAATTCAATAGTATATGACAATGAAGATGATGATAATGAGTCGATTGAAGATCGTGAAAATAGTGAAAGTAGTGAAAGTGATTCTAGTACTGATGGTGCATCGTTTGAAGAGTTTCAAACTTTTGCGGCACCAGAATCCAACAATAATGTTGATATAGTGAACAGTAATGTAGGACCCACATCATCAAATCAAAATCAAAGCCAAAACCACACTGAAATCAATCTCATTGATTTATAGTAAAGTTTAAACGATTAAATCCATATAAATATATATATATCTTTATATTTCTATTTGAAGTAATCCTTTTGTACAATAATAAATAATAAAATTAATGTATTTATTTACAAGTTTATGTATACAGAGTTATATATGCCATCTATAATTTGATCCGTAAAGAAACGGAGTTGATGCCTTATTTCTTATCGGCTTTTGGGAAATAATCATAGAACCATATTTGTCTTGGAGGATATTCGGTTGGGACTCTAAGTTCTAATGGGAACCTTTTACCGTATTGATGTTGGTTTGCAATTTCGTACAATTCAGGTGAAAGTTTCTTCAACTCAACTGCTGCTTCTTCCATTGATTCGTATTGTTTCTTTAAAGATTCTTGGTGCTGTCTGATTTTCTGGTTTCTATATAATGACCAGGCTCTCATCACTGTTCTGTGCTTGACATAATCTTCATTACAGAGTTTCAAGAGTCTTGGTTGTTTTCTACCAGCAGATAAAACTGAAAGCTGGTTGATAACTCTTTCCGTTTGAGGATTGATGGAGACACTCTTGAATCTCAATTGTTGTGAGCATCTGATAGCATTAATATTAGCTGTGGTAAGTCTGGAAGCAAACATCCCTGTATTTCTCCCTGTGTATCTGCTGTCCAAAAGCTGTTCTGCCCTCTTGCACCGTCTCTTGGTGCACAGCTAGCTTCTCTTTTCCAGTTCCTCGAAGTGGAAAAAAAAATGAAAAAGAAAAATTTTGTGAAAAAAAGGGCTTAGCCGATCGACGCGATTTGGTGGCTGAGGCAAATTTTTGTTTCTGGCCTGTATCAAGCAACAAAGCCAGCTTTTAGCTGTTGGAGAAACTTTTCTGCTGGCCCATTCGTTATAGTTTCTGCTGGAATAGCTATATACGGTGAAATAGAGTAAGGATAGATGCAATCGCCACTGCCTGAGACAAACCCCTTCAAAAAGTTGGCAGAGCAGGAAAGAGAGAAAGGTAAAGGAGAAGGAGAAGGAAACAATAACCATGAGTCTGTAAATAAATCAGATCAGAAACCAAAGCAAAAAAATTTGCCAGAGATTAATTTGAGTCAAAGTTCATATATACCCAATACTGATAATAGAACAGAAGGTGAAAACACAACAACGGTTAATGCTGGTGTGCAGAATAATAACCTGGTAGTAGCCACTCCTACAACTGAAACTAGTTACAAGCACGGAGCTTCTCATGAATCTCCAGTACATAATGACTCTAGCGTGAGAGATGATGGTGAATACTCTGATGTCCTGGATAGCTATGTTGATATAACTCCGAATGAAACAGGAGCTTCAGGCTATAACTCCGCTGGGATTTTAACAAATGATGCATTTACCCCAATGTCCTCTTCCTCTTCTTCCTCTGATGATGAAGATGATCGTCTGGTACCAATTCAGATACCCATTACTGCAGTTGAGAATAATGATAATAATAGAAAGCGTAATGAAGTGATACCCACATATCAAGAACAGAGTCTGCCTTCACCTCATCCAATTGATACTTCTAATAGCAGAGTTTTAAATACTCCGGATCAAATTGATGATACTGCATCTAATGAAAATGATACTCAAGATATAGCAGAAATTACTGCAGATTTTAACAGATTTTATCCTCCTATTACAAATATGAATTCTGAAGCTAATGATAATAATACATCAGAAAATGTGACACCTTTAAACTATAATGACGGCGCAGTTTCAGGTTCAACACCACAAACTATAAATCCAATAACCCAAACAGTTTCAAATTCTACAGCAAATTTACAGAACTCCCAGAGTATACCAAGTGCATCGTCTTCTCCGGTTGAATCTGCACAGAGGCCGCCTAACTCACCGGGGTTTTTTCAAAGTTCTCCCCAACTATGTTATACGAAGCCAGTAGCATCAAATCAAACGCATAACAGTTTCCCGAAATCACCAGAAGTACCAGATAGGCCACCTTTGTTACCCAAGAGACAGACAAGTACTTTAGATCCTGGTTCAAGCTCAACAGTTGCATCATGTTCGTTTTATTCCAATGGTAACCCAACATTATGTATAAATTCTCCACAGTTTTCCGAGAATGTGAATGTCAATGAACAAAATAGCCCAAAACTCCCACAAAGACCGTCTATGCTGATTAACAATGCAGGATTTCATTCGATACCTACGATTACTATTAATTCACAGACAGGAAATAAACATCTTTATAGGAAACCTCCTCCTGCATTACCCAAAAAACCACAATTGCCACAGAAACCAAGATTGTCAACAAATACATCTACTAGTGCATCGGAATATTTAGAAAATTTCCATAGAAGACCTTCACAAAACAATGGTATATCCAGGATATCATCGATATCTGAAAGTGTTTATTCAAATAATAGTAATGATGGTGATTTAGATGCAGAAACATTGAGAAGTCTAGGGATTACTGAAGAAGTTATTAAAGAACAAAGACAAATAGAAGAAAGAATCAAACAACAAAATCAAAGAGAACATGAAATTATCAGTGAAAATGGAAATAATGAAATATCACAAACGCTTTCTAACAGTCAAGCAACTAATTCTGATCGTGACTCACGTTTAAATTCTAATCCAGAACAGGCTTCAATAAATTCACAAGAAGATTTAGATGTTTCTCAACTTGAAATTCCAACAAATCTGTCTAGAAGCGGAAGTTCTGCATCAATAAATGAAACATCTGATTCTCATTCAGCTGTTAGCACTACAAATTCTTCTGTTGATATATTTGCTAATGGTGATTTAACAGAAGAAGAATTTATTAAGTTATTACCACCAGTTCCTAAATATACAGAACATGCTACAGAAACAGAAATATCAATTCCAAATGGTAAAGCTATCGATATACTCAAAATAAATGATAATCATCCAAATGATGATCCACCAATATATACCCCTGTTTCTGATCAACTAAAAAAAATTGTAAATAGACCACAGTTCTCACAAACTGGAGGTGATGCTAGTACGTATAGAAGACAACAACAACAGCAAAGACAACTAGAACAATATCAACAACAATATGAACAACATCGTCATACACATCATCATAATCAACATCCTAGGTTATTGGCACCGCCGCCACTGCCACTTAGACGTACAGCAAGCGGCTCTTCATCGAGCCCTAGGATAAGTGGATATCAAATTCAGCAAACTGGAGGTTCGTTGCGGACTTCCCGTAGATATTAAACTTTTATAATTTTCAGTTTACTAAATGCAAGGAAGCGTTTTCTTGTCAAAATTGTACATTTTTGTATGTAAATTTATATATATGTGAAAACTAAATTAATTATTTCAAAATCGTTTGAGCTAAAATAAACTGATAAGAAATTGAACGTGAAAAGAGGTATTAAAGATTTTTCAAAATATGTATAAAAAGAACAAAAACATAAATATTTTACAAAAAATTTTCACGGAAACTTTATGTATTAAATTAGTGTAATAACCAAACATTTCTTTTTGTAGAAGCAGAATATATATTTTATAATTCTCCATAGCGCCAGTTGTATTCCAGCCAAACAAAAGCGTTACAAGCGTTCTCCTACCACTTATTTATTTAAGCTCAGGGCAGCACTGTAAGAAGCCTGCCGCTTTGTACAGAAAATAACTCCGATATAGTGTAATGGCTATCACGGTCCGCTTTCACCGGGCAGACCCGGGTTCGATTCCCGGTATCGGAAGTATTAATTTTTTTTTGCCAGTTAATAAAAATTTGCGGATGTGTCAAACTCGTTTTTTTCCCTTATCGCGGTAGTTTCCAGATAAAGAAAACAGTTAGGCAAAAATTGGCGATAGCTTGCAATATGGCAGCAGCGGGAAATGCCCAAACGGGTAATTAGCGTTTGATATGATTCACTGGACACCCGTTAATCGTTTGGCGAGTCGTTGAAGAGCCACTTGATTGGCGATTTGTGCCATGAAAGACCAACTGTTATACTGCTATAAAAGTGGAGGGGTTCGCCCCTTTTCCATTCGGTGAAGTTTGGGTTTAACTTTATTTAGTTTTCTGTTCCCTTTTTTTTTTCTCTTTTCTTTCCTTTTATTTATCTTATTTAGCAAGAAAGGTTTCTTAACAATAAATATACAAATATATACAAACAACAATGACTGTCGATACTAAAACAAAATCTTACGTTTTCCAAAAGAGAATTGCTGAAAAGGGTCTTATGTGTGTTGGATCCAAAAATGATGGTATGTACTTAGTCTTAGAAGATCCATCCACTGGTGAACAAAAAGTCGTCTTAGATGGTGTTTCTGGTGCAGCTGTTTGTTCATTATCTCACAATGATCCTGAAATTACTTCCCAATTCACCAAATGGGCTGAAGAAAGTGCTTACACTTTTGGTGCTTATTTCGGTAACAACCCTGCTGAAGATTTAGGTAAATTCATGTGTGATAAGTCTAAAGGTGCTTTCTCATCTTGTTTATGGACTCAGTCAGGTTCTGAATCTACTGAAAATGCAATTAAATTAATGAGACAATATCATTTAGAAAAAGGTGATGATAAAAGATATAAAATCATTTCAAGACTTCAATCTTATCACGGTTTCACCCTTGGTGCTTTATCTGTTGGTGATGGTACTAGAAAACCACCTTTCAAACCAATCTTATTATCTGATGATCAATGTCCAAAAATGCCACAACTTTACCCATACAGAGATTGGAAAGATGGTATGACTGAAGAAGAATATACTAAATTATTATTAGAAGAAGCTGAAAAAACTTTTATTGAAAATGATCCAGAAACTATTTCTGGTGTTATCGTTGAAACCGTTGGTGGTTCTACTATTGGTACCCCAACTCCTCCAAAAGGCTACTTAGACGGTTTAAAAGCTATCTGTCATAAATATGGTGCTTTATTCATGTTAGATGAAGTTATGTGTGGTTTAGGTAGATGTGGTTACGACTTTACTTGGATGCACCCTGAATTTGGTTTAACTACTGGTGGTCCAGATATTATGTCTGTTGGTAAAACAATTGGTTCAGGTTTTGTTACCCTAGCTGGTTTATTATTCTCTCCAGATTTCTGTAAAGTTTTCCACGAAGGTAGTGGTTACATTATGGGTGGTCAAACATATCATTCTCATGCTTTCACTTGTAGAGTTGGTTTAGCTGTTCAAGAAAAAATTGTTAGAGATAATTTAGTTGAAAATGTTAGAGTTGTTGGTGGTTACATGAAAGAACAGTTAAAAGAGCAATTAAAAGATTGTAAAATTGCTGGTGACATTAGAGGTGCTGGTAACTTCCTTTCCGTCGAAGCTGTTAAAGATAAATCTACTAAACAATATTTCGATCCTAAATTAGCTGTTGGTAGTAAACTTCACAAAATGATCTTTGACAAAGGTGTTATTGTTATGGGTATTACCGGTACCGTTGGTTACGAATATCACGGTTTAAACGATGTTACTTGTTTCGGTGATCACGTTACAGTTGGTCCTTCTTTCACTTTCACCAAAGAACATGCTGATATTATTGTCAAAGCTGTTGTTGAAGCTTTCTTTGAACTTGAAAAAGAACTTTTATAAGCTTTTGATATATTTTTAAACCCCCTTGATAATTTTATACACAACCTACAAATATTATAATATAAATAAATTCTATTGAAACTTATACTGTTTTTCCCAAATTATTCTTAGTTTATAGCAAATTTTCTATTCTATAAATTTTAGCTCTTTGTTCCATACTTAAACCATTCCACAATTCTACACCGTTGTCATCAACTGATATCTTTGGTAAGCCATGCTGTTCAATACATGCACCACTTGCTAATGTAGCATATATACACGCAGTTTCAAAATCTTTATTTGATTTCACAAATGCAGTAGCAAAGGCACCAACAAATGTATTACCACATCCTGTAGGATCTATTACTTTATTTTTCTGTAAATCATCACTCTTTTTATGATATGCTGGGAACCATCGTATCTGTTTATTCCCAGAAACAATTAGCATACTACCCAAACTACCACACCTTAATACAATACCACTATTAGGTTTGGTCATATATTTATAAAAAATCATTCCAATTTTTTCACAGTTTGTTTTATCTGTAGGCTCCGGTTCTCCAAAAAAAGCTGCACATTCTGCAGCATTAGGTGTTAAAATATCAATACAATTTAATATTTTATAAGTATCTTCAATATATTCTGGCTTACAACAATCCGGAACAGGTTCCCAAACAATTACTGCTTTATCACTTTCAATATTCTTCTTTTCTGATAATTCACGAAGTTCACTTAACAATTGAATACATCTTTGTGGTGAACAAATCAAATGAAATGATTTACTAGCAAGCATCCATGGATATTTTTCCAGATCTGGAACAGCAATTCTCTTCTTAGGTGTAATATATTTAAAAGCTCTAAAATCGTTCGGCCCATACATATTCCATCCTCTTGTACATTTTCTTGATTGATCATATCTAAATATACCACCTGTATTCCAAGATTTAATTTCTTTTAAAATCTCATCGGGACAATCACTACCAATATCTATTACCCAGCAACATTTTTTCGATTCTTTTGACCCTAAAACCATACGTGATCCAATGATTGCAAATGTTCCACCACCACCTAAGACATCTTTAAGTGTAAAAGTTGAAAAATGGATTTCATCAATTATAAACATCCCTAAAGATGTAAAATATGGAATCGGCTGTTCCATCTTGATTATAAAATTTTATTGCTTTTTTGCTGTACTTGGCAATTAGATGAATTCACAGATAACACACGTTCAAAATGTAAGTATCGGCGTATCTAATCATGTTGGTGAATTCTTCTCGAATACCCAAAGAGGAAATTTTTTCATACATTTTTTTTCATTAATTTTTTTTCACATTTCCATGCAGTTTTTGTTTGAAAGTGTTTCAGATTTATTTACTTGGATAACAAACAAAAATGAGTGATTTTGACCAAAAAAAACAACATATTTCAAATGAAATTGGATTAAATTCAGAAAACAATCCCGATGCTTCACCAAAAGGTACTATTGATGATCTTTGTATACCTCTTATTACGTTAATTAACTCACATAAAGACATGGTAACAACATCTTCGTGTTCAGGAAGGCTATCAGTATTTCTTGAGGGTAATAAATTAAAAACAAATGAAGAGATAACTTTATCCAAAGAAAATGAAATTGAGCAATACAAAATTGGCGCCAAAGGTGACGGTGGCCATTGGTTATTTGTAAGTCACGACAAAGACGAAATTAAAGGTTGGTGGAAAAAAGAGTACATAAATGTTCACTCTAATTCAGAAATTAACATTAATGATTATGATACTAGTACAAGATATGTATTATTCAAATATGAACCATTAATTTTACATGTTAAATGTAGAGATTTTAAGTCTGCATCAAGATTATATAGTACTGCAATGGGATGTGGATTTCGAGAGTCCGGTATTGGTGCAAACAATAATGTTGCAATCAGAATATCTATTAAATTAGATATACCTATAGGATACATGGGAAAATCTGGAAATTTGTTGAATGTTGTGAACGAGTCATATCTAGAAATGATTACCAAACTTGCCTATGACAGATTCTTGGAAAATGAGAAAAAAATGGAATTATTATATACTAGAATAGATAAAGAGGTCATTCAATACATTGATAAATTAGAACATGTGGAAACAAAAGAAGAAAGGAAAGCACGTAAAATTAAAGAAGGGTTAGCCAGAAGAGATGATGTACGTAAATTAAAGAATGAAAAGAAAAGATTAAAAGAACTCGAGCTTACTCAAAATAAAGAAGGAGGAATAAGTAAAGCCTAATATCTAATATTTATAAATAATAATGATTTATAAAATAAACCTAAATGTATGTCTAATATAGAAATGAAATATAAATTTGTTTTTATAATTTTGCCTTTTCCAACTCGTCTATAAAATCAATATCTTCAATATCTTGTGTCTTAAATTTGGAAACTCTCCAATTGGCTTTTGAAGGATCGTACATTTCTTTACCCTTTTTAGATTCCCATTTCCAGGCTTCCGCAATTTCTGGATCTAATTCATAATTCATAGCTTGCACGATATATTTACCAATATTTGGAAAGAATTTATAGGCATGCCCAGAATCACCTGTGGCAACAAACAAATTTGCATAATCAGGTACTCTATCAATTAAAAAATGTGACTTCTCTTTATCACCAATCCAACAAATTTTTGAACCAAAGAGTTTATGATTTTGTAGTTCTGGAACATATTTTTTGAGTAATGCTTTGATATTCGGAATTCTATTTCTAGGAATTGTATCAGTTGGGTTATGTGTCCGATATCTAGGTAATGAAATTTTAGAATTAGCGTCAAAAGGATCTTTTATAGTTCTTTTGATACCACCACCAGAGGTACATATCTTTAGAATTTTAGTTGTAGGGTCTGGCGGAAAAAAATATCCCATTTCTGCGTCAAATAAAACTGGGATATTTTTATAAATTTCATATTCGGAATCTGAAAGTTGAATATGTGTAACAAATAAACCTGTTGCCGATTGTTGATTCTGTAAATCTAAAACACTACCAGTATTTGCACCCATAGATAAAAGAATAGTACTTGAAGTATGAACACGGCCGGACTCAGTAACAACACCAGCTTCACCATCTTTAAATTTAATAATAGAGACAGCAGATCCATCTTCTCCAAATGTGCATTTAACATTCGGATGTTTTGATAGAAAAGTGTAGATATCAGTCAAAGACTGGCTTGAGCGTCCTAATCCTGACTCTGGGTTAAACTTAACTTCTTGATTATCTGAAATCATATTATTTCTGAAAGCCTCAAATTTTTCAGATAACTCTTTACCACCTGCATAAAATTCGATCTTAGTACCTTCATTAACTTTTTGCATATTTTTAATTCCTTTTAATTCAAAATTTCTTCTACCTTTGTGTGATAATGGTGTAACCAAAATTCTACCACACTCACTTAATGATTTTTTGAAAATAGGGTCAGATCTCCACATATGCAAAGCTTCAACTGCCATTTTCATATACATTGGATCATTATACTCACATCTTATAATCTTGTTAAAATCTGTAGAAGCTGACCAAGGTGAAGGTGGTTCATATTTATCTATAATATGGACAAAATACCCATTTCTAACCAGCTCTAGAGCTGTTGAAAGTCCAAAAATTCCACAACCAACTATAAGTATAGGACCATCAACCATTTTTAAGATCAACTTGTTCCGGAAAACAAGAAAATATGTAAAGAAAGCAGGAGCAAAGCGTGAAAAGAAGAAGGAAAAATCGTTGAAATCAGTACTTGCACAAAAAAATCATGATATTTCGGCGATAAGCGAACTGTTGCCAAAACGGGTAATTCTGATATGTAGCTGCCTATATTGTAACAAATTGGCAATTATTTTATATGCACAAACTGTGTAATATAAGGCGGGAAATGCTACCATTTAGATGGAGTAGTACAGTACAGCGTATATTGCTGAATTTTTTATTCATATTTCTATACAAAATTATACAGGGTCTTCTCTAGGGGTAGATTCTTTCTCTAGGAATTCTGTCCATAAAGACACAAACGACTGGGCATTAGAATGCGAAGACGAACGTCCTGGTACAGGCACTTCAACCACACTACTGGAATGTGCTTTGTAATTACCAGATGATATTAAACCGGCATGTCTTTTCTTCTCATCGTCCCAATCAAGAAAATTGGCTAATAGTTGTAATACTTCAAATTTTTTTGTGTCACCTCTAGGAATCTGTAAGAAACTGATAAATAAATTTGAAACCAACTCTCGGTCAACTGTTTCTTTACCGGATTCTTTTTTGACTAATTTCATAGCCTTAGTAAGGTGCTCATTCAATGTTATTGTTTCGTGCCTTAACTTACCAATTAATAACTGCTTTTCTTTAAGTTCAGATTCTAGTTCAGAAAATGCTTGAAGTTTTGTATCTTTCTCTAAAACACTTGATTTTAATAGTCCAATTTCAGTATTCAAGCTCTCAATCAGTTTATTTTTATTGGCTAACTGTGACTCCAAATTTTGACTTTCTTCTTTGCTTCCTTTTTTGAAATCTACAATGGTTTCATTCAATTTTGTAATTTCTAACATTAAATCTTTACATTTATTCTCTGTTTTTTGCTTTAAACTATTCAGCTCTTCAATTTTAGATTTTGAATCAGCTATTTCTTGATTCAAATTTGTTTTTGACATTTTCTCTTCTTGAATCAGAATTAAATATTCTTCTAAATCTGACTTAACTTCCCTCAATTCTCTTTTTAATTTCTTGTTTTCATCTTCTAATTTTTTCGACTCATTTTCTAATTCAAAGTCTTGAGAGTCTAGTTGCTCTTTTAAATCAGAATTATTGGTACTTAATTTATCACATTCTGTATTTAAATTTTCAACTTCTTCCTTCATCTGTTCTAAGTTGGATTCTAATGATTTTATCTTATCATTAGACATACTAACCAAATCTTTTAGTTTCTTATTTTCAGCTTCACACAGTTCCCATTGTGATTCAGATTTTTTCATTTTGGTGAAAACATCTTTCATCTGTGAGATTCTTTTTAACAAGGTATCATAATTATCTTTGTATTTATTTTTCTCCTCAATCGCTTTATCAAGCTGTGATTGAAGTTCAGAATTGTCGGTATCATCTGTTCTTGATTGGTTTTGGTTTGCTGTTTCTTCAAGTTTATTTAACTTTGCTTCTGTTGTGGCTAATTGCTTCTTCAATACCTCTAATTCTTCATCTTTTTGTTTAGTTATCTCGTTAAATTTTGTATCTTTTGCAGTCAACTGGACCTTTAATTCATGTAATTCAGATTCCAGTTCTTGGCTTTTATTATCAACAATTTTATTTGAGCTATTTAAATATGCTGGATTATCATCTTTATTTGCACTGTTTTCTGATTCTACGTTATTGTTTCCATTCTCAACAGCTGGTGTGTCAGTTTCGTTGTTTGTGTTTTGCTGTGTAGCTGCGGAATCAACAACGGTAGAATTTCCATTCCCGTTATTCGTGAGCTCCTTTTTGGCACCCTTATTTTTGTTATTCTTTTTGGCCATCCCAAACAGTCGATAACAGCAATACTAACTCGCCGGGACGTTCTTCTGATCCAGCAAACCTGAACGAGTTATTTTCCAATAATAATCTTCAAAGAAAAACGAAAACGAAACGAAAAATTCGCTGAACACGTCATGGAATGGAGTTCACGAATAGCCAGAAGTGTTACAAAAGGAACACACAAAGCAAGTGAGAGAAAGTCAAGAGAATCTAACAGTGAATAATGGATTCCGGAACAGCCTGTGTGATAGCACTAGGAGTGCTACTCAGAATATCTGTTTTCACATGGATTCCTAACTTATCTACCATTTTGGACCAATTTCCACTTTTTTCAACACCCTTGAATTCTTATAGATCGTTAAATGAAGGTATTTTCCTTTTATCAAACAATATGAATCCCTATATACAAGGGGAAATTATACATCACCCGCCATTACTTTTGAATTTTTTTAAAATAATAAAAGAATCTCAAATTGATGATAATATAAATGTTAATCTCTTCTTTTCTATGATTGATGTTTTCATATGTTTACAACTCATTAAAATCAATACACGATTAAATAATAAAGATAAATTCACGTCTTTTAAAATCGCATGCTTTTACATGTTCAATCCATTTACTCTATTATCCACATTTTGCAAATCAACATATTTGATTAATAATCTTGTAATTGTGTCAATGTTTAGTGCTTTAGTTAATAACCAGTTTTCAATTGCAATAATATTTTTATCCATATCATCTTATTTAACATATTATAGTTGGTATTTACTTATACCCATTTGTTATTATGGGTACAAAATTAAAGGATTGAAGAATATTTTGAAATTAATGATACTTTTTCTCTCATGCATTAGTCTTCTATTATTACAGAGTTACGTTTTATGTGCCAATTCATTCAATTTTATTGATTTATGTTATTTAACTATTATTAAATTCAAGAAAATCACACCTAATCTAGGATTATGGTGGTATTTCTTCACAGAAATATTTGAATTTTTCAACGATTTCTATTTATCAATTTTCAATCTATACAGTTTTATTTATGTTATGCCAATTTCAATGAGATTTATTGTGCCAAATAACAAATTGAACCTTCTTTTCGCCATTTGGTTAATTATAGGAATTATAAATTTTACGAAAGCATATCCGGTATTAGCAGACTATAGTTTATTTTATTCCACGATATTTTTGTTTAAACCTTTTTTCAACCATTTAAAATTCACTTTGATCGTTAGCTATTCTGCTTTATTTGTTGTTATTCTGCAATCACCAACATTCTACACTGTTTGGATGATTTTAAATTCTGGTAATGCCAATTTCTTTTATGCATTAGGTCTAGCACTTAATCTAGTTCAAATCGTTATTTTAAGTGATTTTATTTGGTCCTTCCTTCAAAACGAATACTATCAAGAACACCCAGTTAAAGATGGTGAAAAGTTACCAAAACTTACCCAGATTTAAATACCGCAATATATAAATTATATACACTATATATTGTTTTATATATAATGAAAAATAGCTACTTTCTTGAATCGAAGTAAAGTTTCGTCAGTTTCTTGGCTTGTAATTTAACTATTTTTGCTTGTTTTCTTTCTACTAAGCTTTTGTGAAAGATTAAGAAATGTCAGGGTGAATTGCAAGGAAAATATTAATTGTTAACCAAGCAAAAAAAAAACGTGTTTAAAGATGTTTTTTAGAAAGAACGTTACGATTAACATGTCTAGACCTATGTCCGATTTCATTCAGACTTACCAATGTATTTTCAATATCCAACCTTACTTGATCATTAATATTTTCCAATTCATGCATTTGTTCAATAGTTTCATCAAGTTTCTTCTTTTCTTCAACAATTTCAAGATTATCCTTTTTAATTAAATTTATTTTATTGTTTAATTCTTCATTTATTAAATTTTTCTTTTCCAAAATACTTTCCGATTCCGTTATAGATTTCTTAGCACGTTCCGTCTCTTCTTTCATATATTTCTTCTCATTATTTATACTATCCAATTTTTGTTCAAGTTTTGTGATTTCTTCTAATAATTTATAAACTTTAATATCTTCAATTATATCATTTTTTTTAATTTCAGAAATATCCTCTGATGTACTCAATTTTTCTATTTGCTCATTGTTCTCTTTAATTTCCAATTTCAGCCCGTCATTTTTACCTATCAAATCATCAATTTCCTTATTTGTAGAGTTCAAGGTTTCGTTATTGTTTTCAAAATCATTTTCTAATTTAGCATATGCATTCACCATAGTTTGGAAATTATGTAATCGTATATTATTGAATTCGTTAAATCCTTTGATTTCTTCATTGATATTAATTAGTTTTTGAATGCTTGTATCAAAATGATATATTAATGTATGAGTTAAAACATCATGTTGTTCAACTTCTTTTGAAATACCTGTTAAATTTTCATAGTCTTTATTTAGTGGATTCATCAAATAATTTTTTTCAAGTCTTTTAGTATTATAATAATTTTTTGATTTCAAGTTTCTTTTCGTAAATCTTGGTTGAATTATATGACCAATCATTTGTGTTTTACCCCCAAAATTAGTATTTAAACTTTCTTGAAAACTTGATCTATTACCTTCCTCTTCTTTTAATATTTCTTCATTATCAAAGTTGAATTTAACTTCTGTTAATAAAGATTTCTCAACATCTTTGAATGTATAATTTCCAATTCTAGGGATATCAGGTAATGGCCATTTTACATTTATTGGATCAGACAAATAATTTTTCAAAAACAACAAATTTTTATTATATGCAGGTTTCAAAATTGATGGCAATTGCCCAACTCTATCTCTTAAAATTACAATTGCAGCAGTTATAGGTCTTAAAAAATCGTTTACATTCCTGGAACTAGTTTTCTCTTCATAATATAGTTGAATATGTTCAACAGAATATATTGGAACTAATCTAAAACATTTAGTAACTTCAGGATCAATTAATTTTGATAGAGTTGGATTATTCAAATCAACCGATAAATCGAAAAAGATTATAAATTTCATTTTAACTTTAAAATTTTTTAAACTTGTTGAAATTTCTTTTTGATTTAGATTTTCAAAATCTGAAGGGAACAAATGAATATTGATATTTAAATTCAAATTTTTTTTCTGATTTGCTTGCGAATCCCTTAATTTAATACCGGAATATTTTTTTAATGTGCATCTATTACCTATGCACATAGCATCAATTAAATCCAAACCTTTACCGGATTTTGCAATAATTGCAATGTCAATTTTTTCCTTTTTGGATTTATCAGATTTATCAATTGGATTATAAATTGAATCTAATTGTATTAAAATATCATTTAATATTTGGAATTTCCCACTAGTTTCAGCTAGCCTATGAGGTAAATCTCTTGTTGTTAAACTTTTTGGAAAAAAATGATTAATTAATAGATATGGATGAAAACAGACTAATTGTGTATTTTTCAATAATGTCTGTAATGAAGAAATTATAATCTCTTTACGATTATTTGACATATTTTCCCATGAACTTGAATCTAATTTTTCGAAAAACCTTAAAATATCACTATAATGTAGAGAAACAATTTGATCAATTAATTCTTTTTGAAAATCACTCATTGGGGTAGCAATTTTGTATATATTTGAAGCTTGATAGTTTGGATCTATTTGAAAATGATCAGATTCAACAATACATGGTTCGGGTTTCGCATCTAGAATACGCAGTAAATCCATTTTTCCTTTTCTAGTTAATTATTAAGAGCTTGTTGATGTTTTATAATCTACTTGTTATTCTTCAAAGAGAAACAGTAAAGTGTATGGTATAGGAAAACCTGGAAAAAGTAGTGGGAAGGAAAAGCAGTATAATAATGAAAACATGAAGAAACTTTGATGGCATTTTTTTTTCGAGGCAGATGCTTTTTTCTCTCTCTTTTCGGTTATTTCTTGACCATGTTCTGTGTACCTTTTGCGGACAAACAACGGACAGCTACTGAATAATAACCATGAGTGGAACTAAATTGACTGCAGATGAAATAGATCTATATGATAGACAGATTAGATTATGGGGAGTTGAAGCGCAGACAAATTTAAGGAATTCAAACATTCTAGTTATCAATTTAACAGGTGTAGGTGTTGAAATTGTGAAAAACTTAACGCTAGGTGGTGTTGGCTCTTTAACTATTATGGATTCAAGTAGTATACTAGAACAAGATTTGAATAGTAATTTTTTCATTGATAGAACACAAGTTGGAAAATTAAAAGTTGAAGCAGCTAAAAGTAGAATCCAAGAAATGAATCCAAGGGTTAAACTTAACATTGATACAAGGAACTGGTCAGAACTTGAAAATGATGAATATTTTAAGCAGTTTCAATTAATTGTTGCGACAGGATTGAATAGTTTCCAAATTTCTAAATTGAATACAATTACGAGGAATTATGATATTCCTTTAATTATATGTTCAGTTCATGGTATATACGGATTTATTTTTAATGATTTAATTAAAAGTAGAAGTTGGACAAAATTAGAAAAATCTGAGACCAGAAAAATTGGTGATGAAATAAGTTTGGTTAGTAAAATTATACAATTAGAAGATTTGAATGAAAATGACGTAGAGTTACATAAGATTTTAGTTGAGAATGAATATAGAAGATGGACTGATTTAAGTGGGAAATATTTAAATCAAATTTATACAAGTGATAAAAAAAAGAAAAAGAAAATAACCAATGTGTTAATCAGTTTATTAGCATTGTTGGATTTACCAGATATTTATTTACATAAAATGATTGAAGATGTTGAAATTAATAAAGATGAGTTAAAGAAGAAAAATTTAGAAATATTACAAAAATTAGAATTACCTAGTAGTATACAAATGGATGATTTACAAATTGAGACATTTTTAAAGAATGCATATTGTGAATTTCAACCAACAAATTCAATAATTGGAGGTGTTGTGTCCCAAGATATTATTAATAAATTAGTTGGAAAAGAATTGCCAATAAATAATGTTAGTATTTTAGATGGATTTAATTGTGAAATGCCTGTGTATATTTTATAAAATGCTATTATTATTGTATAATTTAATACTTCTATCCCAACCACCAGTGACAATATTAGGACTTGAATCATTACTATCGGAATTGAAAAATTCCAATGCCATAATTTTATCAGATGAAGTGAATTTCTTAAATACAATCCAATTATCACATGATGTTAACGATAGGGAACCATCATAACCTACCGAAGTTAATAATTTATCGTTATTTGAAAATTTAATTTTAGAAATTAACTTTGAATGGGCCAAGACTGAATTAAGTTTTTTACCTTTCCTTATATCCCAGATAATCAATTGAGAATCTGCGCCACCTGAACCTAATTGAAACCCGTTACTTCTCCAATCTAAAGCATGAACAGATTTTATATGTCCATCAGTTTGTAGATCCATTATTAATTTACCCGATCTTAAATCCCATAGCTTTATAATAGAATCGCTACCAGCAGAAGCTAGAATGGAGCCATCTGGATGAACCGAGATCGAGTTAACTGAATCAGTATGACCTTCTTGATAATAAATTTCTTGCAATTTATTATAATCCCATAATCTCCAAGTAAGATCCGAAGAAGCAGACATAACAAGTGGACTCATTTGGTGAAATTTCAAATCGTTTATACGAGATAAATGTCCTATTAATTTTGATATTTTAACATCAGATTTATCTTGTGATAATGGATTCGTAATTATATTAATCATATTATCTGCACCACCAGTTGCTAAAATGTTTGAATCATTTGACGTGAACCAATCCAACCCTGATAATTTCTCGTTGTGCAGTTTTTGTAATGTGTGATCAATTGATAAAGTGGAAGGGTTTACAAAATAACAGGAACCATCCCAAGATCCAACTGCCAATGAGCTCAAATTAGAATTATAGCATATTGAAGAAGTGAATCTGTTCGATATTAATTGGCTTCCTTGAAGTTTGATTTTAGATATTGTGTCATAATAATTTCTCCGTTCGATAAGATTTTGAGTTTCATCGAAATTTTTGTAAAAGGCATATTGACTTTCTAGTCTTTTATTTGCGGCATCCAATGAATATTTTGCTATGTCTACACGGATGTTGTAAAGCTCTTCAGGCCCCGGGGTATAAAATTCATCTTCCTCGTCATCTTCTGCGTCATCTTCGTTGTCATCGTTATAGTCATCAAAACTGATATTACTGTCGTTGTCAGCTTCATTGTAATTGCCAGTTTGGTCGAGATTATTTGAAAGTTCTGGATGTGAATTGCCATTATTTTGAGCATATGCTTTAGCATCCATGTCACCGGTAGTGTATTCCCTGAGAGTGTTGCTAACCGGCATCAGAAAGAGGAGCTGCTGGAAACCAAAAACAAGGAAAACGGAAAAATTCCCGAAGAAAAAAGGAAAAAAGGAAAAAAGGGAAAAAAATCATGAAGTCACGTGCTACTGTCAACCACGACTGTTACTTTTGCCGCCGATCGACGCCGCACGTGACCTGCGCTGGCAATTTCTTAGAGGCACACGGAGAATCGGAAAGCATCGGAGAACGCTGCCGAGTTCAGGAACTCCGGCCGCTAACAGCTCCCGTTCCCCCACAAAAAACTTCCCGCTGCCCCGTCACTTCTCGGTGATGATTCATCTGGCACCATGTCACGGTATAAGGGAGTCTTGCTCAACTGACCGGACATTCTCGACGTAGCTGCCTGATTTACTTATAAATATGGGGTAATTCCACTCCTTTTTCTTTTCCAGTTCTGCTTCTAATTCTATCTATTTTAATTATCTTTTCTTTTTTCTTCTTTCTATATCCAAATCACATTAATCAAATATGGTTTACACAAAAATTGACTTAGATGCCGAAGAAAAGGCCTTCCAAGCTGAAGTTGACGCCGTTAACCAATGGTGGTCTGAACCAAGATGGGAAGGTGTCAAAAGACCTTATACTGCTGAAGAAATTGTTAAAAGAAGATCAACACTTAAAAACCCAAACGCTTCTGATGCAATGGCAAGAAAAGCTTATGATTTATTATCTGAACATTACAAGAATGGTACTTCATCAATCACTTTTGGTGCTTTAGATCCAATTCATGTTGCTCAAATGGCTAAATACTTAGATACCGTTTACGTTTCTGGTTGGCAATGTTCCTCAACTGCTTCAACATCTAATGAACCATCACCAGATTTAGCAGATTACCCAATGGATACCGTTCCAAACAAGGTTCAACATTTATTCTATGCTCAATTATTCCATGATAGAAAACAAAGACACGAAAGAATGTCAGTTTCAAAAGAAGAAAGATCTAAATTAAACTATACTGATTTCATGAGACCAATTATTGCTGATGGTGATACCGGTCATGGTGGTACTACTGCTATCTTCAAATTAACTAAAATGTTTATTGAAAATGGTGCTGCTGGTATTCATATTGAAGATCAAGCTGCTGGTACTAAAAAATGTGGTCACATGGGTGGTAAAGTTTTAGTTCCAATTCAAGAACACATTAACAGATTAATCTGTATTAGATCTTCTGCTGATGTTTTCGGTTCTTCCCTTCTTATTGTTGCAAGAACTGATTCTGAAGCTGCTACTTTAATTACTTCAACCATTGATAACAGAGATCATTATTTCGTTCAAGGTACTACTAACAAAGATATTGATGCTTTAGTTGATGTTATGAACCAAGCTGAAAAATCTGGTGCTTATGGTGCTGATTTAGAAAAAGTTGAAGCTAAATGGACTCAAGATGCTAACATTTGTCAATTCCATGAAGCTGTTGAAGCTGCAATTAGAAAAGAAGCTAAAATTACTGATAAAGAAGCTGCAATTAACAAATTTAACTCTATTGTTACTCCATTATCTGGTCACTCCCTTACTGAAGCACAAAAAATTGCTAAAGAAATTTTAGGTTATGAATTATACTTCAACTGGGATAAACCAAGAGTTAGAGAAGGTTACTACAGATACTTAGGTGGAACACAATGTGCTGTTAACAGAGCAAGAGCTTTCGCTCCATACTGTGATATGGTTTGGATGGAAACTAAATTACCAATCTATGAACAAGCTAAAGAATTCGCTGAAGGTGTTAAAGCTGTTTATCCAAACAAATGGTTATCTTATAACTTATCACCATCATTCAACTGGAATTCTGCTATGACTCCAGAAGAACAAGAAACTTATATTCCAAGATTATCTAAATTAGGTTTCGTCTGGCAATTCATTACTTTAGCTGGTTTACATACTACCGCATTAGCTGTTGATAACTTTGCAAGAGATTTCTCTTCTATCGGTATGAGAGCTTACGGTCAAAATATTCAAGCTAAAGAAATTGAATCTGGTGTTGAAGTTGTTAAACATCAAAAATGGTCTGGTGCTGAATATGTTGATTCCATTGTTAAATTAGTTACCGGTGGTGTTTCTTCTACTTCTGCTATGGGTGCTGGTGTCACTGAAAGTCAATTCAAATAAGTTTAAGTTTAATTGATAATATTTTTCAAAAAAAAATGGTTTTTTTTTTCTCAAAATTCAATTCATTCCCTGCACTAAAAAGCTTTTTAAAATCAATATTTTAACGTTTTTTATGTTTTTTTATATTCTACTCATGTTTTTATAATTATGTCTCTGTATCTATCAAATATATAAGCGATATAATCCTACGATTAAAGGTCCAAAAAAAAAAAATTAAAGGAAAATCAATTTTCCTAAACGGGTTAGTAAAAATATATATTATTCCTCTTGTTTCATGAAATTTCAGAAATCGCATCCCCCGTATACGCAGGCATGTAGTGCAGTAATTGAAGACAGATTCTATACAAACTTACCAATGAATCAAATGTAAACGTCACTACCCCGTTATCATATCAATATCTTTAACCAGCTCTTTACATCTGTGTTATTCCGGGAAAAGTTTTTCAGTGCATAAAGGTTTTTCCATTATTTCATATTATTTTTTTCACTTTTTCCTTTGGCACATTTTGTGAAATTCTCAACTTTTAATGAGGGAAAATTTTCCATAAATTTACACAAATTTTCTTCAGCTTTGATTGCTTAGAGATCAAAGCAATGATGCTGTACTGTAGAAGCCTACAAAGACCAAATAAACTATTGAATATAGCTATTATAAAAAGAGGGATACGTACGAGACCACCCACTAAAGTTGTGCTTACCTCAAAATCTAAAAAAGTCAATGAAAACTTTCATAACGAAAATGATCAAAATGTACAAGACGAAGAAGATAATAAACCGAAACCTATAAATTCTCGTCGATCGAGATTTCAGCCTGGTGGTATAATCAATTCAAGTAAAGATCCAAAAGTTCAAAATATTATGCAACAGCTTAAATTTAAAGGTTCTCAAAAAATCAAAGATGAGTTAGTCTCAAAATTTCAAAATGATGGGATTGAAGTCGATGATAATTTTATCAATCAAATGATTGAACAGTCCAAAAAGGAGCAACAGTCTTTAACTGAGTATATTGAAAATCCAAACGATACTTTGAATAAACTAAATATTGAAGAAATGAACAGATATATAGAGTGGCTGATAAGTGATGGTAATGAAAGGATTAAAACTCAATCTAAGGATTTATTTAAAAAGAAGATAGAATTAGAAAGAAAAATTAATACTTTTGTTGCTAACAAGAATAATAATACTATAGATGATAAGGGTAATATACAAGTTCCCGATGCCGATGAAATTAAAAATGCATTCATTACAGCTCAAGAATTAGCAAATTTAAAATCCGAATCAGCGTTAGATAATTTACCAATTTTTTTAAAACACTTAAATAAATCTAATAATTTGGATTTACAAAAATCTATTCCATTAGAGAAATTTGCTGCATTGTATGAATTATCAACACAAATTTTAGATTTAAATAAAAGAGACGAATGTATTTATAGATGCGGGAAAATGTTATACTCTTCATTATTGAGAGAACTGGGTCCACGATCTAGACCAGATCCTATAAATGAGAAATTCTTTATTGAAAGTTGTATAAAATTTGATGATTTAGATCATGCCTTAGCATTATTTGATTCAAGGAAGGAAAAGGACGTTAAAGATGAAAGATTCTGGTATGAGCTGGGTGTTTCTATATATCTAAGCAAATATTCAATTGAAGCAATTCCAAATTTGGATTCTAATAAGTCAGAAGATTCTCAAATCAACGAAAATCTTGATAAAGCAATGGAATTAATCCAAATAATTAGAGAAAAATGGGATCACATAAATAATTTAGTTTTAATCGATGGTGTTAAAAAATGTTGCGTTAAATGTGACTATGAAGATGCTTGGTGGTTTTGGGAAGAAATTGAAATAAACATGAATAATTATGGAATTATACCAGAAATTGAAATTCCAGAGACTAAACTATTCGATGAATCAGAAACAGAGAAAGTATACAAATATTACAATAGAATCGATCCAATCTCTTATAAAGAATTAATTGAAATTAATTTTGCATTTATAAGTTCTCTACAATTTGATAAAGCTGTAGAAATTTTAACAAGGTCAACAGAAATTGACAATGATTATATGTATGAGTTCATTAAAAGATTTAGTGAACAATTTAAATATCCTGGAAGAGAATTATTACTTATTCACTTGGAGAATGATTCTAAATCAGATGAAAGAAAATATATACCTGAGATTAGTGACTATTTAATAAATGAAATTTCATCATTGCAAAGAAACAGATGCTCATCTTTTGAAGAAGCTAAAATATTAGAGGAAATCAATATTTATTTTGAAAGGCTTTCAATTTTGAAAAGTAAAAATATTGCTAAAGTTAGAGATTTGAAAGAAATCATTGAATGTGGTGAAAAATTAACTTCCTTTGATATCAAATCAATCATTTCAATTCTATTAGATCATAAATCAACTACATCATTTGAACTTGCACTTAAAATAATAACTCAAATGAATAATCATAAAATTGATTCAATTAATGATAGCATTATACCGCCAGCTAATTCATACGCTTACTCTGAATTTTGTAAACAATTGTTATCGCAACCGAACCCAAGGATCAAAGAAATTAATTTATTTTTATCCATGATGGCAGATCTTGATATCAAATTAGATCCATCGTTAGCAAATAAAATTATAACATCGTATATTTCTAAAAGATTATACAGTGAATCAATAAAATTTGTTGAAAAATACTTATTTTCTGATAACCCAATTGCAATTAATCATATAAAGATAGGAAAGCCTAATAGTAAAAATCTATGGACCTCAGCATTTATGGCATATTATAAACCATTAACCAGCGGTTTAATAACCCAAGAATTGTTTAAATCCAAATTAAGCTCACTAAGGTTCTTAATGGAGTGTTTAATGTCTGAAAAAGTTGATGACGATTTTACAATTCAACAAGGAATTGGCTCCTTGCTAGCATACGGTGACTATCAGGGTGTAATATGTATGCTCCAATGGTATGGAAAACAAAATGAAACATGCGATTTAAGTTTTGATTTTGTTTATGCTGTAAAACAAAAACTTGAAATGTCAATCTTGAAAGCTGATAAATACTTGATGAAAAATAATAAAGCAAAAGAAAGCGTGTATAAAGAAAAGATTGGAAAGTATAGAAAGTTTTTTGGTGTTGAATCATTAAGAAAATACATGAAAACCAAATCAAATATCCCATGGCAAGAGGTTGCTATGGATATTTACCATTACGC
Organism: Pichia cabralensis; assembly: GCA_030569495.1. NCBI lineage: Eukaryota > Fungi > Ascomycota > Pichiomycetes > Pichiales > Pichiaceae > Pichia > Pichia cabralensis. The sequence goes on along the minus strand of JAJMLC010000150.1, from coordinate 367,452 downwards.
AGGATTATTTGGATACAATGCTACATACACCCGTACGGATCCGTTTTCCATGTTGTTATCAGATTCCGAAAGAAACAAGAACAGAGAAGCATTTCGGAAAGATTTGGAAGAATTAGAAACCCATTGGGGGCTCCTACACTGGAAACCGGAACAATGAGGGTTTTTGGAAATGTAGAAAACAGTACCGTAAATATACCGTATATATATATCTTATATAGACAAAATCATGTAAATAAAAAAAGAAACAGTTGAAAAAATTTTTTTGCGACGTGAAAAATTTTCAGTTTGATAGCAGCCACTATCATTAGAAAAGACAAGAAAGAAGCAGCATTTGTTTTTTCTAAGTGATTACAGAGACCTAAACGAAATATGCCTCCAAAGTTTGATCCAAACGCTTCCAATTTTGTACCTGGTGCTGGATGGGGAAACCAAAATACCGGTTACCAAGGCTACAATGGATCTGGTGCTTCCGGATACCAAAATCCGCAACATAATAATAATAATGGTAATGCCAATAATAACAACAATAACAATTTCAAAGGTTATAATAGAAATTACAACAACAACTATCAGAAGAGACAACCTCAACAAATGTCATATGACGATTTCCTTGCACAACAAAATTCCAAGTTAAATACAAGACCATCTGCTCCAGTTTCTGAAGTTTCATCACGTTCAAACTCGAACAATATCCCTGCTGCTGTCCCAATGTCATCAAATCCTTCTTCTGCATCACTCGCTTCTATCACATCTGCGTTAGACAAACTAGATATTACACCATTATCAGATTCCTTAGCTGAAATGAAAAATGCTACTAAAATTTCTGAAGTTCGTGAACAAGTTAACAATATAACAGATTTAATATTCGAAGAAGGTGCTCATTCAATCATTGATTGGAATTTAGACGAAATTCTTAAAACTTTAATCAAATCCAAAAAATCGCCAATTTTACGTGAATCTGCAGCTGTTTTAATTCAAACTTTAAGTCGTAAATTTGCTGGTGTTACTCCAATGGAAGCATATTTTGTTAATTTATTTGATCATGCATTTACATTATTTACTGATAAAGAAAATACCGTCAAAAGATCCGCCCAAGCAGCCATTGATGCATTATACGGTATGTTCCCAACTGAAGCAAAAGCTTCAATTATATTTAATAAATTAGTTAATTTCTTGAAATCAAGTGCCAGATGGGAATCAAAAGTTGCATGTTTAAAATTAATTGAAAAATCAATTGAAGAATGTCCTGCAGATTTATTAGAAATGGAATTCTATGAAACCGTACCTGTTTTAACCGATATGGCTACTGATTTCAAACCAGAATTAGCAAAAGAAGGTATGAAAGTTTTAAAACAATTTGTTAAAGTTTTAGATAATTTAGATTTATCTCCAAGATATGACATAATTGTTGAAACTCTTGCTGATCCAAAGAAAATTCCAAATTGTATTAAAACTTTAGCTTCTGTTACATTCGTTGCTGAAGTTACCGAACCAGCCCTTTCATTAGTTGTTCCAATCATTGACAAATCTCTTAAAATGGCTTCATCATCACAAGAACAATTAAGACAAACTGTTAAAATTACCGAAAATTTAACTAGATTAGTTAATAACAAACGTGAAATCGAAAAATATATCCCAGTTTTATTACCAGGTTTAAAACAAGTCAATGAAACTGCTTCATTACCAGAAGTTAGAGATATGGCAAACGATGCTTTAGCCGTTATTGAAGAAGCAGAAAAGGAACACACTGATGGTAAATTCCATGGTAGATTAAATAAAGAATCTGCAGTTCAATACATTAGGCAATTCAAAGATAAAATTAACAGTGATATTTTATTTGACTATTTAGTTTCAATTGTTGTTTCTGATGCAAATGTTAATGACTGGAATTCATTAACTGAATATTTCAACATGTCATTAGATTTCTGTTATAAAGATAACGAAGAACAAAAAACTAAAGATGTTGATAATATGGTTTTAACTTTGAAAACTTTATTTACACCAGATGCCGTTAATGATGATGATTCTGATGGTATTGTTATTGTCAATGCCCCATTTTCTCTTGCTTATGGTGCTAGAATGTTATTAAATAAAACAAACTTAAGACTAGTAAAAGGTCATAGATACGGTCTTTGTGGTAGAAATGGTGTTGGTAAATCTACTTTAATGAGAGCTATTAATAACGGCCAATTAGAAGGTTTCCCAGACCAATCTGAATTAAAAACTTGTTTTGTCGAACATAAATTACAAGGTGAAGAAGGTGACTTAAACTTGGTTGATTTCATCGCTTCCGACCCTGATTTAAGTGCTGCTACTAAAGAAGAAATTGCTGAAGCTTTAGCATCTGTTGGTTTTGATGAAGAAAGAAGAGCACAAAATGTGGGTTCTCTTTCTGGTGGTTGGAAAATGAAATTAGAATTAGCCCGTGCTATGTTATTAAAAGCTGATATTTTATTATTGGATGAACCTACCAATCATTTAGATGTTTCCAATGTTAAATGGTTAGAAAATTATTTACTTGAACACACTAATATTACTTCGTTAATTGTTTCCCATGATTCTGGTTTCTTAGATACCGTATGTACCGATATTATTCATTATGAAAACAAAAAGCTAGTTTACTACAAAGGTAATTTATCCGATTTTGTTAACATCAAGCCAGAAGCCAAAGCTTACTACACTTTAACTGATTCTAATGTTAAGATGCATTTCCCTCCACCTGGTATTTTAACCGGTGTCAAATCCAACACTAGATCCGTTGCAAGAATGTCTAATGTTACCTTTACTTATCCTGGTGCTCCAAAACCATCATTGAAGAACGTTTCATGTAATATCTCACTTTCTTCAAGAGTTGCAGTTTTAGGTCCAAATGGTGCTGGTAAATCTACTTTAATTAAATTACTTACAGCTGAATTAGTCCCACAAGAAGGTTCAGTTGAAAAACATCCAAATTTACGTATTGGTTATATTGCACAACATGCATTACAGCACGTTAATGAACATAAAGAGAAAACTCCAAATCAATATTTACAATGGAGATATAGATTTGGTGATGATAGAGAAGTTTTATTAAAAGAATCTCGTAAAATTGGTTCTGACCAAGAAAAGAAAATGATGGAAGTTCAAATTGATGTTGATGATGGACGTGGACCAAGATTTATTGAAGCTTTAGTTGGTAGACAAAAATTTAAAAAGTCTTTCCAATATGAAGTTAAATGGAAAAATTGGTTACCAAAATGTAATTCTTGGGTTCCAAAAGATGTTCTTGTTGCTCACGGTTTTGAGAAACTTGTTCAAAAATTCGATGATCATGAAGCTTCTCGTGAAGGTCTTGGTTATAGAGAATTAACCCCTAAAGTTATTAGAGAGCATTTTGAAGCCATTGGTCTTGATGGTGAAATTGCTGATCATACTGCTCTTGGATCTCTTTCTGGTGGTCAATTAGTTAAAGTTGTTATTGCGGGTGCTATGTGGAATAATCCTCACGTTTTAGTTTTAGATGAACCTACCAATTATTTGGATAGAGATTCTCTTGGTGCTTTAGCAATGGCTATCAGAGAATGGAAAGGTGCTGTTGTCATGATTTCACATAATAATGAATTCGTTGGTGCTTTATGCCCAGAACAATGGATTGTTGAAAATGGTGAATTGATTACTAAAGGTGTTGCAGAAATCGACCAATCAAGATTTGAAGATGGTGGAAATACCGAACAAACCAAGTTAGCAACTGAATTAGCTAAAAAAGCAGCAGCCAAGAGTACTGATGATGATGATTCTCCAGCTAATATTAAAGTCAAAAAGAGAAAGAAGAGAATGACCAGAAATGAAAAGAAATTACAAGAAGAAAGAAGAAGATTAAGATACATTGAATGGTTGAATTCTCCAAAAGGTACACCAAAACCAGTTAATACTGATGATGAAGATGAAGAAGACTAGTTTCAAATGATTGCATAGTTACAAACTATAACCATATTCCGCTTAAATATTTTTAGTTCTGTTTTTGATTTTTTTCATTTATAATTCTTTCTTTCTCTCTATATATATTTACTGTATATATGTTTTGTCTTTCGATTACCCTTTTATAAAGTTACATTTACTAAGATTATTGTTAAATATTTTCAGGTAAAAGAAATAAAAAAATGTGTTTATTTAAACATAAAACGCAACAATAATGACACTGGTAACATAATCAAAAACAATATTACAAACCAACCAGCTAAGGAAGTAAAGAATTTTAGGACTAAAGACTGTCCAAATGAATAAATGAAATCGAAGATGGTAACAACAGCCTAAAAGTAGCAACCCACTGGTTGAATAGAAAACAAAATTAAAAATCAATCTATCAAATAAAATTTTCCATTTTCTGGTTTGAACATCCACTTCTGGAGTTTTGGAAAACACTAAATACAAATGTGCCACAGTCCAGAAAATAGGGCCTGCCCAATTGCAAGTGTATGTAAGTAGCCCCGATAAAAACATATTATAATTCGATAATCCATTAAATGAATTTGTTAAATCAACTGAAGATAATGAGTTAGTGGATCCAAATTGAAAAAATGTAAGATTTTGCATGAGCAACGTGAATAAGTTAAATGTATTCGAGTTGAAAGATGAATTTGGTAAAATACTCTTGAATCCAAACAAAATCATATACAACAATGGGAAAATTGGAACATTCAAATAGTTTGTTTGTGATATCAAAATAAACGAAACAACAGAGAGAATATTTAGCAAATAATTTTGAAAATTATTGTTTGGTTTTTTTAAAATTAACTTTTTAAAAACTGGATTTAGCAATGCAAACACAAGAGTAAATAGCCACACCCTTTGTAAAAGATTAAATAAAACATTATTAATTTTATTGTAGTCTGTCATTAGTAGTTTAGTTTCTAGCTGCTCAATGAAGCTGTAACACCATGATGGAAAATTCATATTTTCATTATTTAAATCATAAGACTCTGATAAAAATGATAACATTTTAGAAGCTCCAATCAAAAATGATAACATTGCTATCAATACTTGCAAAATTTTAAAATAAGATCCATCTTCTGTATATGCATTAACTGAGATAATCATTGGCAGAAATGTTAAAACCAAAATACACGCATAAACATTAGGCCCAATTTCATCAGACATTTGACTCAAATAAGTTGATATTTTCATATTTGCTTTTAAATTATGTTTTTGGCCACTATTATTCCATGCTTTCAATAGCCTTAAACCAATTGCTAAAATAATTATCCCAAACCAAGCAATTTTTTTACTTCTCAAAGCTTTTAATATACTATATGCAATGAAAATCGTAGTAAAAAACCACCATAAATGATGCTCTTCTTCAACCATAGATGATGCAATAAAATTCACTGAATATACTACAAAAAATACGACATCAAAAAATGCTGTAAAAAATTGTTTTTTAAAATATATTCCATATGTGATAAATGAAGCAATGGTAATGACAGCATATAATCCCAAACCAGTGAAGATATCAAAATAATTATAGTCAGACGAAGTTCTAGACAATTCGTCTTTGGCCTCTTTTATATACTCTAAAAGCTCTGGAATTTCCATATTATTAAGTTCAGAAATAAAACCATTAGATTTATCTATTAACACTTTCAATTGTAATGCATTTTTCAATAAAATATTCTTCTTTTCTTCCTCTGTTTTATAAAGTTTTAAGAATTGTGGAATAAAAGTTCCGAGATTGTTAATTGGAATGTCTAAACCTAATAACTCAGATAAGGTAGGTACTAAATCAATTTGGTCAATTTTAGTAAAATAGTTATAATCATCATTCCATTCAATTGGCGCTTTAACATCATCTTCATTCAGCCTTATGTTTTTTAGCTTTTGTGATATCAGTAACAAGGCTGCAGATGTTTCTGGAGTTGAGGATCCTCCGTGATTACCCACATCATTCATACCATGATCACCAAGTACTATGAATAATGAATTTGGATTTTTCATAGTGACTTCATTGAATATTCTTTCAATGATTGCGTCCATTTCTTTTTGCTTCACAGGCATATTTGAACTTTGAGGGCCACCTTTGTGGCCTATATGATCCAATCCAAGATAATGTAAAATCATACAATCCCAATTGCTTTGTCCTTCATCACTCAACTCATAGTCTAAATGTCTTGTAACGTTATTATCCACAATCGTAAAATCACTTACATAAAAACTTGCCGTACCTTCAGTTTTAGAAAAGTACTCTGGGAAAAGTTTCAACCATGTGTCGTCACCAAACATATTTATTTTCCAATCCTCCAAAAACATCTGTTTGATCCAAGAGTCTTGATCACCTAATGTACTAGAAGTATCATCTTCTGCAATATTCAAAACTGCATCAATGAAATTTGGTGTAGATCCAGTAGTTATACCTTTAAGACGAGGCAATGTGACAGTTGGCGGATTCGAAAATGCCGTAAATCCAATACCATAATGTTGGTTTAACAATTGATGCACAAAACCCATGTTTGATTGATCTGAAAACATGAAATCTGATCTCATTGCATCAACAACCATGATAACAACTTTGTCAAATTGTGCAGCTGCATTGGTAAAACCATCAGGAAACGGTGTTGAAAACTGTTCAACTTGATTTGGAGTTAGCAGTACTTTTGTAGGAAAAAAACCTTTACAAAATAGCAAAAATGCCCCCAATTGAACAACAAGACCTACTAGCAAAATAAAATACCTCATCCAAGTTGTTATTTAACTCTCCAACTAACGAACAGCAACAGTTTGTTAACTTCAAAAGAAACATGCTTCCCGGTACACGTCAAACGTGTTCATCAACAAGGAAAACGTCTCGCTTTTTCCGTCTTGATGTTTTATCCAGCTTCTTCTCTTCTTTTTCTCCGATATGATCCTTTTCTTCAACTAAACAACACACCAACATGCTCACAGGCAGATACAACTTCAAAGCTCTTGCTAGACTACAAAGTCGAAAATGCTTTACTAGAAATTATGCTTCTAAGTCTCCATTTGCGTCCAACGGCCCATCTCCCCCACAACTAGACCCTGAAGAGCAAAAGGAGTTTGAAAAGCTTCAACAAGCTGCAAACACACAAGTAGCTATCGAACAATACAACGAGGATCACGGTTTTAAAGAAGAGGAAGCTCCTCCAAACGTCTCATCTTCAGATATTGGTACTTTTGGTCCTGCAATGAAGACTATCCCAGAATTTGAAGGTGACACTAATCCGAAAACCGGAGAAGTTAATGGCCCCAAACAAGATCCAATCAGACACGGTGACTGGAGTTTCAACGGAAGAGTTACTGATTTTTAATATGATGGAAAGCTCTCTGATATTTTATATTGTTGTTTTTGTATACATACACAAATATTTATTTATATATATATATATACATATTAGGGCTTATTGTCTTTATTTACTGGCTTACTCACGCTCTTTAATTTGGATCTCATTTAAACGTTTTGTAAGATACTCAAAAAATGTTTGCTGGGATAAGAGACTACCCTTCAAATGTTCTAAGGATTTCTTGTTATCATAATTTTCCAATATTTTTGCTTTGTTCTCGGTAATTAAAGATTTATCAGCTCCCTTTATATCTTCCAGTAAGTTTTTAAATTCGTCAATCTCTGTTTCCTTTTTGAGCAAGTAATCTCTCATTCTTTCAAGCTCTTTAAAATACAAAGTTTCTTGTTTTGAAATACTTATGCTTTCTAAATGTTTACTGGATTCTAAGATTTCACAATCAGCCATAGCTTTGAGAAGTCTCAATTTGAGTTCTTTCTGCCTATCACAAACATCCAAAAATATTTGATCTAACCTGAAAAAAACATCAATGTTTTTTGTAATTTTCGAAATAGTTTTGTGATATGCGTTTAGTTGATTACGGTATTCCAATGTCATCATTTTCAGTCTTTTTGAAAGTAACGCTAGTACCCTATATAATAATAATTGGCCTGATCTAATTAATTCGGTTAATTTATGAACTGATTCTAGCTCTTCAGCTGTAGTATTATTTTCATTCAAAATCACATTTGGAAAATTTGACATATATTTAATCACTTCTGTTATTTTAGAAATTGACATATTAATATCTGGTAGCATATTCTTTTCAAATTTGCCAACCAATAGTGATTTATAAGGCTCATAACCTTTATTTTTGTTAGATTTAATGTCTTCACTTAAATCGTTCTCCAACGGCTCTTTATCAGCTAAAGATGCCACCGTTAAAGTATCCATATCTCCTTGTTTGAGAAACATAATAAATACCTCTCTGTTGTTCCAAGAAAACCAAAGTCTCTTTTCTTGTTCTCTAATTGAGAAATTGAAAATACTTTCTTCTTTACTTAAATCTGTTTTTCCCAAATTGATAATACTAGTTGGAAGTTTTTCGTCTGCATATAGCTTTTCAAAATCTGATAAGTCACCATTTATAATACCTGCTGAGAGAGCTCGAATCCACTTCGAAAAATCTATTTGAAGTACAGAGGAATTTGATGAAACTAAAACGATGGAATCTTGGTGTACAGGATCAACATCTGCTGTACAAACACGTCCCGTTTTAGAATCAAAAATTATTGAATCTAATAACATCAAGTTGTCCAAACTATCATATCCTTGGCCTTGAAATATCATTGTAGCATCTAAATTAATAGTATAAATGGCAAGAGCTTGATTGAAAACAATAACAATTATGTCGTTTGGCATAGTCAAAAGTTTGATAGCTTCAAATTCATAGAAATCTTCAGGAAATTGATCTATCACCAATGGTCCAATAATCTTACTTTTCTTGTAATATTCTTTTAAGAAAAAAGATACATCTACTGAATACTGACTTGTCTTGTCAAATAAGTTTGCAGAAATTTTCACTGTAGGTAACAGTTTTGCCTTTTCTATCTCATTTTCATTAGTGTTATATTTTAATGAAGCATAATCAAATAATGTGGATTTCCATTCATCAGAAACTGAAATGTGTGCAGGAAAAAATGGATAAATTTTATACAGAGATGCATCTGATGTCAACAATAATAAAGTTAAATCATTTTGAGGATCAATTACTTTTTCAAAGTCTTTTGAATCAGTCTCACATGATGGATTAGAAGGAGATGTAGCAAATGTTATTGAAACTGGATCAACAATGGCTGAATCATAGTTGTGTGTATCAAGGTCTTGACCGATTTGCTCAAAATTATAAACCTGAAGCGGTTTCTCTAATGATATATCAACACAATAAGTTCTTATATCTGCAGTTGTTAACATTACAATCTCAGATTCATATCTGCTGATATTATTGAACAATATTTGTAAAATAGAAACATCATCTGCTAAATCCAAATTAAATTTGTATGTAACAGTAAAGTCAATATATGACGCTTCTTTGTTTAATGATAAAATCCAGCAATTTCTATGATCATAAACACAGATCAACTGTTCTGAATTGTTCATAACAATATCTATTGGGTCAAAAGATAGCTCTACATCTAATGTGATGGTTGGATATTTAGATTTGTCGGCAACAGCATAGTTAAGATTAGTTATTGTGATTTTGCCGTTGGTGATGGTGATTATTTCGGAACCAGATTTTCTAGTGATTGTACGATAATTCCCAACAGCTGTAAATTCACTAGCATAGTTGTTAATTGTTTCCTGGAACAATGACACCATAATTGTTGGATACTGCAGCTTATGAATTGCCCCGTTTCCTTGTCTCCTTTCTTCGTTTCTTTTGTTTCCATTTCTCTGTGATTTTTGCCTCAAAATTTTTTCTTCCTCTACGCTAATGCTTACTACATATTGCACTATACATTGTATACAATGATTATCGAAGTACGTTTAGCTTGCTGAGCTGCTCAGCATTACAACTCTTTCAAAGAACATGTCTACTGTTTGTAAAGGAATGTCCCATTTAGCTGCCATCTTTTCCTTCAACTCACTTCCCGTACTATGCGATTTGCCAATTATCAGTAATTGACAGGATTTGGTAAATTTTGTCTGAAATTCCACCCAGTTTGCTAGTTTTCCTGTCAATAACCGTTCAAACTGAGATAAATCAGTTCCAGAAAACCCTGTGATTGAAACTTTGAGTTTCTCTAGGTTAATATATTTCATATTTTCACTTTTGTCGTTATAATTTAAAACTGTTTTGGCAAATTTAGAGGTTTTAATGTCTGGATCAATATAGAAAGGTTTACACCAGAGATAATCTCCTGAATCTATTTTTTCATTAAAGATGAATCTTTCAATTGCAAACTCTGTTATCAAATTACTTCCTGCAATGGGTTTCTCATAGTTAATACTGACAACTGTAAAATCGACAACGATTTTAGAATTATCTATCACTGTACCACCAAACTTTTTTATTACTTTGATTAATTTATTATTTTGTTCTTGTTCAAATCCTATCGTATTAAATTTTAAACCATGAAGAATTGGCCTTTTCACTCCTGCACTCCATTTATTCTTACTAATAATTCCCGCTTCCTGTGTATGAATAGTTGATGGTTTCGTAGTTTGACTCAGAATCGAATTCCACAATTCGTCTGTTTCAAAACCAGATAGATTACCTGTATTAGATTCTCTGGCATTTAATTTCCTACGCTTAACAACCACCGTATCTTCAATTATGGTTTTCTCTTTGGTTTTGGTTTTATCGACATCATCGTTATTATTCTCTCTGTCATCACTTTCAGGTATAATACCATCAATTTTATTTTTTATATATTGTTCTAATTGTCTAGATTTTTCATTGTCCTTCCATTCTTTTAATTTATCCCAATCACAGGCTTCATCTCTTTTACCCATGTGATAAGCTTTAACCATTGTTTGGGTACCAGTTTTATCTTCTTCACCAATAAAATTTAATTTGGTTATAACATCGGTAACATTTTGTGAAAGATAATAGCATTTGCTTGATACAGGTAGTCCTCTATTCATAGAATCAAAACACCAATCTGGACTTACAATAGGTATCCCCCATTGTATTGCCATCGCATATCTTTTACCTTCAGTTAACATAGATATCATAATATCCGTATCATTTGATAGATAATGGATAACTTCCCCACCATTATTATTAACAAGTTTCTCAATCTTAGTTAATAAATTATCATCCAGTCTAGATAGTGAAATTTTCAAATTTGTGAATGGTTTAATTTGTTTTAGCTTATTCAAATCTTGATGATTTACTATCTTGAAAAAATCTGTTAATGATACAATTTTAACATCAGGTCTGAATTGTACAACGTATAAGAATTTTTTAGATTTTAGCCATGAATTATTTGATCCCTCTATATCTATTATCAAAATGTTAACATCGGACGTTAAATTTGGACTATGTTCAACAATATCTGGAAATTTCTCTTCCACAAATTTCAAAAGCTCATCAAAATTTTTGTCATCTAATCCTGTAGAAGTTACTACTTTCTTCAAATGCATGGATTTACTTAAATATCAAACTCTGCCTTGTATATCTATTCCCCAGTTTCTACGTGAAGGTAAGTTTTCAACTTTTCCATCAACGCGTCTGGTTATTTTATTTCAGTTTATTCAACACATTTAACAGGTACAAATTAATATTTTGAAAAGTGGATACACATATGCACATATATAAATTTGTATACACTATAAGTTCTATAAAAAATCGAAATTTGGGAAACTCATATTTCGAGTGAAATCAAATTAAATTTGATAAAGTTAAATCTGGATACGGTAAAGACGGTTTGGATCAAATTCGAAATCAACACGTCCTGTAAATGCATTCCAATAATATACTATTCGGATCAAACACCAATTGTAAACAATTTTTGGAAAAATGTAATATGATCTAATAACAAACAATAAAGTATTGAAAACATTTTTGAGTTCGATTAAAAATATTTCCTTTAATGTTTCACCTTGATCGTCCGACCCTATATTTGGATATATAACATCTTCAAACAATTCATTTTCTTCTTTGAATAAGTCTGGTTTTTCATATTTTATTTTGTCATCTTTTTCACTACGTTTTTTTATCACTTTATTATTTTCTTTTGCCAATGTATTAAAATCACCAAACTGGGACATTGATCCTTCATCATCACTTTCTCCAATTTCTTCCCTTTCAATGGCTTCATCATAAAGTTTTTTAAAATTATTGATACTTTCAACACTTTTGGATAATCTATCAAATGTATTAACCAAAGCAATCAATTCTATTTTAGATAAATCTATTTGGAAACTTTCTTTATCCTTCAATTCAAATAAAACTTTCAAAGCGGTTCCATAACCTGTTGTTTGAACTTTACCCCATAATCTACATCTATCACAATGAACACAATCCATAATTCTTGTTATATTTTTAAAATTCTCACGTATCTCTTCTTTAACAATTAATGAATTCTTCTCTTTAAATAAGATATCTTCTTCAAATAAACATTGATTTTTCTCAGATGTCAATTTAAGTGCAGGATCTAATAATTGCTTGAACTCAGATCTCAATTCATTTTCACTTTCAACAAAATTAACATCTTCACAAAATTTCAAATCATCGAAAACTCCAAAAGTTTCTAATTTGATCAAAGCTTTTAAAACAACAATATAATTCAGATATAAGTTGGCAATTCTATCAGGGTAATCACCTACTCTAATCATGAACTGCTCTAAATTTGGTTTATAGTCCATTAATTTAGTATCCAAATATTCATTCGATAAATGTGTAGAAATTGATGCATGCATACCACTAACAATCTTGTAAAAAAAATTTTTTTCAATACATTGATCATGTCCAAGATTAAAACAATTCTCATTATATATACTTTTCCAAATTTGCCAACTTTGATCACCTCCATATCCAGTAAATCTTTCCGGATTTGCAACTAAATCAACATAAACTGTATCATGCACGAAACCATCTAAATCACAATAATCTTTGTCCTCATTTTCATTCTTATCGTTCAATCTTTTCACTAATAAGGAATCTTCTAATTTACCTAATACTTCAGGTTGCCAAATTTCAGGTAATTTCTTCCAATCGTCTATAGTATCGACAGCACATGATTGGTGCATACAGAAGCCCCCACCTTGCCAAAATGGACATTCTTTGAACAAATTTAATCTGAAAATTCTGAAAAAATTTTCATGTACAAAATTTTTAATAACTGGTCTAATTTTTTCATTTAATGAATCAATATCTTTAAATTTAAAACCAGTGGATTCATCTATATAAGATTCTTTAAACTCTTTATAGGTTTCATTACTGTAAAATGGAGTTTTCTGAAACTGGTGAAAATTCGTAAAATCCACAGGTTGTGGTGGTTTCTTCTCGTATCTTATAATGATATCATCTTCTATCCCTCCAAATTCAAGACCGTGACATAAAACTAACCACAGACATATACTGGTAACAGCTGCGTACAATCCACAGAATTTCATTGCTTACGGTAATTCGTCTCAAAACACTTATTTGCCATCTTAAGTGTCTTCTGGCCCTTTTTTATACGCCACTCGCTGTGACGTGTCTTTCTTTTGAAAAGTGGCTTATTTCGTTTCTACACACATAATATACAGGAAATCAGGTAAGCATAACGTTGGTTTTCCAGTCTCTGAGAACATCCACCCAACTGTTATTTTTAACATTGTGATTCTTACGTCTCCATATCTCCAGCATGATCTGTCTGGCATTCCAGTATGTTCCGATACCGGTTTGTGCAATATCTTGCCCCCATTTGTTAAATCCGTTTTGTAAATACAATGTCATTGCTTCACTTCCAGCAATGAAACCTTGCCAAAATAATGGAATAATATATGAAGTTTCTTTGTTCTTTTCTAATATTTCTTGAATTTTATTTAAATGATAAAGAACTTTCTCGATTCTTTCTAGTAAATACATTGGATTAACGTCTTCAATAAACCTGTAGAAGTAAATAATTAACGCATGATAAAATGACATAACATGATGATATATACCTTCATGCCTTGGAGAAATAAAGTTTTTCTTTGTTTCATCCACGGATATCGAATCTTGTTCACAATTACCGTTATTAATATCATTCATCATAGAATTATTATCATCTTCAACAATTAATGTCCATTCCAATTTCCATGTCAGTAGTTTAAATTCTAATTGTTTAGCCAATTCATCAAAAAATGATGGTAATATCATATTGTGATCTTCATGATATTTTTTAAATCTTGTTAATGGAATAACTTCTCCAAACATTAAAATTAATGAATTAGGTAACCCATAAATGGCATCAGATGAAACAACTTTATCATCTAATTTGTTTTTGGATGGCTTGAAACTAGTTCTTGTTATATCTACAAATGCTGGAATATCCGCATTGGAATTCAAATCATTATTTCCAATATCATCATCATCATTATTAACTATAAATTCAATTCTAACTTTACCGTTATCTGTAATTTTCTCATTATATTTACCCCTTTTATTATTTGACGATTTGTTCTGATAAATCGATCCAGGCGATGATGTATTAGCTGTTGAATTATCTAAATTCAATTTGTTCGAATTCGATCTTGTATTTGATATATACTCATTTTCATCATTTTTAGAATTACTGTTATAATTATTGATTGGATTATTAATATTGTTATCACTTTTATGATATTTGCTAATACTATTACTATTATTATTATTATTATTATTACTTCTCGATCGGGCATTACCTCTGAAAATACCTCTATAGTTATCATTATTTAAAATTTCCAATTGTTCCTTAGTAGGTTTGGAACCAGTTAAAAAATTTTTATAGTTTTTCTCATTTAAAAATATTTCAGATTTTGAGATATTTTCTAAACTTGTAGAATCTTGAATTAATTTTAAGGAACTGAAAATTCTGTGTAAAATTATTGCTTTTGAGCTTAATTTTTTCTTGTGTTGCATTTTCTTCTCAATAATTTTCTCACAATGGTCTAAATGAATTTTACATGAAGACATTGTACCCCAAACAACATCAATTGTAACCATCGATAAAACTGCAACTAAAACATCTTTATATTTTTGTAACAAAATATCTTCTTCCATACATCTATTAACAAATTCATTTGCTTGTCGTCTTAATTGAATACCCAAATCAACATAATATTTCATTTCATCACTACCACGAATAAATTTACTTTGTAAATTAAATGCACTAACGGCTAGTAAAGCATTTAATAAACCATTCCTAGCATTTGAAGTTTTACCCAAAGAAGCCAATTCACCAACTGCCATTAATGCACGAGGGAAATAAATAAATTTCCATGGATTTTTAGCTAAAGGTATAACCGTCATCATGTCCGCAACATCTTCAATATAATAATTCAACAAATATCTAGCCATAGGATGAACATTCAAAGAAGTTGTAGGTATTCCAAATTTGTCAATTGCTAAAGATTTAGGCAATGGAACATTTTGTAATATTTCCATTATATTGGATGGCATGTTAATTCCAGTTGATGCATGTATATAAATTTCATTATTAATTATTGGTTGATTATTATCTTTAAATTTATTATTTTGATTTGTAGTTGGTATAATACCAGTGGAATTTCCAATACTAGAAGAGGTTATTTCATCAACAGATTGTATTGAAGATGATATTTCTTCTGGTGAAATTTGGTTATTATACTGAACTCTTGTCCCTATTGAAATACTCGAAGCAGTTTGGTTAGAATCATTTGATTGCCTACGTGAAGAATATTGAAGTCTGTGAGATTTATTGTTAGCAAGAGAATTTTGATTTGGTAACTGCTGTGATGGTAATGATGAAGAAGCAGGTTGCTGAGGTTCGAAAAATGTATTTTTTTTAGAATTAGGATTCACCCGGTTTTGATTTTTGTTCTGTGTACTTTGCGGTATAACCGGTATAGTTTGTTGCTGTTGTGGTGTTGCAGGTTGTGACGTTAATAAAGTATTCCGACCCTGAAACAGTAAATGTAACATTTGATCAGCAACATTATCATTGAACAAATCTGCAGGTCTATTATCTGTGTGTGTGATATTATTATTAGTATTATTATTAGTGCTATTATGATTATTATTATTATTGCTATTTAGATTGGATGCTGTATAAAAATTTCCATTATTTGAATTAATATTATTGTGAGTATTAGAAGCTGAAATTTGCTGATTCGAATTAGAATTCAAATTAGTGCTGATATTCAAATTGCTGTTATTATTACTATGATTGTTATTAGCTGTGAAAGTATGGTTATTATTACTGTTATTATTGTGAGAATTGGTATTGAGAGACGTCCCATCTAAATCAAACATGTCAAGAAAATGTGTATCACCATTAATTGCGGATGCTGTTAACAATGCAGCATCTAACAATTCAGTACTCAACCACTCATTACCAACAGAGCTATTTTTATTATGGTCAAAAGTGTTATGCCCTACAATAGAGTTTGAAACATTGGTTGGGTATAAAAAGTTTTGATTTTTAGTTAGTGATTTATATTGATTTGAAGTATTCATATTAATTATTTTGCCATTGTTATCATTACTAATATTATTATTGGTACTATCATCATTTGCAGTGTCGCCCTTTTCGTTGACAGTATCTGTTTGAACCTTCTGTTTCTTCTTAGCTTTGACAACTTGTTTATTGGATTTCCTCTTTTTCTTTTTAATGAGTAATTTCGAACCTCTGAAAACACCAAAATGGCCTTCAATAACTGTATTATCGTTTTGCGAATTCAATGGCAAATTGTGCAATTTAGCCAAATCAGTATCCATTTCATCGTACAGTCTATAAACTTTATCATCCGGATAGGAAACGTATTCTATCGATCTCCTTTGACAGTATTCGGTCTCTTGATTCGGTTTAGCAGGTAGCTGATAACCATATTTGTCGAATTCCAAAGGTTGGGACCAACGCAATTTAACATCATATCCTTCACACACAAACCCGGATTTTTTACATTTGAGACACGACGGTCTGCCTAGATCACAGGCAATCTTACGTCTTCTACAAGTGTAACAACCAGTGAAAGATTTTGACCGTTTCTGTTTGACAGGTGTGTCAATGGTCCCTTTGATGTTGACATTGATCTTGACATTGACATTGTCCTTTTCCCTTTCCGTGTCCTTGTTTTTGTTTCCGTCTTTGTCTTCCCTTACACCTTTTCCATTGTCACCTGTTTCTAATCCATCTGTCTTCGGTTCATCTCCAGCACCGACACCAGCATTGTTATCGACGTTTACACGGTCCCCTCTGTCTGTGCCCATATCTGTGCCTACCAGTATCGTGCTTACTGCAGCTATCGTTAACAAAAGACGTGAAAATTTTTGCACACAAGTTTTCGCCAACTGTTTCCCTGCAAAACGCAAAACCGTTTTCGGACATTTTCCAATTTTACACTTTTTTTACACTTTTTCTATACTTTTTCCTCTTCTTGTTCGTCAAGTGAAGCTACACATTGTGATCTACGATACTGGCAATATATGATAACGTTACTTATTATCGCAACCACAACCCCTAGCCCTGCCAATCCCATACCTGTATAAAATGCGTTACGGATCCCTTGTAGATGAGATTTACCGTCTCTTCCAATAGTATAATATTCTGCTGTACCTGCCAATCCTAAACCTATTGCAATAGAATAGTTGACAACGGTAGCAATCAAGGAACCTGCAACACCTTGATGTTCTCTAGGTAATGCCATTGATAGTAATATAGTACCTGCAGGGAAACTTGTATCCATTGCAAAAGGTGTTAAAATTAAACTTAAAAATCTTTGAATCCAATAAACTTGATACGTTGGCCTCAAACCATTTAATATTATACCTACTAAAAAGAAAACCATTGAAATTAACATGATAATTGAAATTGGGATTTTATGAATTAAAAAACCAACAGATGCTGCTGCAATTATTCCACTAATCATAGCAGGTACAAATTGAACTGATACAACTATAGGTGATTGGTTTAAAATTTCTAAAGAAAATTTCAATTGATAAAATAGCCATATACCAAAACTTGACCAACCTGCTGCCATACATACCAAAGTTAATACAACTTTCAAATTTAATGGAGGAATTAATGGATATTTGGTTTTTTTCTGAACATAAACAAATAGCCCCATTAAAATAAATCCAACTATTAACAATACATAAACGTAGACTTCCTCCCATCCAACTGTTGGCCCTTGATTAAATGAAAAATTAATTAAAACCAAACCCGACACACCTAAAATTGAACCCAATGGGTCAAACATTTCCAATGTAATTTTTGAATGGTTAGTACCAATTTTATTTGGAATTATTAAATATCCAACTATAATGAATAAAAATGATGCTATACCATTAATGTAATAAATCCATTCCCAAGTTGTTCTAAGGACAAACATTGAACTCCATAGAGCACCAATAAAAAACCCTCCAGGTGCCACTGCTCCAAAAGCAGAAAATGCCAGTATTTTCTCTTTACCATCAGGGAAATAATGCCCTATTAAAGCTAATGAATTAGGCATTGAAATTGCAAATGACAAACCTTGCATACCTCTACAAACATCGAAAAATTCCACAGATTTTGAATATGACGAAATACCTGCTAATATTGACCAGATTGTTAAATTAAAGTATGATAATAGATACATTTTTTTATAACCTAATAGATCACCAAATCTACCTGCAATTAAAATAAATGTACCAACAGTTAAAGCAAATGACGCTGACATCCATGATATTTCGCCTCCGTTGTTTTCTACATTGAAAGTCTTGGAAACGTATTTATAAGGTATTATCGCTTCTGCCAACGAAGCTTGTGTGAAAAGTTGGGTTGATGCCATCAACAAAACAAACATTATCTTCCTTGTTTTCGAAATATCTTTGAATTCCGGTTCCGGTGTTAAGTATCGATCATTTTCGTCATGTATATCCATAGTTGCCGATGCCAAAAGAACGTGTTACTGAAAAAGAAGGGAGAGCTAGGAAGAGAAAACAAATCAACAAAGCTCAGACTACAACAACCTATACACAAATGTGCATGAGCATCCCTTTTGTATGTACCTGTTGAAGCTTCGTCTGCTTATTAATAATTGCTTACTAAGTTGTATTTTTTGCACAAGAAAATTTTTTAAGGTTTCGCAAATGGCAACAGCAGCCACAAACGGTAAATGTATACTTTGGAGACACAATAACGTTGGGCCTGTGTTGGGTCCCGTGCTGGGATAAGTGTTTATACAGCTAATGGCATCTGTATCTTTTCCAGGTTATTTGGGAGATGCCACATTTTATGTGTTGAAATATAGGCTCTAAACTCCCTGGCCGCTTTCCTGTTTGGGTAATCCTGGAGATTGTGGCAGATTTCGTCGACGGCTGTTTATGCATTTTCCGTCTTCCTCCTCCATTTCTTTCTTCTTTTGTGACTGGTGTTTCCTTCCTTCTGTATGTCGAGTAGCAAATTGATCAGGTCTGTAGCGGTAATAGGAGCCGGTCCAGCAGGCATTGCATGTATCAACGAGTTAGCACATGTCTCCTCAACTGGTGTCTCTACAATTGAACAAAGACTTAAGCCCGTTAATCCACAATTTGAAAAGATCGTGTGTTTTGAGCAAAATGACAAAATTGGAGGTGTTTGGAATTTCTTTAAAACTCCTGATCCAAAATTGCCTCCTTCTCTAAAGGGAAATTTTAGTAGCCCTGATGAAATATACGAGAAGGTACAACTTCCTAAATCTTCTATACTTGAAAAGACATCGTTTAAAAACCCTTATGTTAAGATTTCAAATAAATTTTCTAAAGACGAAGTTAGATGGTTTAGAAATGCTGCTTATAAAGATCTATTTACTAATATTCCTGATAATTTCATGAAATTTTCGTATCAAAACTACAAGAATTTATCACCAAACAGATACTTAAAGCCGCTAATATCTTTAAATGATGTCAAAAGCTATCTCGATTCAATCATATCAGATTTCAAGCTGTTGGATTATTTCAGATTGAATTCATCAGTTGAATTGATTGAGAAAGACAATATTAATGATATTTGGGTTCTTACAATTAGACACAAACCAAGATTCTCAAAAGTTGAGCAATGGTATAAGGAAGAATTTGATTCAGTTATCTTGGCTAATGGCCATTGTAATGTACCTTTTATTCCCAAAATTGAAGGATTACATGAATTTGTTTCAAAATATCCAGATATTGTAAGACATAGCAAATCTTTCAGAAATGCAAATGAGTTTAAAAATGGCAGTATCTTACTATGTGGGTCAGGAACTAGTTCCGCAGATTTAACACAATACTTATCACCTATTGCTAAAAACATAACTATTTCTCAAAGATCGGAAACCGTTTATGATTGGATTAAAGAATGTTTTGATAAGAGTCCCGAACTGAATTTCAAACCAAGAATCAAGAAATTCTTGCCAGATACAAAATCTGTTCAATTTGAAGATGGTTCAATTGAGAAATTTGACCATATCATTTTATCTACAGGTTATCATTACCATTTCCCAATGCTGAAAAGGGAAGATGGATTAATTAAAATCTATAACGACAATTCTCGGTCTCAATCTCCAATCAATAAAATTGGGAACCTCTATCTTTATACTTTCTCAACTAAGGATAACACATTTGCAACAATTGGCATTCCAACTTTAGGGTTGATGTTTCATGCAATGGAATATTCAGCCATTGCTATTGCAGGTGTTTTCTCAGGTGCTAGCAAATTACCTTCTAAACAAGAACAAAGTGAATGGGATGATAAACGTACTAAAATTGATAAACCTGAAGTTCCACATAGATTCCAAGGATTCTTTACAGATAAGCTGAAAGAACAGCTTTTAACTCCATTATTTAAATTAGGGCCAAAAGGGAGAACTGATCCATTAACTAAAGATGGTTTGGACCCAACAGAGGTTGAAGCTTCAAATCCGGCATTGGTTAAAGCTTTTGTTGCTCTAAAAAACAAAAAATTAACACCAGAAGAACTCTTAAAATAGATTATGATTACAATCATATGTATGTACATATATATATATATCTACATGTAGGAATACGTATATTTGATATAAACACTTTAGATTATTATACAATTTTTCTGATTTATTTCTTCTTTTTCTGTGTTTTGGATATTTTACTCTTGTTTTTCTTCATAATAGCATTATTATCATTTCCATTTCCGTTCCCGTTGTTATTACCGTTCTTTTTCCCAACCAAGGACTTCTCGTTAACATCAAACATCTTATTAGCCCTTGAAATCTCTTTTGTTAATCTTGATAAATCTTCGACTCTTCCTAATTTCACAGGATCTTTCCTCAATGCAAATCTTAAATCGTGTTCAACAAACTTGTTCCTTTTCTGTAGCTTCCTTACCTTGTTAGCATCCATTAAAACGTCAATTAAATATCCTGTTACTGCATCTTCTAGAATGTGAATGGTTTCAATATTTGGGGTGGGTGAATCCCCAAATGCGTAAAGAAGGGATTTTAAATCATTAGTAAACAGTCTCTGTTTCCCCTTCGGATACCTCTTTGTGATAGCCATTGTCCCTCCTACGCTCTTTAATATGGTTCTCTTTTGTTGTTGCTTACTTCGTCGTGGTCGATAACAGGCTGAAAAATCATGAGACTCTGCAAAATTTGCGGTCTTTGTGTGTGTGTGTGAATTTGATTGTAACGTAGAAACTTTATTTTACAGGAATACAGTGTTTTCTGATGGATAGTACAAGGGCACATTTATAAACATGTCAATGGGAGTGAAAAAATATACCCGTGATGAAATCAGATGTTTGATTGGCAAAGGCCATGCCATTGTTATTTACGATAGAAATGTTTTAAAATTGGATAACTGGATCAAATTTCATCCAGGTGGGGACAAAGCAGTTCATCATATGATCGGTAGAGATGCAACGGATGAAATGAATGCATATCATTCACCGCAAACAAGAACAACTTTTAAAAAATTTAGTATTGGTAAAATAGATACCCAAACTTGGGATAATATGCTTCCACCTATTCAAGGTGGTAAATATAACGAAAATGACGATGATATCAAATTATGTGGAACTGTTGATGCAATTATTAAACCTAAGATACCCCAAGAAACTATATTATTAGAAGGGATGTCTGAATATTATCCCATAAATAGAGTGAATCCTATCAAAGATCCAAGAACTGTTATTGATAATTATGACAATTTCCTTGTTAGTAAAGATTTACACGATATTCCACCATTGGATTACAAAACTCAAAGATGGTTATCAATGAAATATAACGAACTCCATCAAAGAGTTAAAGATGAGAAACTATACGATTGTCCATATATTGAATATTTCATACAATTTTGCATTAATCTATCTTTAGGTCTATATTCAATGGTTTTCTTTAAAACACACCACTATTTCTGGAGTGCTGTTTTATTAGGACTTTTCTGGCAACAATTGGTTTTCATTGCCCATGATGCTGGTCATATTTCAATAACTCATCATTACCAATTAGACAATATAATTGGAATTGTTATAGCTGATTGGATTGGTGGGTTGTCGTTAGGTTGGTGGAAACGTAATCATAACGTGCACCATTTAATAACTAATGATCCCGTACACGATCCCGATATCCAACATTTACCCTTTTTCTGTGTCAGTTCAAGATTATTTGGTAACGTGTTCTCTACATATTATGAGAAATATTTATGGTTTGATGCATTTGCACGTAAATTGGTTCCAATTCAGCACTGGCTATATTATCCAATTTTATGTTTTGGTAGATTTAATTTGTATAGACTTTCATGGGAATATGTTTTAAAAGGTCAAGGACCACGTCATGGTAAAGCGGCATGGTTCCGTTATTTTGAGTTGGCAGGATTGGCATTTTTCAATTACTGGTTTTTCTACTTAGTCGTTGGTAGTTTACCTACCAAATGGTTAAAATTTGAATATATAATGGTTTCACATATTACAACGATGATTGTCCACGTTCAAATAACTTTATCACATTTTGCAATGTCGACTTCTGATTTGGGTGTAAGTGAAACATTTGTTTCCAGACAATTAAGAACTACAATGGATGTGTCGTGTCCTGAATGGTTTGATTTTTTCCATGGTGGTTTACAATACCAAGCGATACATCATCTTTTCCCAAGACTTCCAAGACACAATTTCCGTAAAGCACAAAAACATGTGATAGACTTCTGCAAAGACACAGGTCTCAGCTATTCCATATACGGGTTTGTTGACGGTAACGGTGTAGTGTTGACAAAACTTGAAGAGATCAGCCAGCAAGTTGCAATTTTGAAAGAATGCATGCGTAGTGAAGCGAGTAAGTGAAAGAAATCAACTTTTTGCACAATGTTTTTTGTTTCTTACTTCCTTTTACCTTTTTTTTAGTTATTTTTATAGAACTGTACAAACAGTAAACAATGTTCAGTGTTTTCAAAAATGGTATCGAAGGAAATTATAGCATTTCTAGGAATCCAAGTTTTGTAAACAACAGTTGCTGGGTGGTATATCCAGCAAAACATAAAACCACCAAAAAATCGTATTCTGTATGGCAATTCAACAAAAAAGATTGGGAACAGAAATTGATGAATGAAGGCGTTATTAATAAAAGCAATAAGAAATTAATATTGAATGATATTTATGAAAATATTAATAAGTTTATTTCAAATCAATCGAAATTCAAACATCCTAATTTTTTAACGATTATTGAACCTTTAGAAGATCATAAACATAGAATTTTATTCGTTACAGAATATGTTATAAATGATCTTTTCAATTTTAACAAAGAAGAAATTGATGAAATTATGATAACTAAAGGATTATTACAAGTTTCAAACGGGATAAAATTTTTACATGAATCTGTTAATAGTGTCCATTTAAATTTAAATCCTTCATCAATTTTAATTACTGAAAATTTTGATTGGAAAATCAATAATTTAACTTTTATTGAAAATTTAAATAATGGAATTATTGAAAAATATATTGATCCAATTGATTCAAGGTTGCCTAAATTTTTAAGTATAGATTTCAGATTTACAAGTCCTAATTTATTAATTAAACATAAAGTTGATTTTATTGATGATTTGTTTTCAATTTGTTGTATAATTTACTATTTATTCAATAACGGTAATTTTATAATTAATTGTAATCAATGCTCAAATATATCTGATTATGAAAGAAATATTAATAAGTTGAATCAGATATTAACATCTATATCAAATATCAATTATAATCATGAATTTTTTAAGAAGATTCCAGAAAATTATTATTCAGTATTTATAAATTTTTTGAAAAATACACAAGAATCCAATACTGATGTAATTCAATTAAATAAAATATTAACAATTGATGATTTAATCAATTCTAATATTTTCAATAATGAATTAATTAAACTGTTAAATATAATTGATGAATTTCCTACATTATTAATTAATGATAAGATCAATTTTCTTAAAAATTTGAAATTAGAAATTGAAAAATTTCCTAAACTTTTACTAATTAATAAATTCATACCGATATTAATTGAATGTATTGATTTAAATCAATTTAAGAAAAACAATCAACCAGATCCTGAATATCAAGAATTAATAATTGAAAGTTTAGATAATTTAATTATATTATCCAAAAATTTATCACAATTAACATTTACTGATAAAATATTTCCATTTTTGTTAATTTTGATGAAAAAGGCACAATTTGATGGATTTAAAATTTTAATGTTAAAAAATTTAAATATAATTCAAAAATGTTTAAGTAATAACGAATCATTTCAAAAATTATCGATTGATTTATTTAATAAATGTATTGATGAAAAAAACAATTCAATGATTGTTCAAGAATTAACATTAAATAATTTGAAAATTATATCAGAGTCTCAAACTTATTCAACTATAAGTACAATTATATTACCTAAAATATGTTTAATTTATTCAACAACTACTTCATTGAAAATTAAAAATTTAACAATTACAATTTTTATAATATTAATTTCTCAATTAGAAAATAAAAATTTGGATGATTATTTAATTGTTGATAAAATATTACCATTAATTTATAATACATCAACGACCAATTATTCGAATTCTAAATTTACTAATAATATGCTATTATTATATAATCAGATATTTATTAAATTATCAACAAGTTCAACAAAATCTTTCAATATAAAAAATGAAGAAATGGAAGTTTACGATATTATAATTAATATCGGTATGAATATTTGGAAAATTGCCAAATATATAAATAATCCACAAGATTTAAATAATTTCACAAATAACTGGAAAAATATAGAAAATTATCTTAAGAATGATTTAAATAATAGAATATCAAATAATTCAAATTTTATACAACCGCCAGTCTCCAATACTGTAAAGATTGAAGAAACAAAATCAGTTGAAAGTTTCAAACCTATTATACCGCAACGTGCTATTTCCTCATCGCCTAAAAACGATTTCAAGTTTGGTCAAACTACAACTATGAGCCAGAATAACAATGTAGTTAAATCTCAATGGGAAACATTAACCCCTACAACAAAGAATTCGAGAACTGATCCTATAAATTCTATGCACTCGGCAACTGTTTCTCCTAAACCTTCTGTACCAGTTAAGCAGAACAATTCAGGAATAGACTGGTCAAATGCAGGGAATCATTCAGTTATGAAGCCTACTTCAGTAAAGAATTCAACGAATACATTAGGCAACAATACCATTGCGAATAATTCTAATAAGAATTCGAATAATAATTGGGATTCGTTTGGTATCATGAAGCCAACTAGCGTAGGAACGGGACTGAGTGTTGCAAAGCCTGTTGAAGTTGTTGTTGATAAAGAGGAAGACGCATGGGGGGATTTTGCGGTTGGTTCGACAACTACTAAAACTGTAAACCGTGATGACAACCAATGGGGGAGTTTAATATAGTTGGTATATGCACAAATATATATATATATATATATATATAATTAATTTTAACAAGTGTTTATATTTAAATTGAAAGCTACATTAATATACATTCACTTTTATTACTCTGTTTCTTATGCTTACTAGGAGATTTTTTAATAATTTTGGTATTCCCTTGCCTGTTTCTCAACTGAGAAGGTTTCTGCTGCTGACGATTGTATTGAGATTGTAAAGACTTTGACAATTTCTCATCTTCTTGTAGTTGTAATTGTTTTGCTAGTAAAGTATCCGGGTCTTCAATGTTCTGCGGGGTTTCGGAATGCTCTGACTCTCCAGTGTTTATCTGTGAAGGTTCAAAATTGGAATTTAAGAAATCTCCTGAATCGTTGATCAATAGAGGCATCCATATTATATCGGGTTGGTTGATGTATCCGAGATCTGTAACAAGCAAGTAGATTTGATTGTTGTGATTGATACAGGTATTGAAATGATCATTTCTAAAGAAAATGAAAATTTGATTTTCTTTTAAATTGTTTTGGAGCTTGGATATACCTATTTCGGACAACTCCGTTTTATGATTGTTTATGAAATCTTGCAATTGTGCAATAAGCTCGAAATCTTTTATTGCACCGGTGTGGGTATTGTCGTCGATTTGGGAAATCAAGTAGTCCTGGCATTTGTCGAAAGTTGGCAGTATACCGTGTGTGTCTAGTCTGTGTAGCAATACGTCATCCATTATAAAACCGTGATACAAGTTCAAATCGAATTTGCTCAATATGGAGAGGATGATTTCTGAGTACTGGTTGAAGTCGGTGACCCTGATGTTGTCGAACGAAGGGTTTACCAGCAATCCGGAGTTCAACACGGGCAAGACGTCCATGATCTGGGTGCATATGTTTGCATTGTTGCACTCGGAGATATCATCGGAGATGGCCGTTTCCGGATTAGGCAGCGTGTTATCAGCCACGGGAGAGTCGTTGTTGTTGTTGATGAAGGTGTTGACGATGTAGGCGTACAAGGTGTCCAGTGTGACGACGGAGGAGGCCGAGGCAGGAGTAGCAGGAGTAGCAGAAGTGGTGGGTGGCACAGACGGGTTGAGTAGAAGGTCTCTGAGAGAGAGCTGCAGCGTGTTGGTGTTATCGGGAGAGCTGTTGAGGTGTGAGTCCCAGACGATAGCGTTGACCAAGGCGATCAAGAAGCAGGGGCCGTTCCTGTTCTGCAAGAGGATGGGTGTCCCGCCAACGTCTCTGACAGCCAACGACGAGTCCATGTGTTCTTGCGGGCAGCACAGCAGGTTGTCCATGTCCGTGTCCATGTCCATGTCTGTGCTGCACAAAGAGGCAGCTTGTTACCTGTTGCAGAGGACGGAGTTGCCGGATAGTGCGGGTGGCCGTACAAGGGCGACAGAGGCGACTGGAGAGACACTTCCTCCTGTTTGGGCCAGTGTCTGCTCTGTGGGAGGACAAGATGCCAGAGAAGATCACACTGTACACTCCGGAATACTACAAGACCTGTGCCATTGGCGGGTTCTTGGCCTGTGCACCAACACACTCATTCGTTTTGCCGCTAGATTTAGTCAAGTGCAGACTACAGGTTGATAAGTCGTTGTATCCATCGAATGCTGCCGGTATCAGAAGTATCATCAGAACAGAGGGTCTGCACAAGATTTACACTGGATTTGCTCCTACATTCATCGGATACGGGTTACAAGGTGCTTTTAAATATGGTGGTTACGAGTATTTTAAGAAAACTTATTCCGATTTAGTTGGCGGTGAAAGCGTTTTAGTTTATTTGGCTTCATCAGCATCTGCAGAGTTTATTGCGGATCTGTTCTTATGTCCATTTGAGTCAATGAAAGTCAAATACCAGACAACCATTCCACCAAAGCAGATTATTGGATTAACCAAACATTTGTATTCTGGATTGGTTCCATTATGGTTTAGACAAATTCCTTATACCATGGTTAAGTTTACAACATACGAGAAAATTGTTGAAACTATTTATTCTAAATTATCGAAACCTAAAGAAGAGTATTCTAAATTGCAGCAAACAGGTGTTTCATTTTTAGGTGGTTATATTGCCGGTATTTTCTGTGCGACCGCTTCACATCCAGCTGATGTTTTAGTTTCTAAAATCAATAACGATACTAGACCTGGTGAATCAATTGGTCAAGCGACTGCCAGAATTTACAAGCAAATTGGGTTCATGGGATTATGGAATGGATTACCTGTTAGAATCTTGATGATTGGTACATTAACCGGTTGTCAATGGTTGATTTATGATTCATTCAAAGTTTATGTTGGATTACCAACATCTGGTTGAAATAAATCTACCCAGTTTATTTATTTATCTATTTATCTATCTATTCATAATCAGATACACACATATTATTTATATATATATATATATACAATAAGCGCATAACGCTTATTCGTTTATAATTTTTTATATTCCTTTAATCATACATTCATATAATATACAGCATCTATATACTGTATACGCTATACAAGTTTAATTAACAACCCAATCGTGCCATTTTTTACGTTGTAAAAAAATAAAGCACAGCAAACCAAATATTGCAGATAACACGAAATATGAAAACTCCAAGGACTTTTTGTTCCAAATGACTATTTTCTTATAATTTTTAAAATCTTGCACTGAGTAACTATCGACACTCAACGCCGACGACGGAGATGGATGCTCAAAGTCGTCTATTATACCAACACAGCAGTTTTGCAGCATTTCCCAGGCAATATCTGAGTGTCCAACATCGTCGAAAACTTTTGTAGCGTCAACACCTGCACAGTCTAGCAAACACTCTGGGCCACCTGGATGGTTTCTTAAAATTTTAGAAATATCGAAAATGAAACCGTGAATCAACATCCAGATTTCACTGTTTTGGTTTATTTTATTAGAGTTCGATAGTATGTGTTTAGACAACTCATTTTTGGAAAACTTCGGCAGTTTTGATTTATCCGAGTTTAGAAATTTAAATTTAATCGAGTTTGTATCCACATTTAAGTTTTTCTTCCGTTTCTTTACTTTATTGTTCCTGAACCTGCCCTTGCCTCTGTTTTTCTTAGTTTTAATTTTAACTTTCCTGATTTTCAACAATTTTACAAATATTAAAAACTTCGTTATATAGTTGTTTAGATTTGTCAGCGTGTATATTGAGTATTTCTTTATGCTATTATTGTTTTTGCAACTGTCGATACCGCTAACACCAATCGAACCTGAGACAGTGTTGGAATTGGTGTTTGCGTTGGGTAGCGAATCTGGAGAGTCAGAGTTTAAGTCAGAGTTTGAAATTTCAGAAGTATGGTTATTAGTTGAAATGTGTTCAAAATCGAAATCGTTAAAATTTATTCTAGATTCATGTAGATCATATTTTAAATCATGGGTATTGTTGTAGTGTATTGCTATATCATTGATTTTAGTGTTGGTCTTGGTCTTGGTTTTGGCTTTGGCGTTGTCGTTATAGCGTCGTTTGCTGTGGAGAGTGGCCGAATCGGACATTGCAGAAAGCCAAGAGAGCAGGGAACCAGGGAACCACAGACTGTCTGTTCCACACACTGGCACCGTGAACGTATGTAACATCTAAATAATATTTTCTGTCGAAGAAGAAGAACCAGAAGAGGAAACACGGGAGGAACCGAGGCCTCGGCAGCGACGCGTCGACTGTGCACGGAAACTCGGGGGGTGTGGAGTGGAGTGGAGTGGAGTGGATGAACCAACGAGAAGGACCACTGGTTTGTGCAGACTGGCTGGATGCAGAGAGAGGCAGACAGAGACAGACAGAGACAGAGACAGACAGAGACAGTCACAGGAGCAATGTTCAGAAGAGTTTACACTACAGCGGCGGGAGCACCGGGCGCATACGAAGAGCTGATGGCCACCCTGCGTAACGACTTGAAGGCCAGTATCAGGAACAAGGATGCGTTGCAGAAGACAACGGTTCGTAACATCATGAGTGAAATGAAGAATCTTGAAATTGAGAACCACGGATCCGTTGTTGACAAGTTTAAGATTTTCGATAAGCTTAATAAGCTTATCAAACAAAGGAATGATACAATTGCAGAGTACTTAAAACCTAACCAGCCTGAAAGATTTCAGAAACTTGCAGAGAAGGAACAGTTTGAAGCAGATTTTATACACAGCTATTTGGCGAAAGTACCTGTTGCTTCGAAGTCGGAAATTCAGGCGAAGATCCAGTCGTTGATGGAAGCCGAAGGTGTCAGTGATCCGAAAAGAATTTTCTCTAAAATCCCATGGGCCAAGATCAACGAAGAGTGGAATGCAAGTAAAAGTGCTGTCACCGATGCAGTCAACTCCATGTAAGCTGTCGTCGTAGAGGGAAAGCGGTAAAATAAAATAAAATAAAATAAAAAAAAAACGTTTATAATAAATATCATATATAGTGTATATATAACTTGTACATAGAAATATTTCTTTCTTTCTTTTCTCTTTCTCTCCCCTCTTTCTCTCTTACTGCTGCTTGCTGACTCACCCATATTATGCAATTCACTCATTTACCGGATTTTTGCACTAAGTCTAAAAATTTCTCTTTACTGATTTCGTTGACTAGCTCTTTCTTCTTAGATTCTCCTATTAAAGAAGAGCTGTTCATATTCGATTCAGTTGTTGACTGGGTTATGAGAATGGCATTGAATAGCTTAATTACACCTTTCTGTGCTGTCTTCCTCAATTTTACCTCGTGGTCTAGAATTTCTCTTGCATTTGAGTTATTTGTAGGTAATAAATTCCTGTTCCTGTTTGCAGTGAGTTTATTTTTCCTTTCAGCAAGTAGTAAACGTTTAGCTTTTTTCTCTAGTTTATCGTTTTCAAACAGTTTGATTTCCTTTTTAGATCTTGATAAAATCGGTTCTTTCCTGTCGTAGGATTTTAAGTGTGAGTCTAAAATTGCGTTCATTGCATTAGAGAAAGATTCAGCACCTACTTTCTGGTTCTGTTTCTGTCCGTTGTCGGACTTCTTGAGCTTGGATATTTCCTCAGAGTCGCTGTCGTTGTCGACATCCTTTATGTTTCTTTTTGCAGCCATATTTGTATCAGTGTATATGTATGTGTGTGTGTGTGCAGGCAGATGCAGTGTTGGAGTGTGAAACCGAAGCTTTGATAGCAGAGAATAGTGAAAAAATGAAAAAAAAAATGAAAAAAGATAAAAAAAAAAAAAGTTTTTTTTTTTAATGGCAAAGTGAAAAAGTGGAAAAAATTTAGAAAAACTGCGGTCACGTGACACCGCAGCACTGGCACATGACACACTGCGCCACACACACATAAACAAATGTGGCGCATTCCCACCCCCTCTAAAAAAATTTTTTTTTTCGCAAATTTCTAGCTCCGGTACCGGCGTGGCAAAAGTCACCGCTGTCGGGGCACAGTGCCCAAACAGGCAACTGTGGCGGCTATTTCACTTAAATTTCGCGCATTTCGCGCATTTTTCACGCAGTATGACTCATTTCGCACAATCAGAGCTCACAAGGATAAAAAGCGCAAAGCTGGGAAATTTATAAAAAGCGCGCATTTTCCCACTTTCCCTCTTTTCTCTTTTTCTCACAGCCCCTTACAGTTTCCTCTTTGCAGAAATATACACATTTACAGAAAACAGCAACTGCTTCTACACATTTTTCATTACTTTAGATTTGATTACTATTTTACATACTAATATTTCAAATAATTTAAAATGTCAGCTTAGGTTAACCCCTCCCCCAGTCACCCCTGTGTTTCTTTTTTTCTACAAATAATAATGAATATACAATAATTATATATACTATTATTTCACTACCCCCCCCTATATTACAAATTAAAATTACCAAATAAATTAAAAAGATTAAACTTAAAAAAGTAACTTTTTATTACAACCAATAAATTATAATTTTTTATTTACAACTAAAAAAAATAAATTATATTTTCACAAAACAACATACAAAAATGTTTCCGTAAATGTACTACCCCCCTTTTTACCCCTAAAAAAACAATGTTTTCTCCCGTCCAAATATGACGTTTTTACTACTACTACAAGATAAATTACAATTAATAAAATAAATTAATAAACTAATATAATATAATATAATATTTCAATAACAATAACTGTTTCCTACCACTCATTTTGATTAATATGTTATTAGACAACAATTTAGATATTTTCTCTTCAGCTGATTCAAACAATTTGATGTTTGAGTCAGTTGACTCAATTACAACTACTAATCCTTCTTGTAATAATAATTTGATTTTACAAGAAGCTCCAAAACTTAACAATAATGATTTATTGTTAGAAAATTTAGATTTTAATTTAATAGATGATTCTCATTCTGTTGATAATTCTTCTTCCTTTTCAGTTTCTACTTCTTCAAGTACCTCTTTAAGTACTTCCATTTCTTGCTCTTCTTCTCCATCTTCTTCTTCAGAAGTTGAATCCTCTGTTTTCAATACCGTTTTCCAAAATGAAAATGACGTTTTATTAAACAATTTTGCAGTTGATGATAACGAATTAAAACAAATCTTCAATTTTAATGATAGTGATGATATAGAATTTCAAGTCAAACTAGAAGAAGAAGATTTGTTTGGTGAAACTAGATCTAAATCAACTCCTATTCCTAAAACCAATACTGCTGCTTGTGTTAGTGCTGTTGACTCCGATGCTGACAACAACGATAGTAAAAGATCATTTTCTACTGCTGATTTAGACAATTATGAGCTTGCTAATGATTGTAAAAAAAGAAAAGTAAATGATTTAGGATGTACACCATATGCAAGGAAACAAAGGAATCTTCCTTTACCTCCTGTTGTACCAAAAGGTGACGATTTAGCTTCAGTGAAAAGAGCTAGAAATACTGAAGCTGCTAGAAGATCAAGAGCAAGAAAAATGCAAAGAATGTCTCAACTAGAGAATAAATGTGAAATTTTGTTAAAAGAGAACCTCGATTTGAAATCTCAAATTGAATCTTTGAAAGCTCTTTTAGCTAAAAAATGAAGAAACTGACAAACTCCTAGTTTCCCCCCGTTTCCGAAAACCACATTTTCTGTCTTTTTTTTTTATTCTTATTTTTATAACTTTCTATTTCCCATATATAATGTATTCTTACATACTATTTTCTATAACTCAACTCTCTAGTTTGCATTTACTCCGCTGTCCAGCATTGAAAGCAAAAAAGGTAAAAGGTAAAAGGTAAGAAGATAAGAAACTGTTCGTCTGAAGTAAAGCCAGAGTCACCAGAACGAAAAAAAAAATGCTGGAACTGAGACATCTCTGAGAGATACGGGATTCGAACCCATGTCACCACCTTGGAAGGGTGGTATGCTAACCACTACACTAACCTCCCAATCCCAACACACGCAAACAATGGGTGCTATTCCTTATGCACCACGCGTCACGTGACACTGTGCAGACCCCGGGCTGCTTTCTTTATCGACGCGTCGAGCGGCGCGACGGTGCTGGATTTTTTTTTTCCTTTTTTTTTTATTTTTTTATTTTTTTATTTTAATGTATTTCTCTGTAAAATTTCCTCGTTTTTTGTTGTGTTTTTGTAAATTTCCCTGGTTGGATCCTTTTACACTTTGTGGTATGTTTTTGTGATCTGCTTTCCTGCTTTCCTGCTTTCCTGCTGTCCTGCTTTCCTGCTCGGTGACTTACAGGGTTTACGCTGCTTTCACATCCACAGCTTCCTGCAATTGCACACTCACATCCACAGCGGTATTGGCTATACCCCAGTTATAAGAACTTTACCTGTTCTCGTAAATCATGTTTGAGTTTGTTTGGTATTTACTAAGTATATTGATAAATTCAAATAATACTGATAATAGTAATCAAGAAAGTGAATATTATGAACATTTACAATTAACTGATAATGAATCGAATAATTGTTTAAATCCTAAACTCAAATCTCTTAATATACCTAATTATCTACAAGGTGAAAATGAAGATTCAATTGATTTACAAACAAAATCTTTAATTTACATATTTAACAGATTTAAAATATCTTACTTAAAACCTTTCCTTAAGTTGAAAACTGATGTATCTGATTCTGGCATTGGTTCAAGTATCAATATGAATGAAATTGATATTGAGAATGACATTTCCGATATTGATTCAGATGACGATGACGATGACGACAATAATATTAAATTATATTACGATTTTGATTATTTTGATTCAAATATAAAGAAAAATAATTCAGTTAATTTAAAATCAAAAATTTTAATGAATGAAAAACTAGATAAAATTTATAATATTGAAAGTTTTAAAAAGAAACTTTTGTCTGATCCATATAGAATTTTAATTGACTATAATAAAAATAAATTCAGATCTTTATTAATTTTAAATGACTATCCTTCAAATTTATTAAATTTAAACAATAATTTAATTAATAATGATAAAAACAATATTAAATTACCTTCGTTTAATTCACCTAATTTCCAATTTAACGTTTTAAAATCTGATGATTCAATTGAAAAATATATTGAAATTATAGTTTTTAAATCAAATATTTATTGTGAACATAAAATAAATAATAAAATTAAAATTCAAATTTTACAAAAAATTATAAATAAACAGAAAAAATTTATAAAATCTAATAGACCTTTTAATAAAGATGAAAGGGCAAATATAATTAAATTATATGTTCAAAAATTATCATTTTATATTCAAGTTCAAAGAATTTTTAAAGCAACTTTAAAATCAAAAGAAAGAAATCTTAAACAAAAATGGATGAAAGATAATACAATTCAATCTTATAAAAATTTAAAATCTGAAAGGTCAAAATCAAGATTATTGTTATTACCTGAAATTGATTCAACTAATTCTCCAACAAAGGATAATCATATATCAATTACAAATAATAATAATTTAGGTCATGAATCTGATTGTCAATATTATTCAGATGCAGCAGAATCTCAAGCTTCAAGTTCAACGAGCTCAACAAATTTTTCAAAACATTTCTCAACTGAAGAGAAAGCTCTTTGTTTTGAAGAAAGTAAAATTGCTGTTAGATTAAGAATTGAAAGGGAAAGAAGCTTTTTAATGTTTTAGCCTGTTATTTACCCGTTCCCAATCTCTTATTTCTAATTCATCCTTTTGATACCCACCGCATTCTCTCTTCGCATTTTGAATCGTGTTGCTTTGCTATACTTTTTTGAACTATAAACCACAAACCACAAACCAAAAAATGAAAAAAAAAAAACATAAACAAACAAATAAAACTTTTAAAAAAAAAACCTTTCATATCTCTTATAGATTTATTTCATCAGAAACCATCCTTCCATTCGTTTTAAACCCTATGTATATATACATATACAGTCATACAATAAGATATGATTCAGATTCAATTCCTTGTATTTTGTTTTCTTGTTCTGCCTTCTTTTTTAATGCCACTCATTTTGTTACATAGAGATTTACTGATATTTACCAGTACTTTACTATTTTCTTCCCTTCTATTTTGATTAATACAGATTTCTTTTTTCTTTGTATACGTGTATATACATATATATATTGAATAAATAAACAAGAATGTATATATTTATAACTCTAATGATTATTTTTAACGCCTATAACTTTCAAAATTGTAATGCATCACAGTACTGCTGGCACAAGTCACTTAGATAGTCTAATTTAGAATCACTCAATACGTTAAAACATAAGTTACCTTCAGGGAATTTATAAATTTCAATTAAATTTTTAATCATTGAAATACTTCTACTGAATCTTAAAATTAATTTATTTTTATCATTATTAATTGATTTAATATCATTATCTAAATGTTCAATTTCTATTAAAAATCCTTTAAATGATCCATGCAATAAACAATTACTTGTCCTTAATTTAAATTTCTCAAAACTTTTATTACCTTCTTCGTCATTTATTTCAATATTTATAATATATCCAATACCACCTTGACCTTTAATCGTTTGTTTAAGTGTCCATAATGACTGTAACTTAGAAACTAGTAAAAATTCTAGATTTTCATTCGTGTTCTCGTTTAAATTATTACAACATCCATTCTTTATATGGTTCATTAACTTCTCCCTTTCCTTATTCTCTTTAATTTTATCAAAATCTTTCTCTTTATCTCTATCACTTTCACTGCTATTGTTATGGCTATTGTTACTGCTATTTTCTAAATTAGTTGAATTTGATACACACGTAATCACACTTTTATTGTTATTGATTATACTTATCATTCTATTCCCTCCCTTTTCATCATTTAAATATGATAGCTGTAAAGTATATAGATATCTATTACTTATATTTTGTAAATTTAAATCTGTTGGTTTCGAATACTTATTATTTAAAAAAATCCCAAGTTCAAATTCCCATGATGGTAATATAGTTTCAGGTAACTGATTCATAATCATATCGTGAAATTGTGTGATAGTCGTAGGAGCTGCCTGATTCACAAATAATATAGCCGTTACCATTTTTTCTTCTTTTAATTTTCTAGCAGATATTTGGGACCCGTTGTACTTATCCAATTAACCCAGGGAGAAAAAGGAAGGAAAAAAATTGGAAAGTTGAAAAGTTGAAACTAAAAGCACACACACACACACATGCACAAAATAGTGTTGAAGAAAAACACAACTTTTCCCTTCTTTGTTTCATTTTTTCATGTTCAAACATTGTTGCAGACAGCTTGAACACGGAACAGGGACCTGGATATATACCGGGCAGTTTATTCAACTCATAATACCATGCATTCATCACTAGAGAAAAAGAGGAGAATACTGGAAGATTTGGAGCTACTGGACTATTCCATAACCAAAAGGATATGTTTAAATCCTGATATTTATCAACCTGTTGATTACAAGTCTAATGGCATACTTGAATCAAATAAAAGGATCATACCAAGTAATACAGTACTACAACAGCATGAAATCGATCAGTTTCTTCATAAATACGAACAACAAAGAATGGTGCTAATGAACGTTTTAAACGATGAAGATCTATCATTATCAGATTTAAGTATCTTTAAGTGTGATGATGATGAAAATATTGATAAATTTATCGATAGGTGTTTATCTGTAACTGAAGATTTAAAAATGAATGAAAAGGAACAAAATTCACATGTAAGAGATCACCAAATTTACGATTTGTTTTCATGTAATGATTCATATTTTAATATATTGAATAAAAAAATTGAAATTTTGGAACATCCGAATTTTATCACAACCGTAAACAACCTTATTGGGAATAACAAGAAAGTAAAAGATAAAAATTTTAAAATTGTTTATGAGAAAAACAGAATACTATCAAGTTTTGCAAGTAATTTAAAACTGTCTAAATTGTTTTCAGTAAATGAATTTAATGGAACACAGTTAGACTTAAGAGATTTTTATAATATGTGGTTATCGTTACCAAAATACAGTAACAAAAATACAATAGTTACGTATAAAGAGTATTTGAAACTGATTAAAGTTCGAAATTTAAATATTAAAATTGATTCAATTGAGTATAGGTGCTATTTAGAGATGTTATTAAAATATCTTAAAAATTATAAAATTAAAATTAATCCTTTAAAAAATGATTCAAGTATTGGACACGATTTAGATTCTGATCAGCAATTAAAACAGAAGTTTAAAATTATAAACATGAACTTAGCTGACAAAAGTGATAAATATACATGCCTGTACTGTAATAAAATTTTCACAAACGATTCAGTTTACCAGATTCATTTAAACAGTAAAAAACATAAGATCAATTTAACTAAAAATAACGAAATAGTTAAAACTGAGTGTAAAATTGTGGACTATTTACAAAACCTGCTAAATAGCCAATTCAGTCTAACACTAAACGAAATTGAAAGGCTAGAATTGCTAACACTACGTGAACGTGAATTGGAGAAAAGTGATCTAAAACCTTCAGATACAGGAGAATTTTCGACAATTGATATATTTTACAATTACTCATTACGGAGCAAGCACGACAACAAGGATAGCAACGGTGCAAATGCTGGTGAAGAAGAAGAAGAAGATGAAAATGTAAATCCGTTGAATTTACCGATTGGGCCAGATGGCAGACCAATGCCGTTTTGGTTGTGGAAAGTGAAAGGGTTAGGACATGAATTTAAATGTGAGATCTGTGATAATGAGATATTCAAAGGCAGAAGTAACTACTTAAAACATTTTAAAAACGAAACACATATTGAAGGTTTGAAGAAAATAGGCATAAATAATAACTACCAACTATTTAAAGATTTGAATACTAAAAAAGAAGTTTTGTTGTTGTATAATAACCTAAAGAAAAAGCAAAGAAATGATATTCAGTTTTTAGACAATGTTGAGCAAGTAGAAGACGACGAAGGTAATATTATGAATAAGAAGGTGTACGACCAGTTACAGAAACAAGGATTGTTGTAATAAATATAGTGTAGATATAGATATATAAGTATAAGTATAAGTATAAATATAAATATAAATATAAAGATAGTGTAAGATATGCATTGTTATTGTGTAGGTATAGCATCTGGTTTGTATTTTTTTAGATAGTTTAAACACTGGTCTTTTAACTGTTCATTGTCCTTTTCTAAAGCTTCATTATAAAGTTCAACTAAAAATTTGATACACTCATCAAATATTGGAGGTCTAAACATAATTAAATATAATAAAGGCTGGAAACCAATTTTAAACCTGATTGGATCGTTACAAATTGATTTTAGTTTACTAATCATTTCATAATTTAACAGTGGTAACTCACTTAATAATCTAATAAATAAATTTCTATCGCTAGGTTCAAGGAAAGGGATTAGATAGTCAATTGTTAAATTTGTGAATTTAATATAATTTGAAGAATTTAAATCATCATCACATTGATTAATTATGAACTCATCATAATATTCTTCATTTAACCATTCAATAACTAAATCGATTCTATTCTTGATATCAATTTTCAAAAAATTAAATAGTGAATCTCTAATATAATTTGAAATTTCAGGATTCAATTTTGTGCCTCTAGTTGCTAATCTTGATAAAAATTTTATCCATAAGTTATTTTTCTTATTTGGTAAATTTGAAACTGAATTGTTTGAGATGAAATTGTCAATTATAAGTTTTAATTGATCTTTCTTCTCATTTGGGTTTAAAATTTTTGGTATAGGTAAATTAAATTTTTTACTCTCTAATTCTAAATCATAAAAATTATTTGATTTTTCAGTCTTTATACCAAATTTAGATTCCTGCCAATTTTTATTGTCGTTTGCATTTGCATTTGCATTTGCATTTGCATTTTCATTTCCCTTTTCAGATTTAATTTTAATTTTCTTATTTGAATTATTTAAATTTGGATTATACTCATCGTCTTCATCATCGAGATCAATTTGATGTTTCTTATTTGAAATTTTATTTGTATTAATATTATTATTATCATTATTTAAATTTTTTTGCTGTGATTTTAAAATTTCATTAGAATTTTTATTGAGATTATTGGTACTAGAATTATTAATTGTTAAAGGTTCATTATTTTTATTAAATCTTTCAACGATATCCATATATCTTGAGCTTACAATATCTAATGCTTTATTTAATTTATTATTATTAACATTTTTTAAACCTAGAATAATCAATTGATTTAAAACATTATTTGGTATCATTGAAATATCATAATTAGAGATTTCATCTTTTGGATTAATTAGAGTATAAATTGATTTAAAGTTTTCATTTTTAACGATATTTGATTCATCATAAAAATCTATTTTATTAGAATTGTTACTATTATCATTGTTTAAAATATTTTGATTATCATTAGAATTACCATTACCAGTACCTTTATTAATATGATTAGCATCATCTTCATCGTCGTCGTTTAAATCAAGAATATTTTTCTTTTTATTTTTTTGAATTTTATTATTAAAATAGTTTAATTTATTATTAAATCTTGATTTTAATGGTAAATCTTTTTCGATAAAACCTCTATTAATTAACATTGACATTAAATTTTTATCAATTCTATCATTAAACCTTTTAATTAATTTAATTTTTAATAAATTAGTTTCGAATTTTGAAGAATTTTTAAATTGAGATTCGTAAGCTAGGGTAATATTTAATAAATTATTTGAAATATAGTTTGGTCTTAATTTAAATAAAGTAATTAACACGGTAACCAAAGTTGAAAAAATTGAAGTTGATAATAGTAAATCGTTATTTAAGAAATTAATTAATAAGTTAATTAACATTTCAGCTTGAGAGTTTAAATTCAAGTTGTATAAAAATGGATGATTTTGATCAACTAAAGAAATTGAAATATCAAAATTATTCTTCTTGTTGTTATTGTTATTGTTATTGTTATTTATATTGTCATTATTAGTATTTGTAGTATCATTATCATCATCATCTTCTTCGTCATCATTTATATCGTCCATTGAAAGTAAAGAAGATTGAGGTGTAGGTAATTGAGTTTTAATAATTTTACCAATTAATTTTATAAGAGAAATTTTACAACCAATTGATCTTGACAGATCAGTTTCTTTATTTAAAGGTAATAAAGGATAAGAGGTATCAAATTTTGATAATAAGAAATTTTTCAAATTTGTAATTTCTAACCAAAGTGAATTATTTGGATCATAAATTAGTTCATAAAACATTAAATCATAAGTTGAATAAAAAATTTCAATTGCATTTTGTATAAGTAAATAATTAATTTTTTTTGAATTAATTTCATATTCTGAGTTAATTAAAATTTTTTTTAAAATTTCAATTAATTTAAGTGAATTTTTTGATCTAATTTTAATTGATTTAATTTTTTTCAATACAAAAGATTTATAAATAAAATTTAAACAACTTAAGTGTAATTTTGAGTTTTCAGGAATTAGAGGTTGATTTAAAGTAATTGAAATAATAGTGTCTAAAATTTGGTTGAAGTATTTATTATTTTCAAAGGCCAATTTTGCGGCCTCATCAATTTGTTTTAGCTGGACGTGAGATTGTTTCTGAGAATCTTGTTCTTGTGTTGACATTGTTTAGAGAGGAGAAGAGCAAGAGGGAGAGCAAGAGAGAGAATGAAGGCTGGAAGCCGAGGTTCTGGATATAGGAGCAGAGTGTGTATGTGTGTGTGGTGGATAGGGGGCACAAACGGCCGTTTGCAGTTAAAAGAAAACGAGATAGAGAGAGGTAAAAAAGACAAGAGAATAAGAGAATAAGAGAAGCAAAGAAATAAAGCTTACAAAGAGCTCTCTTGAAAGAAAAGTAGGAATGGGAGTGGGAGTAGCAGACACACAGACAAACAGACCAACGAGACACACAGCTGGCGGCAGATTACAACAGAGACAGCGGTGCAGAGAGTGGCAGGTGCTGAGCAGCAAGTCACAAAGCCAGAAAGAACGACACACGCCTCCAGCTGAGCGCAGGTGGCGACGAATAGTGCGAAACCGCTGCCTTTTATACTTTTTTTTCTTTCCCGCTCAGTAGAAACTGTTTCGCGCCTGGTACCGCTCGTACCGCTGCTGTTGCTCGTATCCGCTGTCTCTGTCTCTGTCTCTACCTGCACCGCCACGAATTGCACCGCCACCTCTTCTGCTGAACCTGCCGCCTCTGCCTCTTCCTCTGCCTCTGCGGTGCTGGTTATGGCCTTGACCACGGCCTTGTCCATGGCCATGTCCATGTCCATGCCCATGTCCGTAGCTGCTGTAGCTCTGGTACTTCTGGGCACCGTTCTCACCACGGCCGTACTGTCTCCCCTCTTCGAAACCGACATCCAGGTCAATCTCAACTGGCCTGCCGTTCAACTTCATCTTGTTCAGGTACTTCACAGAGTCCAGTGCATATTTCGCATGCTTGTATATCACAAAACAGAACCCTGTTGGCGACTGGTCATGGGCGTTCAACCCCATGATAACCTTGTCAATCTTTCCACAGCTAGAGAACAGTTCAAAAATCTGTTCCTCGGTTGTCGACAACGACAAATGGCCCACGTACACCGTAGCTGACGAAACTGACTTCTTCAACTTCTCGTATCCGTTGAACTCGTCCCTTCTGGCCCTGTTCACCAAGTACATCGATGGCCTGTCTAATCTAAACGTAGCATTAGCAAAGCTCGGCTTGTCAAACTCTCGCAAGTGGCTGCTAACTGTGTCCATGGCTTTCACAAACTAAATTGCTCTTGCAACTCTTTATAAAACAATCAATACACAACTAAAAGAAGAAAAAAACTTGGGAAAAAAAGGGGGAAAAAAAAA
Organism: Pichia cabralensis; assembly: GCA_030569495.1. Taxonomy (NCBI): domain Eukaryota; kingdom Fungi; phylum Ascomycota; class Pichiomycetes; order Pichiales; family Pichiaceae; genus Pichia; species Pichia cabralensis. Next base: position 325,477 of record JAJMLC010000150.1, on the reverse strand, counting down.
CCATTTCACCTCAAATCACTGTCTCTGGCATCCACAACCCGTCTACCACCAAGATGCACAGTGTCTGCATACCGTAGGAACCGACCTTTCCTGCTGCCGTCCTCCAGACGCTCTACTTCTACCACTGTAACACTTGTGTTGTACGGGACACTCTCAATCACTACTCCACCGTCGGTCTCGTCAACGTACCCCGTCTGCAACAGCTGCTTGCACAGATGTCTGATAACACCTCCGTGTGTACACACTACAACGTCCGTCTTGCTTTCGTCTCCGATAATATCTTGCTCCCAACACCTCATCAACCTCTCCAGCATCTCTCCACTGGTCTCCCCAAGGTTCCTGAACCCGTCTCCGTACTTCTCCTTGGCCGCATCAATCTTCATGCCTTCAACTTCACCCATAAACCTCTCACGCAAATCTGGTGTATACACAACCTTCAATCCGGCTGCTGAACTCTTCGTCTTCAACAACTCGTCCAATGTCTCCCTGCACCTGGTCAGGTCCGACGACACAACCTTCGTCTCCCCCCCTGCAATCGGGAAACTAACATCCTCCATAAACTCACCCAGCTTGGCTGCCTGCAACACACCCGTCTCGTTCAGCGGAATGTCCTTGTGCCCTTGCAGAATCCTTTCAATGTTCCAGTTCGTCTGTCCGTGTCTCACAATGTACACCCGTGTCCTCCCCTGTCTCCTGTCATCCCTGTATGTATCCATTGTCCGTGTCCTTCTGTCCTGACCTTGTCCTGACCTTGTCCTGCTCTTCTCTTCCCTGCACACTTACCCGGCACGCTTCGCCGCAGTCCCTCGTCTCTCTTTTCCAGCCAGAAAACTTTTCAGAAAACTTCCACTGTGGACAACAAAACCCACTCTCCACTGCCTAACAGCTTCACCTCTGCTACACATCTGGTGCACTTCCGATCCTGCAGTATATCCAGCTACAACACAATGTCGTTTGCCGCCAGACTCAACAGACCTGCCACCTTCGCCGTCTCCTGCAACTCCCGTTGTTTCTCCACCACCGCAAAATCAAACTCGGTCCTTGACTATTTCAAATTCTTCAAAAAAAATCCTGCTGCTAAAACTGCTCCAGTCAAAGATACCGACCAGGTTATAAAAGACGTTGAACAAAACCAAGAAAATATAACTGAAATCGAGAAAATAACTATTTTAGGCACTAAAAATCCAAGATACACAGATGCTAAAATTATCGAAAAAAATTTAAACGGTTTCAAAGTCAATACCTGGATACAAAAACCTAACCAAAACTCATTCGTTAAAAATTTAAATACTGAAAATTTCGAAAATGAAATCAGTGTAAAACTATCTGAAATTTTCCAAAATTTAAACATTGACAAACAATCAAAACTCGATAACCTATACTTAAGATTCGCAATTTTCAAAACTGTTCAATCTCAAATGTCAATTGAAATACCTGACTACCAGTTATCAAAATTCGTCTCTTTCGACTATATCTTAAACTATCTACAATCTAAAACTATACTCAATCCACAAATTAAAAATTCCGAAAAATCAGAATTTAAACCTGATGCTGTGGATTTCAACCTTGACGAGTTCAACGGTACTAACGTTTCCATAGGTAAATGGACTTTCGAAAACGAAAAGAGAAGAAACTATAAAAAATTACTAAGAAAAGCTAACATCTTGGAAAAAAATTCCGTTAAGGATTTCGAAAAAGCTGAAGCTGGCCAAGCAACAGTATAAGCTTTGGCTGTTTATATATATATTTACATACATACATGTATCTGTACACATCTAAGTTTTCTATATCTGATTTTTTTTTTCCTTTATACCATGTAAATAACAAAATAATAAATAAGAAAGAAGGAGAGAAAAGTATGACTCTTTGGCAATGGCTATCTTCTGGATAGTGTAAACACAACAGCAATTGTGCCAGCTAACGTGAATAAAGATATCGGTAAAATAAAACTGCTCAAATCGTTACCATTGCTGATATTCCCGCTGATTTTACTCTTATGCTCTAAATTTTCATTGGAATCGTGAACTATCAGCTCAATTTTATCAAAATTTAGGTTTTTCATTAATATAACACAATCTTTCAACTCTTTATCTGAATTAATAGTAATTAAATCTTTATCTTCATCGTAATATGATATATTGATGCTACCAATACTATTTAATTCATTTTTAAACTCTTCTTTGATTAAATTCTTCAACTTCTTAAACCCTTCATTAGGTTTAAAACTGAGTCGATGGTTCTTACCTTTTAATACCTTGATTTTAAATAAACATAATTCATTATAATCACTTGGCACAATTGAAATTATGGAATTCTTATGTTTGATACTTTGATTGAATTTCCTATTCATATTATTCATATTGTTGGTATTATTGGTATTATTGGATTTAATCGATTTAATATCAAATTGTGATAATTCATCAAATGATACATCATTTAAGTCTTGAAATTCATCTTCTTCAAATTCAGTTTCTTCAAATTTATATTCTTTCCCGTTACTCTTATCATTGAAATTATTTAATAAAAAATTAGTAAATTCGTCATCTTCCTCATCATCATCTTCATCATCTTCATTGAACGATTCCATTGTTTGAATTTGTTTAATTGTGAAATTAGTTAATCTAATAACGTCAACTATACCAATGATTTCATTATAATCATTAATAATTGGTAAATTAAGATATTTTCCTTTAAACATTTGTTTTAATGCATCATTAATTGTAACATTATATAAAGCACTTGATAAATTTTTCGTCATAACTTTATCAATTGTACAGTTATATGGATCTAAGTCTTTACTTATAACCCTTGAAATTAAATCTTTAGATGTAAATATACCAATTGTTTCATTATTCATTTTATCTTTAATTAATATAGCAGTGGTTTTATTATCTTTCATTAATATCGATGTATCATAAACGCTACAATCATTATTACAATAAATTGGCTTGGTAGACTCATCGTTAAGAATTTCATTTAATGTCGGACCACTAAGAATCTTCTTTAAATTCTCAAAATATTTAATCATATAATTATGTTTAACATTCTTAATTAATTGTTTATTAACTGATTCCATTGCATTATACATATTTTTGGAATTTTCATATAATTCTTCTAATTTTTTAATAGATTCTAAATAGCATTTGGTTATATCTAAAACTCCAATTATTTGATTATCTTGATTTACAATTGGTAAATGTCTAAAATTTTTAATTATCATTATATCTAATGCATCCGATGCTTTGGTATTTATTTTTGCACACATAGGATTTGTCGTCATAATTTTTTCAACTTTCGTTTTAAATATATCTAATTGATTTCCAATAACTCTAAATGCTATATCCTTAGCTGTAAATATACCTAATAATTCATCATTTTCATCAATAACTAATACACAATTCTCCCTTTTCTCATTCATCAATTTACATATTTCATATATACTAACATTCGGTAAACATGATAACGGTTTTGACGGATTTAGTGACATTACAGTTTTCTTGATCTTAGAACCTCCATCTGAAGGAAATTCTGTACCTAACATCGTGAATGTAAACAGTCTCTAATAACTTGCTGGTATTTGTGTCTGTACAAAAGCTGGCCTTCTATTCAGTATTGTAATACCTATACGGCGAATTCTAGCTGTGCAACACGAAACAAAGATTCATGTTTTCATGAAAATGACGAAGAAAATGAAAATAAAAATGAAAATGAAAACACACACACACGCACAAACAAAATATCAAAAGTTTGTGCTTTCATGAAAACAAAAGTGTTTGTTCAGTCCAAATAGTACATGTTAGTTGTTTTATACAAAGGGTGTATTTTATGAGTATATAAAGTGTATATTAGAGGAGGGGGAAGAAAAAGGGGTAGGGGATATTTACATTACGGGAGGTAGTATGGGACTTGGTCCGAATGGTCATCATAGTTCATTTCCATGTAGTAGTTTGGAATGTTGAACATGTTTTGCAGTAGCGTTACCGGTGTGTGCCCGCTTCCTGAAGTATTAGGAGTCTGAGCGTTGGTATTGCACATGTGGATGCTGCTTATGTTGTTGTTCGACATCATTCCAGTATTGCCGTGTTCGTTAATGGGGGTATCTGTAAGGTTGGAGTTTTTCTGGTGTGTATTTGCATTTCCAGTTTGACTTTGAGCTTGGCTTTGAGCGTGGCCTTGACTTTGGTTTTGAACTTGACCATGATTATCTAAAAATGGATTCTTTATTAACAAATCATTGTTGTTCCTGTTCAGCGGTGAAGGAATCGATGACGAATTGTTCATTTGATGAGATGGTGATAATAAAAATGCTACGCTTGTACGATCAATATCGTTAAAGTTAAATTGAGAATTCAAGTTATTGTTATTACCATTCCTAGTGCTATTGCTGCTACTATTGATTCCAGTGTTTAAAGATATAGGTAGTTTAATATTATCCCTTTCGATTTTTTTAACTGTTCTACCTAAACATTTAATTAAAATTTCATCATCTGTTAAATCATTATTTAAAATCAAATTAATGTCATCGAAAACTTCTGTATGGTTTAAATTTATTTCACCAAATCTATCAATACAAGTTTTATAAGCAATGTATAACATACTTTTCAAAATCAATTCGATTAATTTACTTTTATCACTATCTCTTTCATTTTCAGTAAATGGTTTAAAATGTAATCTTAAAACATCAATTAATAATTGTAAATCTGATTCCATTGTTAAAATTCTATCTTCAATATGAACATATAAAGCACATAATGATAAAAATGTATTAAATGGGTAAAAAATTGATGAATTATCATAATTCATTAATTTACCATCGATTATACAAGATAATTTTAAAATACATCTTGCAGAAAGTGAAGACTCAATTATTTCATCATTATCGATACCTTCAGAAAATTCTAAAACGCAATTTTTCGTATACGCTCTTGCAATCATTAATTTGGCGTGATGATATCTAATATGGAAACCTGATAATAAAATTAATTTATATCTAGTTAAGTAATTTGAGGATGATTCATTTTTTAGTGATTTAATATATTCATAAAAATTTGGATCATCAATTTTAGAAGGTCTAATTGGTTCCGGTATATTTTCCCTCCAATATTCTAATTCTAATAATAAATGATTCATGATATTTTGAACTTCAGCTTTAGATTTATTTTTTAAAGAATTTGATCTTAAAAATTCATTATACAATTTTGAAGAGATGAAACAGTAATCTGTAATTAAATAGAAATCTAATAATTGCAAATCTTCAATAGTACTTAATTTTGAATCTAGTAGTGCTTGAATTTCAAAATTTAATGAAATTCTCTTTGAGTTATTTGAACTCTTGAAAGTTTTTTCATTGTTATTACTACCAGTGTTGTTATTATTATTATTTGTAGAATTATTACCATCATTAGTTGAAACTTTTTTATTAAAATTTTTAAAATTTTTGAAATTATTAAAATTATTATTTGGAGACCAAAAAGCTTCAAATCCTGGTATAGAAGAAGCGCTAACGTCATCATCATTAATTACAGGTGATTGACCCCATCTTATACACATATCTCTATCAAAACAGTAGCAAGTCCACCAAACTTTTAATTTATTCAATTTTTCAAAAGTTGATAATCCTCTATAAGTTTCATCTAAATGTAAACCTAATTCTTGAGCTTGCCTAATTGCAGTACTTAAAATAAAATAAGCAGCTCTTGATAATGATATATTATCAGCGTAAATAGCTAATAAAATTGAACCTAAAACAGTTTCTATACCATCAGAAATGACGCTAACTCTATGATAATAAAATAATGAATTGTCTAATAATAAAGTTTCTAAATTTTCGAAAAAATCATGATTTGAATTTCTTTCAACTAAAGAACAAGCCAATAATAAACTTGAATTCATATATAAATAATCTGAATAATTAAATTTTGGTTCAAAAATCAAATTATCTCTAAAATCACAATAATTACTAAACAATTTTTTTAAATAATTAAAATCTATAAATTTTGAAATATAAATTGAATTTTTCAAAATTTCAAATAAGTAATTTATTAATTTCCGATCAGGTAGAGGTGACAATTTTGATTCAGAGATTGGGTTTTTCCAAATTGATAAAATTAGTTTTTCAAACGGTGCAGATATTTTAACAATTTTTTTAAAAGGCAAAAGAACTTTAGGATTTTTAGCTTTATTTTCTAAAACTTTAATACCAGCGGATGATAAAAAGAAAACTGCTGTATGAGAGAACAAGCCGATCCATTTTTGATACATGCTATTATCCTCGTGGTCTATTGAATGAATTTGAGTGTCGGGGTTGCTTTGAGTACTTCCTGATATTTTGTTATTATTATTATTATTGTTGTTGTTGTTATTATGATTAGATGATACAGATGGAGATGATTTGTATGAGAAGTTAGTAGGTGAGTTTAACGATATGCTATTGATACTGTTTATATTATTCATGCTGTTCATGTTGCTCATACTGTTCATACTGTTTATATTATGATTGTTTGAATTAAAAGAATCGTTTGAGGATACTTTATTTAGTAATAAAGAAATCATTGACTCCATTTTACTTAACCGGTTTTCAATATCATTGCTGCCTTGTAGTAAAAGATTGTAATTATTGCTGGTATTATCTTTTTGAGCCAAAATGTCTCTGATGTTAGTCATTCTTGAATTTTCATTGGTATTGTTTGCTGTGAGATTTGAATTGTAGTGAGAAATTGGACTTGGAGGTAGATTTTGCGTATTGTTGATACTGTTTTTGACGGTGTCGATGGCATTAGCAGTTACTACTCGTTTAGGTCTGCCCCTTGCTCGTTTAGGTTTATCCACAGTAGATTTGCCAGTTTCGTGTTTTGACGGTTTCCTTGTTCTCTGTTTGAAGACGTAGTCGTATGTGCAGTTGATCCCTTTGTTCTTGCACCGTGAACAGACTGTCAAGCCGTCACACTTGACCTTCCTTGCTCTGCAGTGGTCACAAGCTTTCTGTGTTTTCTTGTGGCTGTTTTGGTTGTGTGCATCAGTCTCGTGTATGCTAGTGTCGTGGCCGGTGCCCTCTCCAGCAGCAGTTGGCCCGCCGCTGTGTCCGCCACCTGGTCCAGCACTGGTAGCAATAGTAGCACCGCTTGTCTCAGCTGTGTTTGTCATTGCTGTCCTATTGCAGCCAGTTGTCCAATACACAGTAAAAGCCTCCCAAACTCTGCAAGCTCTGCAAACTCAGGGAATCCTTTAAAAGCAAAATCAACTTCCGCCTCAGTGGCAAATTTTTATTTTTTTTTTCTTTTTTGTTTTTCCGCGCTTCCTCGCTTTTTTTTTTTTTTTCTTTTTTTGCCCCCCCCCGGTTCCCGCGCGGGACAAGCAACAGCTGAAAATTGTGTCACAATGCGCCACAATGTGTCAAAAAAGGGCAAATTGTGCCACAATGTGTCAAAAAAGATAGAAAACAGGCGTCGGTCGGCGCGCACGTGACTTTTTCTTTCTCTTTTGACACATTTTCAACTCCGAGAAACGATGTGGGGGCCCCTTTTTTTCTTCGTTTACGCTTGGTACAGCTGTCTTTGAGTGTATCTCTGGCACTCCATTACCCTTTCCTTTTCCCTATTCCCTTTTCCCTATCCCCTATCCCCTTGTTGTTCTGTTCCTACCCGTCTGCCAATGTCGTTGCTGCTACTGCCAGAACTAGTGCTAGACAGTATTTGCGAACTGCTCCAGCCTGCAGACTTGTGCAGCCTTAGAGCAGCTAGTTTCAACCTAAACACAGTTTGCCTTCATCGCATCTTGCTAAAGCTTTACATTTACGACGACACGCAATTCACCTTCCCACCCTCGTGTATCTCCGATTACACGCTCGTGCCCGTTTCCAAAATAAGGAAATTCCATTTCTTTATTGAAAATAATTCGAGTTTCCTAGACTCAATCAATAGTATAATAATTAAAGCTACTAATAATAGCAATAATAATGATCTAGATTCGTTTTTGAACTTTATTTTAAATAACGAGAAACTAGTAAATTTAAAAGAATATAAAAATTACAACAGTGACGATAATATCAATATAATCAAAGTTGCCAACGTTTTACAAGAAAATGATCAAACTAATCCATGTTCAAGGGATATCAACGGTGGCGATAACGGCTGTAATGATGATGATGGTTATGGTTATGGCGATGTCGATTGTTGCAATAATGGTAACACCAATGGTAATCCAAATTACCCTTTAACGCCATCGCCTAAAACTTTAAAAGATTATTACAATTGGCTGAAATATGTCGAATCAATTAAAATAAACCATAATTCAGATTTGGTCAAGTACGAAGATCTGAATAATATCAAACATTTAGAATTCGATGATTCATTTGATAAAAAATCATTTGACTCTTTACCTTTCAATATTTTATTAAATTGGTCAAATAATTTAAAATCTTTAATTTTCTTTAAATATTATATATTTAATTCGTTTGTTGATTCAGTATTAGAATTTCAAAAATTATTTAAAATTAATTTAGACTCAATCAATTTATTTCCAAATTTAGAGAAATTATCAATTGTTTTAACTGATAAGTTAAATTCAGATCATTTGAATATTTTAAATAATATCAACTTATCAAATATTAAATATTTGGAAATTAAATTTAAAAGAATTGATATTATAGATTCAAATAATTTTAATTTAAAATTAATTGAAATTTTAAACAACAAATTAAATTTTAATAAGTTAGCTACAATTTCAATTGTTAATTTGAATAATATGAATATGTTATCAAACAATATATTTCAAAATGAGATTTTCAATGATTCAAATCTCTGTATTTCATTAATGAAAAATTTAAATTTATTTAATAAAGATAACTCCAATTTAAAATTTTTAAATTTAAATTTAAATACATTTTTAACAGTCGTTGATATTTATAACGAGGGTAGCACAAATTTTCAAAATTTTATTGTTAGTAATGAATATATTAAAATCAAACAATCATTAATTAAGAAAATTTTCAAATTTAATAAGTTAAACAAATTAATTATACCTGATTATTTCTTTAACTGGATGCCGTTTTTAGATAATAATTTTAAGTTTAATAAAAATGGTAATAATAAATTCATCAGTTTGATCAAGCAAAGTTATTGGAGATTTGAAGATTTCGAACTAAATTCTTCACTAAACCCCGTTTCAAATTATTTAATCAAAAAGAAGAAAATTCAGTTAGTTTTCAATAGTAAATTCAATAATGATTTCTATAAATTGATTTTACCATATTTTAAAGATTTTATTAATAACTTACCAAACTTGAACTTTATAAATTTAGGCGGTATAGCTGCCACTGTTGATAGAGAGTTACTAGACAACGATTGTGTTGCAGTAACGTTAACTGGCCTCTATGATGATTTCGTGTTTACATATTGCTTAAACGGGAATATTGAAACAGATCCGCGCAATTGACAAATTGACAAATTGACAAAAAAAAAGGAAAAAAGGAAAAAAGGAAAAAAAACCACTTTTCTCTGAATGATAAACTTACACGGCATCTGTGTACATCTGTGTATCTGTATATACGTCTGTGTGTGCCTGTTTAAGTAATAATGAATTAATGAATGGATATGTGCAATAATATGATACAGCCTAATAGTTCTCCATGGAGGAAACTTAATTTGCTATCTTCTCCTGATAAACAATCTAAACAAAATTCTAATATGATACCACTACCAAGTAACTTTAAATTTACACCTTCAAAGAACAAGAAATTATATCCGAATTTAAATTCTCCTTCTTTACCAAATTCTAGTCCAATTAAAAGTGATTTAAACTTACATTCAGACATAAATTTAAATTTAAATGATAAAAGTTATATAAATAAAGAGAATCAATCATTTATTAATGCAATGGATACATTACAAGAACAGTTATTTTCTTCAAATATATCAAATAAAGTTTTAAATGAGTTTAGTTTAAGGTATGAAAAAATTAGGGATGAAAAAATTCAAATAGTTCAAGAAATGAATAATAATAATACAAACGATGAATTAAACAGGAGAGCATCAGGGAGATTTTCTGCAACGCATAGGAATAAATTTAATAGAATGGAATCGATCGCATTTCATTATGCTGCAAAGAGGAATGAAAATCTAAATAAACTTAAAAACGGTACTACCAATAGTAATAGTAGTGGAAATGGAAATGGAAATGGAAATGGAAATGGCAATGGCAATCCAAGTGATATTAATGAAAATTTCCCAATATCTAACAGTAACGTTACCGAAAGTGCAACAAAGAGGCTAAAAATTGATAATTTTGTTTACAAAGAGATAGATTCAAGTCCAACAAAATCTTTAACTGAAAGGGAGTTGCTAAGGAAAAACTATCAAAAAAATACTACCAACACAAAACCTATAGAGTTTCAAAGCGATACTCACTATGACACACATGTTGAAAATGAAATTTTTAACAATATGCCAAGCTATTTACAACCTACTAAATCTTCACTACAGAAATCTAGTTCCATACCTAAACTATCACCGTCAAAAAGTACCAAAACTTTTAAAACTTTGTTAAACCAAAATGATAATTTTAAAACTCCTTCAGTGTCACCAAACAAAAGCTTAAAATCGAGTCCTTTCTCAAAAATATCACCTTCAAAAGCGTACTCCAATCTTAATAAAATAATAAACACTCCTGAACCGGTTAAATCGAATATAGAAGAAGACAACCACTTGAAAACGTCTCGTATATCGAGGTCTATAAGTTCTAGTTATAACAATGGTCAGAAAATCCCATCTATAACGAGGTCCAAAACGCTGAATCCTGTTAAAAACACTATAAAACCGATAACTGGGTCTTCGTCAATACCTAGGTTTACGACATTGTTAGAAACTGAGAGAGAGCAAACCCTGTTGTTGAAGAGTCAAGCGCAGAAACTGAAACTGAAGAGCAAGGATAACGACGTCCCTAAACGATGGAAGTACTGATGCTTCCCGGCCTGTGTAATCATATTTTGTAAAATTTGTTTGTTTTATTTCTTTTATCTTTTGTGTTTCAGTAGTAAACTGGGAAACTGGGGGGAAAAAAAATTTTTTTGGGTTTTAAAATGTACTTTTGCGTCCAAGCTGGGACTTGAACCCAGAATCTTCAGTTTAGGAGACTGACGCGTTCACCATTACGCTACGTGGACCCAGAACTCGTAATTTGCGGGCTAGTGCAGTAACAAGCGGGAAGCAGCCCGGAGCAGCCTAGGGAGGCAGTGTGCCAATTATTGTTGCAATAAATTTGATACAATATTAACAACTTTAACAAAAAAAAGCTTTGCAAATATTTTCGGTTCCTCCATTCTTGTTCTTGTTCTTGTTCTTTTCCTTTCTCCGTTTCATTAAAAGTACACAGTGCACAGAGACACGCATTACACAACTTTTAAACACCCTAAACAATTATTAGCAGCACCAATATAACTACCAACACCACGACCAAAATAGCAATACAGCAGTTCCCTCCCATTTCGTTTGTCTCTAAGAACTTATTGATCTTCTTCATACCATTATTAACAATTTTAAAATTCAAACGCTCCATGTTATCGTCAACTTGGTTTAACAAATCACTTTGAAAATCTAACTCATCACCTATTGATAACGCTTGCTGATGTAAATTATTAATAGATGTAGTCAACTCATTTGATATTATATCGTCTTGTTGTTGTAATAATTGCTGATGATACTCTCTAGTCGAAGAATCCAAACCATTTTGATTGTTATCATTGGTCTGTTTATTAGGATTGAACGTATTGGTCGATATACTTATATTATTAGAATCTAAAAATGGATTATTACCATAATTACCTTTTAAATTAGATACATTTTTCTTAATCAGTATATCGTTCAATTGATTATTCAACTGATTAACTTTCTCTTTCCTATGAGAGATCTCTTCAATTGATATATCCGAGAATGGATTACTAGTATCGTTATTTAATAAGTTATTTTCAACAACTGAAACACTTTCGTTTAAATCGTCTATTGATTGAACAATCTCGTTTTGCAATGTTAAAAAATCCAGTGATTGCGGTGACGTGCTTTCAAGCTGCACAATCAAAGGCGTTGTCGAGTTGTACAAAATATCAAACGGGTCCATCAGTAGTCTGCAGGTCTCTCAGTGAATCTGTCCTGTTCTTTCTTGTTCGTTTCTTTTTCACATAAAACCATGTCTTGGTGATTCCACAAAAACGTCGCTTTCTTCCCTCTTTTTCTCGTTTTCCCCTTCCTCCCTCTGTAGATATTTCACATACCGTGTGTGACTTTTGCTTGGCTTTCCACCTTCCCATTTACACCTCTGTTTCAGTGCCTTTTCCGCTTCACTTCATTTAATCTTATTTCCTTTGCTATAGAAATACAGCTACACTGGCTATCCGCTACTATGAAACGTGTCAATGGTGGTAAAACGGTATTGTTACCGTTTCGTGAGAATTTATTATCAAGAGAAGATGAAGATAATGAGTTTAGTAAAATGAATGTTATTTTAAAACTCAATAATGACCAGCTGTTAGGATTGCTGAATTCCTACTCTTCAGACAATTCCAAACTTCGTGCAGTTGTAAAAGACGGTAAAATTATTGGATTGAAGATTATCAATTTGAACGATAATAAAAAAATCAATATAGTTAAATGCAATTCAGTAAAGGAAAATAATGGTTATTTATATCACAATATTCAAAAATCAAATTATAGCGTTAATTTTGGTTTGTTAGATTATAAGTTAACATTAATAAACTACAAACCAAATATAAGTTTGAATAACAAGAATTTAGAAAATATTTTAAAATTAAGGAATATTGTTAAAATTATTGAAATTTTAATTAAAAATATTAATAATTATAAAATAATTAAAAACGGTATAGAGGTTGATTTGAGCCAATTTGAGAATGATATTTTAGATAATTTCAACAACGATAAAGAAATTTTAAAATATACTAAATTACTAGTAACAAAATTCGAAGGTAAAGAAATAATTGAATGGAAATGGTTAAAATTTATCAGAGGGTTTAATAATAATAAATGGATCAAAAGATTATTTCAGGATGGATATCGTAGGAATGATAATTTTACAATGATTTATTCAGGTTTAATAGATCCTGATATGATAACTGAGAAAAAGTATGACTCAAATGCAAATAATTGTAACAAGTCACTGTCACAGTCATTATCATTTACAGAATCCGAGTCTCCTAAATCACCAGCATCTAAGAATTCAGCATCTTCAAAATCGAGTTTTAGTAGTAATACATTTTCAAGGAATAATTCTGAAGGCAGTGGTAATACAACGCCTGAGAAGAGGGATGAGAACAACGAAGTTAAGAAAGTTAAAAAATCGTTTAAAGAGTATATAGCTCAAGCAAGAGAATTAAATGAGATTAATAAATCTTCTAATATCACATCTGATACCGATACTAGCACAGAACAGAACAATACCCAAATTAAGAAAAGAGACAATGTAGAAATTGGAAAGGATAATTCAAATGAAAGGGAAACTAAAAGGATTAAAAAAATTAATAGTAATAATAGCAGCAATAGCAGCAGCAGCAACTTGAATAATATTGTTAAAAAATATCAAAATATGTATCAAAACTATCTAAAACTCTACAAAAACTTAAAAAATGTAGAAGTTTCAAGCAATTCTAAAATTGACAATATAAACAAAGACTTGAAGACGTTAATTGACATGCATAACGAGCTACAAGACCTCAGACATCTAATGCAAAACACAACCTAGGAGATACTGTGTAAATCATTTTATAAATAAAAGCTGAAAAAAAAACCCCCCACTATATACACAGTATTATAAACTATCGATCGCCGTTTCAGGCGTTTTGTTTGATAACATATTATCAAAATGTGTATTATTACCGCTTTTTTATTTTATTTTTTATTTTTGTTAAATCATAAAGTTTTCTATATACTATTTATAAGAATAGAACAGAGAGAAGGAATAAATAAAAGGTATAATTACAACATTACATTAAATTACTAAATTTCAAACTAGCTAATTTACAATAAGTTTCTATCAACAAATTGTTTGTAAAGAGCTGCACCTAATCTACCAGGAGAAGGAACAACTTCAACACTTGCAGCAGTAAGTGCTTCTATCTTTGATTGAGCTGTACCTTTACCACCAGAAATTAAAGCACCTGCATGACCCATTCTTCTACCAGGTGGAGCAGTTACACCTGCAATAAATGAAACAACAGGTTTTGGAACATCCCTTGTTAAATTATATTGTTTTAAATATTCTGCTGCTTCTTCTTCTGCTGAACCACCAATTTCACCAATCATAATAATACCTTCAGTTTCAGGATCATTAATAAATAAATTAAGTGCATCAATAAAATTTGTACCAGGTGATGGATCACCACCCATACCGATAACTAAAGTTTGACCTAAACCAACTTGAGTTGTTTGAGCAACTGCTTCATAAGTTAAAGTACCAGATCTTGAAACGATACCAATTTTACCCCTTTTATGAATTGATTGTGGCATAATACCAATTTTACATTGTTCAGGTGCAATAATACCTGGACAGTTTGGTCCAACCATTCTAGTTTTTGATTGAGTTTTCAACATTTGAGAAATTCTTAACATATCTTGTTGTGGAATACCTTCAGTAATACAAACAACCAATGGAATTTCTGCTTTAATTGCTTCTTCAACTGCTGATGCAGCAATTGGAGGTGGAACAAAAATACCTGAAGCTGTTGCACCAGTTTCTTTCATTGCTTCTGCAACTGTTGCGAAAACTGGTTTACCTAAATGAGTTTGACCTGCTTTTTTTGGATTAGTACCACCGACAATTTGTGTACCATAATCTAATGCTTGTTGAGCATGAAATGTAGCTTGTCTACCAGTAAAACCTTGGTAAATAACCTTGGTATCTTTGTTAATCTTAAGATTCTTGATAGTGTCTGAATAGTTCTTGACAATACGAGTAGTAGAAAATGATCTTCTGTACATTCTGTGGATAATTGATATGGTTGCAGAAAAGCAGGAAACACAAACAGATCAGAAGGGAACAGAAAGCAGAGGAAGAGAAGAGAAGAGAAGAGAGAAACACACAGAGATCTACCCAGCTCCCTCCAGGAAACCACACTTATTTATATAAACTGCACCACGGACAACCGCGAACACCCAAAAAATCTCACCGTAAAACCGGTTCCTCTTTTTTCACGTTTTTTGGTCATACCGTTCCGGCTAACGGGGGAAATGTGTTGAAAGTTCCATAAAACTGAAATTTTTTTCATTTTTCATTCTCTGCTTCCTGCTTCTTGTTCACGGTTCGTCGATCGTCTGGAGAACTGGGTGGCTGACAGGCAGACAGACAGACAGGCTGACAGACAGACTACCCTTAGTATGGGAATAAACTGCTGTAGGTAAGTGATCTGCTGCCAATTATATCCCAGTCTGACTTATTCACACCCATCTCTTCACTGATCTTTAATCTGGCAAATACACACCCACCTTTCCAACTAATGTATATAGGATTGATCTCATCGCTTTTACCAGTTATATCAACGTTTATACTTGTATTATCAAATATAATCTTGTTAATTATCTCTTCTTGCTCTTTACTTATTTTATCTTCCTTCATTTCTCTACCTTCACTTTCACCTTCACTTTTATCTTTATCTTTGTCTTTGTCTTTGTCTTTCTCCTTTTCTTTATCTCTACTTTTCCCCTTCCATTCTTTAATTAAATTAATTATACTATTTAATTTGGAACTAGCTAATATCTCATTCCTAATTAAATTAATTCTATCCATTAACATTAAATCAAATTTTTCTAAATTTCCTCCACCTCCAACAATACAAATATTCGAATACAATTTATCCATCTTATTTTGATCATTTATACCCGCAATTGTTATACTATCAATTATAGCTTTATCTAATGGTGTCATATTATATCTTAACTTATCAATATCAATATTATTATTATTATTATCAACATTCTTAGGAAATATTTTACTAAATTTTTCATCATTTTTCAAATTTTTAATAAATGTTTTAATTATCTCTTTTAAATTATCTTTACGTCCATTATTTAAATTATTATTATTAATAAATTCATTTATTTCAACTAATAATTCTAATAATAAATTAATCTCAATTTCACTTAATTTAATACCTTCAATTTCTAATTCTTGAATTAATGATATAGGTTCAGAATTTTCATATCCTTCAAATTTATTACTAAATCCTTCAAATAATGGAGTCTTGAAAATTTTTTTATCATTCCCTTTAATTTTACCTAATATAATTCTATTATTATTACTAATATCACTTATTTCTTCTCCTTCTTCTTCAATAAAATTTTCAGGATAAAATATCGACATTGGACACATTATACTTTGATCAAATATTTTAAATTGATATTTCTCAATTAAATGATTATTTTTAAATTTAGAAAAATTTCCAACTTGAATTGATAATTTTGAATCATCAAATGTACATAATTCTTTAAATGTATCTTCAATTATTTTAAAATCTTTTAATTTATTAAAATTAATATTTTTAATTGGAAATTGTTCTTCAATTAAACATTTACCCCAAAATCTAATTATATCATTCATACCATAATTTAATGTAATTCTTGATTCATCTATAACTAATCCATCATCAATACATGATATATGAATACTTGTTGATCCAATATCAATTATACATCCTGTACTTAAACCTAATCCAAATGATGATGCTAAACTTTCTTGTAAAAATGTTAAATTTTGAAAATTAAACCTTTTTAATAATAATTCAATCATTGATTCAACATAATTTTTACGATATAATGAAGGTATAATTAATACAATATTAATTTTTTTAAAATTTTCTTTATTAATTTTAAATATTTTATTAAATGAATGTTTAAAAATTAATTCAATATCACTTAATATTTCTTCCCTTGATGAATAACTTAAATCTTGTTCATTAAATCCAGATTCTATACCTCTATCTTCTTTTGTTGTTAAATTA
This sequence comes from Pichia cabralensis, assembly GCA_030569495.1. Lineage (NCBI taxonomy): Eukaryota > Fungi > Ascomycota > Pichiomycetes > Pichiales > Pichiaceae > Pichia > Pichia cabralensis. The sequence continues at coordinate 308,484 of JAJMLC010000150.1, read as the reverse complement.
TTAAATAAAAATGGTGATCTAATAATCCATTCATCTTCATTATTTAATCTTAAACATTCTTCTCCAATTATATAATCTCTTCCTTCATTTTTAATCCATTTATCCTTTTTAATAAACATATTAGGATATTTAGAACTACTTAAATTAATATCTTCACTTATATCTTCAATAATTGGTAAAGCATTTTGTTGTTTATGATTAAAATTTGAACAAGATTCATGAAATGAAGGTAAAATTCTCCTTTTATAATATTTCATTCTTTCTTTAAATGATTGAACAAGTGATTTTTTCTTATTAATAAATAATTTATCATTTTTTAATAAAACAAATTTCTCAATTTCACCATTTTCACCTTCTTCTTCAATAATTGTCCTTGCAGGATCTAATCCTTTAACGTCATCGTTCGCTTTATTATTATTATTATTATTATTTCCACTTCCATTTCCACTTCCATCTTCACTAATATTATTATTAGATTTTGCATATCCAATTAAATTAGGTATTAAGATTGGATCAACATCATCTGCCCATCCCATCTTAATATTATAACTACCAGGTTGAATAACCAATGTTCTAGGAGTTTCTTCTTCTTTATCATCTTCTAATTGTTGTTCTTTTTCTTGTTCAAAAGAATTTCTAACATTTTCTTCTAATTCTGAATCAACAGGTTTCTCTTTAATATCATCAATTGAATCTGTATCTAATTTAAAATCATTTTTATTGATATCTCCATTATTATCATCTTTAATAATAGCAGCAGTAGCAGAATTATTATTATTATTATTATTATTATTGATATTATTAGAAGTTGATTTAATAGACATATTATTATTAAGTTTATTTAATTTCTCCTTCATATTACGAACCATTGTTAAATTATCATCTTTCTTTAAATATTCAGTATAATAATTTTTTTGATTGATTAGTAAGATTGTAGGAATCGAAGTAAAAGCCAAATTATTTTCAGCTTCACAACGTTTAATCCCTTTCTCTTCAATTAAATTTGCCAATTTTTCGTTGGCTTTCTGTCTGTCCTGTCTACGTTTCAGTAGCACATCAGGATCAGTTGTCGAATTGGCGGATCTTTTTGGAGGCATTCTATAAAACTTCGATAAATGTGCTATACAAAATGGCTGGTCCAATCCCGTTGATCAGACAAAAGAAAGTTAAAAGAAAAGAAAAGGTAAAAGGTAAAAGGTAGAAGGTAAAATGTCAAAGCTCAGCAGCGCCACCGAAACTTCACACACACTGTTCACCGTTGTCGATGATACGCATAAGGAAGTCGCCCAAGTGTCGCCAGCGTATGAGAATGCACATGGCCATACACATCATGGCAAACAGTATGCTGGTTAGCACTATGCCACTGGTCAACACGGTGTAGATCGAGAACGCTGAAACGGTGAGCACAACCCATACCGTGTCAGGCAAGTATGACATTTCAGATTTTATAATATTGGCAAATTTTAACACTAACGTCGATGTAGGGAACTTGTCGGTGGTTGCACCAGATTCGTTCATGCTGTTAACCAGATCGACAAATTCCACTACATCTGTTAACACGTTTTCAGAAAATGCCGATATAGAAATCAAATTGGAAACCATTCTATAGATTGTAAACATAAACATTGTAACCGTTGCCAATCCTGCTAGTTCAAGCCAAACAGGCTGGTGCCTATGTGGATAAAAGTTATCAGTATCGTGATTTACTGCAGCGGCAGCTGCAGTATTGCTTGTAACTGTTGGGGTATCGTTATTTGAGTTCAAGTGTCTTATTCTGTCATCACTGCTAGTTATTGATCTTGTGCCTGATATCAGTATACCGTTGTTGTCTTGAGCAATCGAGTCCCAGGTAATGTTGGACCTGTTGTCTATAGTGGCTCCACTGTTCAGTCTTTCGTACTGTAAAATGATGTCTCTTGCTTCGTTGATGGACCGTATCAACGGGAACCGTATGTGAACGTTTGCAGAGTCGGAGTTAGTATCTCCAGGTATAGTTGCACCAGGAGCAGAGTTGCGTACTAACTGGTTTGCCAATTGTATGAGTTCGTTGATGTCTAGCTCCGGGATGGATGTGCTATCGTCTGTGTTAGTGTTGCTGTCACTGTCGTCATCGCTGTCAGTGCCGCTGTTGTAGTTGTTGTAGCTGTAGCTGTCGTAGTCGTCGTCGTCGGTGTTCTCTGAGAGCACTTCGTCCACAAAGCTCCGTGGCAGCTCCAGCCCGTGCTGTGACCGCAGGCCCATGCTGCTCCTCCTGTTGTTGCTTCTCAAACGCATTCTCTGCTGCTCTTCTGGCTGTCCTTCGTCCTTTCTTCTTGTCCTTTGTTCTTGTTCTTGTTCTTGTCCTTCTTGCTTTCTCTTTTGTCCCCGTTCTGCGCCACCAGCATGTGAAAAAAAAATGAAAAAAATAATAATAAAAAAAAATTTCAGCCACATTACACATTACACCCGTGCACCGCGCCACACCGGCGCCACATGTCACGTGCCCGCGCCGATCGACGTCGCATTACGATATTCGCCTGTTCTCATTCGCTGTCTTCCCCTCTCGCTGCCAGAAAGAGAAAAAACACTGTGCAAAACGACACTTTCCCTCTCTTTCAACACTTGCAAGACGCTGTTACTGCGCTTTCCTCTGCAACAAGCACACTCAAACTGAAAATGTCCGGAGGTCCTGTCCCTGTTTGGAAAAAATACACTACTGGTTCAACCGGTATTTGGGAAACTTTTAGAAAATGGGCTACTTTAGTCCCAAATAGATCAAGTGGTAACCCTTATGTACCATTTTATAGAGTACCTTCACCATCAAGTGAGAAACGTATTTATAAAGATGCTAGAACTATCCCTGCAAGTGATATAGTTGAAAATGATTTTTTTGCAAGAGATAATAGAAGAAATCATCCACAAATGTCAACTTTTGATCAATCTAAAATTGGTGGTTTATTAAAATTAGGTAATTCAACAAATTCAAGATTATCAAAAGGTGATGAAGGTATTAAACAATTAGCAACTATTAAAAATGATTCAATTAAATTAGTCGACGTTTTATCAAGTGTACCAAAAAATGTCATTTATGGTGAAGTTTTAGGTAAGTCTGGTGAACCAATCGTTGCTCCAAATTTAAATAAAAAATTCTCCGTTAAATTACTCACTGAAGAAGAACACGGTATGTACAACGAAGACTATCCTGTTAGAATTTTTAAAGCAACTTCTTAATTCTGTATGCCTTCTTTCCTGTTTCAATTCTATTCTATTTATTCTTTATATCTAAACAAATATATCATAAAAAAAAAAACAACAAAAACTACTAGTACTACTACTACTATATATACACACACACCTCTTTTAAACAATTATTTATTACTTCTAAAATATGCCTATACCTATCTATATGTCTATACATATGTTTTAGAAGCTTCGTGCATAACCACTTAACTTAATATATACTCATATACATAAGCTTATATATTTATATATCTAAATCTGAATACGTTATATTCCACAACTTTCAATCAGTCTCTTTTAATATCAATATCATATCCTTGCTTCTCTGCCATCAATTGATGATGCACAATGTCGTCACTCTCCCACGGATATGCAATCCAACAATCAGGCGTTTCCCGTGCAGCTATATAATGTCCAGGTTTTGAAATACAATCAGGCAATTCAGCTTTCTTTTCCTTTAATTTATTATGTAAAACAAACATGAAAAATTCAGTATCTAACCCACCATTTCCTCCATTTTGTTCAATAGCATCTTTAACTAACTCATTAATCGCATAATGAATAGTTGTCCTAGAATCATCAACTTCATCAATTACTAATACTTTTTTACCTTTTAAATTAATTTTACTATCTTTATAATCAATCCATTGAATCCTATTAACTTCATTACCAAGTTCTTCAACATTGTCCCCCTTTGTTGAAATATCTTCATAAACTGATAATATAATCGCAAAAATTTTCTTCGACTTCTCTCCTGGCTGTTTTAAAAATGTACGTAAAATCCTTGCTGGTATAAATCCACCACCTCCAATTGCAATAATAAAATCAATGTCTAATTTTAAAATAGTTGGCGCAATCTCTTTACACAATTCATGAATATGGTTATATGAAATATATATTTTATCTTCTTCACTCATAACTTAAACTTATTACAATAGTCCTAAAATAAATAAATTCAACGACTTTTCCTATCCTATATATATAGACTATATACGAGTATAAGCTCAAAAAAGAAAGACAGACAGACAGAAAGAGAGAAGAACAGAGAAAGAAATAAACAAGCCTAAAGTGGAAAATGGAAAGTGGAAAATGGAAAGTGGAAAACAATAAATAAATGAATATTTTCATTTTTTTTGTTGATTTTTTTTCCTTTATCAACAGCTTGCCGCGGCAACACACCCCCAGATTCCTTCTTTATTCCGCGGCTAGCACTCTCTTTCAGCAAACGACTCAATCATTCCAACAGCTGTCTCTTCGTACTCAACACACTCAACTGTACCATCACGGATAACGGTGTTCGATTGAACTAGCTGCTTACGTGGTAGCTTTTTCTTTAAAATAATATCACGGAATTTTAGTAATTCTTCAGGGATAGTTGTTTGGTCAACATAAAATTTACTACCGTTTTCAACATCACCACTACATTTAAATATATGTAATTTTAATAAAAATTCTCCAATTGATTCTTGTCCAATAGTTTCAATTTTACTTTTATCAATTATAATTTTTAAATCACTAAAATCTTCTTCTTTATACTCTAATTTAACTAATCCATTACCTGCATCTAAATAATTTTTCAAAATTGCATATCTTGCTTGACAATGTGCTTGACCCCATTTTGTATGTTTTGGATCATAAAATTCCATTGATAACAATCCTGCACGACACATCGATAAATACATAACATAAATTATATCATCTTGTTCTTGCTTAGTTTTAAATCCAAAAATTTCTAATATTTTCCTATTTGTACCTAAAAACATCGCAACAGATTCTGCTCTACATTCTTCATATGATCCTGCAATTGATCCAAATTTTGAACCCCAAGTTTCTCCCTTTTTATAATATGTTGTAATAGGTTTCTTATTTAATCCTAATGGTGGTGAAGATTTATTAAAATTAAAACTTCCATCATCTAATTCCATTAATAATTTACCTGTACCATGACCTAATAATTCATGAATACCAACTTGAACTTCAAATGCTTCAACTCTATATTTTTCATATAATTTTTGATCAGACTCTTGAATAAATGATATTGGTTCATTACTAGATTTAGCATTTAAAACATTACCTAACGAAACATTTTTAAATCCAATATTAATTCTAATTTTATCATAATTTGGAATATTAATACCAGCTGGACATCCTGAACCTGCAAATGTTAAAACTTCTAATGATGTAAAATCTGGTGGTGTAAAAATATCTTTCTCATAATCTTTATCCCATGGTAAATATGAAATAAATTCTTTGGCATTATTAACTAAATTGCCAAATTTTTCAGTTCTTTCTTTATTAACCATTGCTACTAAACATTCCCATTCACCTTTGGTACCTAAATAATCTCTATAAGTTTCAATAAATCCAATATTTGTTTCAACTGTTGGCTTAATATCTTTAACCCAATGAATTTGTGATTGATAATGACAATTCATCGAACCTGTCATAAATGATGCAATATAATTTTCCAGCATTTTAACTTGATTTTCATTTGCTGCATATTTTTTAGCCAACGATAAATTTTCAACAATTTTTGCAAACTCTTTTGAATGATCACCAAATTTGAAAACTAAATTAGCTTTCCTACCATCTTTTATTTCAAAATTTATTTTTTCAGGGTAATATCCTGTTGCGTTTGAAATAAATGAACTTGCAACATGAACAATAAAATGGGTATCGTCAATTTTAGATACTCTAATATTTTCTGGCATAATATTGTTATTAGCTAATGCTGTATCAACGGCTTCACCTTCAATTTTAGAAACTACGTTAAGGTAGTAACCTGAAACGTGTCCATCTTCTGGTGATCCTAGCATAGAAGTTTTATCATCAATTGAATAAATTGATGTTTTAACAGACTCAAATAATTGAGTAATTTCATCATTATTGATAGTTTTGATAATCGATTGGAAATCTTCAATTGACAATCTTGGAATAAATTTAGAATCACCAAATGATTTATAATTACCTAAGTTTGCTAGAATTTGTGACGAATATTCAAGATAATTTTTGACATTGGCGTTATCAACTTTATTATTGAAAAATGAGTTGTAATCACCTTTAACGGATTGGTGAATTTTCAAAATCAAGTCAAAGATACCTTCACTTTCAGGTGAAACCGATCTCAAAACTGCACGTGAACCCCAATGTCCAGCTTTTGAAAAATAGTGTGCATACAGCTTCTCCTTTTCAGTCAACTGGTTGAAGTATTTGGTTGCACTTAGTTTAGCAATTGGAGCATCTTTATCAGCTAAGAACTGTGATTTATCAAACCCTGTGTTGAGATGAGCCATAGTACGACGCAGGAAAGCAGATTGGACAGTCTTCACAGAGTATCTGAGCATGTGTTACAGGAAGAACTGTGTGTAACAGTTGGTGAACAAAGGCCTTGCTATAAGGGCAAATTTTCCTGTTTCGCTTGCACAGTTTGTGTTTACAACACACAAACAACGATGGACAGACATCCACAGCACAAGGTACAGGAAGAGCTGTACAGGAAGACGGTGTCCAACCTGAAGGAGCTTAATGCCAACGTCGCCAAGATGAACGAGCTGCTTGCTGACTCAAACCGTGTAAACGAAACGGCCGTCCTTGTCAGCCAGCTCAACCGTGGATACCTCGATAGTGTGTCCTTCCAGCTGGATCTACAGGATAAACAGCAGCAGGGAACAGGTCAAAGAAGCACTAACAACGAATCCAACTACTGAAAAACTGGTCCCGTATACGTGTCCGTGCTTTTGGTCTCTGTCCTGTTCCACCCTTTTTTTTGTATAGCTTAAAACTAAATAATTTGTATAATACACACACATAAATGATATAAAAATCAAGAATAAAAAAACACGGCCAAGGTAGTCAAACACCCAAGACACCGATCTTCTATTGTATATTCTAATTTTTGTTTGGTAGTAAACCAAATCTCTTCTTTAAAGTAACTCTTTGTCTTGAAAACTTGTCGTCTGGTGAAAATCTTGCAGGGTGTGCAGACTTAGTGACTTCGCCTTCTTCGGTTTGTTTTTTAAGAGTGTATATTCTCTTTCCGTCTGGGCCTAAGGTGTACATTAAATGCATGGTCGGTGGTCTCTGTTGTAGTCTTGTCTGGAAGCAGAATCAAACAAGGCCTAAGGTTAAGGAACCTGATAAAACTTCACAAGGTAGAAAATTTTTTTCTTTTCAACCTGCACAGAAAAAAAAATTTCTGAAAAATTTCACGGCGAAGAAACGCTTCAACATGTTTTTCTCTATTGTGTCTGACTACCACACTGGCAAGGCTTTTGGCAGACACCCCCCACACACACAGGCTGCGATGTCCTCGGACCTGTTTTCTGATCTACTAAAACAGTCAATCTCCAAACCCGTGCCTGCCAATGACTCAAATCTCTCCCTAAACCAGAAAATGGCACGGAACACCTCCAAAAACAACTCAAACCTGGACCTAGACTTCTTGGACACGTATGTGTCTTCCAAAAACTCTTCTTCTGGTCTAATCTCACAGGAGAATAGCTTACCGCAACAGAATGCGGGAAACATCGATTTAGGCTTTGATTTGGACGCTTTCACGTCTTCGTCGTCAGTTAACTCACAAAGAAATAACGTTAAAACAAACGAAACGAAAAACACCGGGAATACCGTGAATACCGCCAATGCAGGGAACGATTTGCTGGACGATTTCTTTGGTACAAGTACATTACCGACAAAACCGAATAGTAATACCACACCCGAACCGGTGAAGACGCCTGTGGAAAGTTTGAAACACGCTGTCACACCTGAGGTGTCTAATCAAGATTTAAGAGATGAAGCTCTTGCAGAGCTTTTGGAAATGGGATTCCCAATATCGAAAGCAAATCGGGCATTGGACTCAACTTCTAATGGCCATGATATCAATGAGGCAATATCATTTTTGATGCACGATGCTCATAAAACTTCGAATTCAACAAAATCAAACCTTCAATCACCGCAACAATACCAGTCTCGTAACCAAAATCAAGAAGATTTTGGTAAGATCGTCAGTGATTTATCGACAGATTTTATGTCGACTGCCTCGTTCTTGTTCGATTCAGGCAGAAAGAAAATCCAACAAGGTGTCGAGATGTATAGACAGCAAAGGCTGGATAACAATAACGGCCAACCAATGTGGATGAAGAACCAAGAGAGATACAAAGCCAACTCAATATTGTTACCAGGAGAGGAAGATCATCAAGTTGATGACAATGAGAAAATGCAAGAATTGATTAAGAAACAAAGAATCAGAGAACAGAGACTGAAAAGAGATATTACAATGAAGTCTGATATTTTATCAGTGAATGATGAGATATCCAACGATAACTACGAAACCAGATCCAATAATATACGAAACCACGATGAAATATACACATCTTCATCACGTCACAGGAAAGTGGAATCTGCATCTAAACCAATACCTAAAACAGTTCCCGAAGTACAAACCGGCTCTTTACTAGATATTTCGTCATCCAACCAGCCTACATCCAATACATTTAGCATAGAACCGTTAAGCTCTGCCCAACAACTTACCTTCAAATCGTCAAGAGAAATAGCTCAAGAGAAATACAAGTCTGGTGATTACACCTCGTCATTAGAGCATTATCTGGATGCAAGTAATGTAATTCCGAGCGATCACCCATTCCAGATTATAATTAATTCCAATCTAGCATTAGTTTACTCAAAATTAGGTAATCCGAAAAAACAATTGGCAGTTTCTGAAAAGGGATTAAAATTAATAAATGAAAACTTTAACGATTCACCAGTTTCTAAGTTATCCACTGTCATAATAGAAGACAATAAAAATGTTAAATCATTTTGGATTAAATTAATGCTGAAAAAAGCAGAATCTTTGGAGTTTTTAGAGAAATGGAACGATGCCAAATCTGCTTATGAATTACTGATAAGTTCAGGAGAAAATTCCAAACCTGTAATGGACGGTAAAAATAGATGCGTTAAAGCAATTAATCCTAAACCCGTACAGAAAACTAGTAACAATATACCGAAGAAAAGTCCAACTGTAAATACAAATATTACAAGGAAGAATAATGAAGCTGTCAAAAAAGTGTATGAGTCTAATTTAAAACAGAAAAAGGACGAAGAAGAAAAATTTTTACTACATGATAAAATTGAAGATAAATTAAATAATTGGAGAGCAGGCAAAAAGGATAATATACGTGCTTTAATATGCAGTTTAGATACAATTTTATGGCCACAACTTAACTGGAAACCCATCAAATTAACAGATTTGGTTTTAGACAAAAAAGTTAAAATATGCTACATGAAAGCTGTTTCAAAGACCCACCCCGATAAAATAAATAAGGATGAGACAGTTGAAAACAAAATGATAGCAAATGGCGTTTTCATTACATTGAATGAAGCATGGGAAAGATTCAAGTTAGATTCAGGTATGTAAAAGAACAGGAAGAAAAAAACAAAATAAAATAAGAGTTAAATGAAACCATTGAAAAATACAAACTTAGCCTAGCAATGTATTATATACTGTATATATACTTTTTGTATATTTGAAAGCAAAACAAATAATCATGGATATAACGGCATGATATTAGGTAAAGGACCAACAGGTGTTATACCGAAAGGATTAATCTTTGGATGCGATTTAGTATAATGGAATTTGATGTGATCAAAATGGGTTGTAGAATGGAATGCATCATTTTTCCAATATAAATTTCTTAAATAACGGTGAATATGAGGGTAATCATATCTAATCATTTTGATGTTACATTTGAAATGTTGATGATAAACAGGATCAAATCTAATCAACGTAGTAAATAATCTAATATCTGCTTCAGTTAATGAATTACCGGTTAAATATTCTTCATTTTTAGAATGCTTCCCTTGTAAAATGGTTTCAACTTTATCCAAATGTTCAAACAACGTTTTAACTTCCCTTTCATAAGGCTCTTGTTTAGTTGCAAATCCGGATTTATAAACACCGTTGTTAATTGTAGGATAAATCCAATCGTTTAATCCGTCAATTTCGGATTTAAGTGAATCGGGATAGAGATCCAGTTTAGCAAACTTTGGTTCAATAATTGAATTGAATTCCGAATTGAGAATTCTGATTATTTCCGAACTTTCATTGTTAACAATTGTATGCAATTTTTTATCCCATAAAACAGGGACGGTTAGTCTACCGTCATAATTTGGTTCTGCTTTACAGTATAATTCCTTTAATCTGGTGAATCCATACAATGGCTCAAGATTTGATCCGGCAGCCTCAGTTTTGATTTCATCTGCTGTAGCAAACCTCCAACCTTTATCATCCATATGCCAATGAACAACGGTGACTCCAATGATACCGGTCAAACCTTTCAAAACTCTTGTAATCAATGTACGATGTGCCCAAGGACATGCATATGAAACATACAAATGGTATCTGTTTGGTTCAGGTAAATGAGGACCTTGTTTAGATACGGTGTTTCTAAAGGATGATACAACTCTTTTATATTCCCCGTTCTTATCACTGTTGATGGTAGTATTTGTGTCTTTATTTGTACTCATGTTGATTGATACCTCAAAAGATACTACAGAAGAGCCGACATCGGAACAGCAGAGAGACAATTGCAACCCCTTTTATACTAAAGGGTCCATGCCCAACACCCAGCATCTGTAGCCAGAAAAACGGGGTTAGTCAGCGACGACTAAGCAGCTTCACAATGACAAATCGGTGAAGTAGTCAGAACCAGGGGATATTTTATCTATAAAGTGAAACTACCCAGTAGTGGGGGATTATACGGGGGTTGTAGCCCATCCATATGTTCCATTACACATATCTACATATATTTGTATACATATATGCACTTTTTGTCGTTATTTTATTTAATTAAATCGTAATAATACATCACCCATTTGAAGAATTTTTCAGTCGATTCTTCATCTGCAGATATTAAAACATGGGTATTTTTAGATTGAAGTATTGCTTGGAGACTGTTCCATCCAAAATGATGCTCCCTTATAATGCATGTTATGATCGCCAAAAACATTCGAATACCACGATGTGATCCCATTGACCAAAAAACTATTATCATTTCTAAGCATTTACAAACTAGTTTATCATTTAGCTCTAATAAAAGATCAAGACACGTACTGAATGTCAGAATTGAATAATCGTCTTGAAATTCTTTGTATAATTTGTGAATGGAGCTTTTCGTTAAAAATTTCGCATAATTTTCTTTGAATTTTAAATCGAATATGTATTTGTAACACCAAAATACTATATCCTTAATTTGTGGTGTTGTATATTTACAATTTAATAATGAAACTGAAATCTTGATCAATCTACTCAATAAATCATTCAACGGTAATGAATTCAGATCAGCGAGTTTGGATATTTTCCTTTTATGTTTATTAGAAGAGGCGTCTTCATTTGATTTTGATATTGATTTGTTCTTGGAATTGTTAGGCGATGAATCATCAACAATCGGTTGTAAAATTGTTCTTAATGATGAAATTTGTGACTCAGTCAATGAATCTTCATGAACAATATTTGATAAATCGAGTAATGTGCTCTCTTCTTCACCATGACTATTTATTTTAGGTGAAAGTAAAACGTCGGCACCTAGTTTATATACCAGCAATTTCCTAAAAATTGAAAATTTAATATTATTATCAACAGTTGAAATTAAAATATATTTCCTAATTTCTGCTATATTATGATTAGTCAAGCTTCCAGATTTTTGGGCTATATGAACCAATCTACCATCACCTATAACTTGATCATGTTTAATTTTTATTTGATGCTTTGATAATTGTAATGCTTTTCTACTCTGATTTTCTATTATTTTCTTAAATTCTCTTTCATGTTTATGTAATTCATGTTCGTCTTTAGGAGGTATCCAAGAAGGTCTAGTAACAGTAAGTTTTGATAATTTTTCAGTTGACGCAAAAGACAAATCATCCAACTCATTATTTTTAACAGTCGATGGGGTAGATTGCAGTTTCCTCCTACTCAATTCATCCTTAGCTTGTGTTTTAGAAGAATATTCATAAAATGTAGATAATTGTTGAGCGGTTGGTGACAATACATTGAAAACAGGATTCTTCTTGATTGCTGGACTAATGACTCTTTTCTGAGATTTATGATTCGTATCAGTGGATGTAGCTGTTAATCCATTATTCATATTATGATTGCTATTGCTATTTCCATTGCTCATACTATTATTATTATTATGTGAATCAAATTTTGAGTTCTCAGATAGTTTACCCGGCAACGGAGATGGTGGTATAATTATGTTTGAGTCCGACTCGTTCCATGCTTTTCTCAAAGCTTCCTTTGATTGTAATGCATTACCGTTTTGAAACATTCTTAATGAAGTAGTGGAAGCAATGGGCACATTATACATTAAAATTTCAGAATCGTTGTTATCATATGTGTCATTATCATTTTCGTATAGTTTATCCTTTTGCTTTTTAGTAAGATGTTGGTAACTTTGACGTCTAGGTAATCTTACTTGACTATTGTGAAATGTGGAAACTGATGGATTATAAGGTGATACCATGGATGATCTAGCAGTTGGTAATGAAGGTGTAGATTTAAACCTAGATATTTGCTGTTTTGAATTTTGTGACTTGTTCAAATTTGTGGAATTGGAGTTGTTTGGCTTATTGCCAACAAAGGAAGAGCTTCTAAACGATTTATGAGATAAAGAAACGTCGATTGATCCGTCAATATCATCCGTGCTAAGAGCTGAAATTGTTGAAACACCTGATATTGCAGAAATATTGGCTTGCTCAATATCGTCATCGTTATCAACTCCTATATCGACACCATTGAAACTCTTATTGGCTTTTTGAACAGTTCCATTTTTATTATTCATATTTGGAGAGGGCACAGTTTTGATCAAGCTGATTCCAATTGCTGATTTCCCTGACATTGAACGTTTGCCGGATGATTCCACAACATTGCTATTCAAACTGACGTTGGATCCTTCATTGGACTTTATTGCTAGCCCGTTTTCTATAGAGTCTTCGGCAGGATCAGCAACCAACACAGCACTTACAGCACTATCCCCAGCAGCCGTCTCAACTGCCATTGCCAAACTCATACACTGACCGGTGCTCTTTACTTCAAACACGTTGTTTGTTTACTTACTCGTCGAGGAACGAAAACTTTCTTTTTTTACTTTTTTTGTTGTTTTTTTTGCTGGTTTTGCTGTTTTTTTTTCATATAGTCTTTTTTTTTCCTGGTTTCTACAGACACTACACAACTTAACTACTTGCTTTTCACCATGGCGTCCTCGTATTTCTTAAGGGCTGCATTCAATGCTTGCACCAATGGGTCCAACAACCGCTTTTCCGTATCTCGTTCTTTCTGACTCTTACACGCAGAGAGTTGTGCCTCAACTCTTCCGAGACATTTCTTAACAGAGAAATAGTACTTTCTCAATTTTATCAAATCACTTTTAAAATTAACATCACTTGTAGGAGACGATGCTGCAGTTATATTGAACTGTGTCCAAAACTGTCTCAAAAATTCAATTGATGTTGCATGCGTTAATTTAACACTTTCAATCTTATTAGGTGTTAAATTAATTTTAATACCGATATTAAAATCGGATGTGTCTCGTTTACTACTTGATCCACCCACTGACCCACTATTTTTAGTATTTGCAGATACCGGTAAACCTAAAAGTTCCTTCAAATTAAGATTCCATGATTGCTGTGATTGCTTGGCATTCTGTTTTATAATATTGTTTATATCTTTATATGCATCATTTTGTTTTTTACCTTCCTTTTTCATTATTTTATAAACATCGGTTAAATCAAATTCATTTTGAAATTCGTTTTTAAACCTTTTAATTATATCATCATATTCACAAGATTCTGGATTTAAATTAGACTGTTTAAGAATTTTCTCAATCATTTCATTTGGTATAATATTAGATGAAACATTGGAAGTTTGTGTATATTTTAATTCATTGTATACAACTTCATCTAATTCATCAAGATCATTAAGATCCAATTCTTTCTCAAATTCCAAATCTAAATTATTTTCATTTTTCTGCGTATTATCAGTTTGAATATCTGCCATCAAACGTCTACTCAATCTATTCATTGTTCGTAATATACCAACCAATTCTGGATCTTGATCATCCTTCATTGTAATATCAGGCCTATTACCTCTCAATTGAGAATCATCTTCTTTATTACCATTCAAATCTATACATTTAGAAACTTGATTATCACCCTCTCCGAATAATTTGACTTTTTTACGTTTAACCATATTTTCACCTGCTTGCTTCCTTTTCTTTTTATCAGTATCCAAATTTATATTAATTGAATTATTATTGCTATTACTATTGATGACATTGTTAGTACTATTATTAGGAACATTGTTTACATTGTTTGAATTGTTATTATTTATATTACTATTGCTAGTATTATCGTTTATTCCAGATTTCATACTATTGGAATTAACTGTAGAATTGGAAGCCTCATTGACCAGTTTCTCATCGATCTCACCAATATCAACTTCTTCTTCTCCATCATAATCAGGATCAAAATATAAATATTTATCTAAAGTTGCATCACCACGATCATACAAATTGACTTTCTCTCCTCTAAGTTTCCTGAAAAGTTTACTACTGAAAAATCTTGACCAAAACTCACCTTCGGACATTCTTGGAACATTATCTTCATAAGCTTTCCTAACAACAGGATACTGTTTAAATATTTCTTTAATCTTATCCCTTGTCACATTAACATTAACCTCATTATCACTGGACGCTACAGGTTTGATAGTACTCAAAACATTGTATGGACCTCTTTTCTGATTGTTCTGGATCGCAAATGATCTTAACAAATGGACTCTACTTTTCCAAAATTCTTCAGCCTCCATGCCTTCTTTTATAACAGCTTCGGTAAAAGTTCTCATTAATTTAATATTATCCCTCAATAATCTTTGTTGTAATGCCAAGTTCTTGATCAATTTCTTTTCATCTAACAAGTCAGCTAAAAATTGATCATTCTTCACTGAGCTATCAATCATCATATTTGAACCATTTTTACTGCTATTGATACTGTCATTTAATAAAGATAGATTATTTGAAATTGAAGATGCATTTATCGATGTATCATCGTTCCCATTGTTAGTACTCAGAGAATTGCTCTGCTCATCAGCTGCACTTGCCTCTTTCTCCTTGTTCAAATTAATAGAAGTTTTCTTCCTTGCAATTAATTGCTGAATTGAGACTTTGACATTGTTCATCACGTCCCTGCTGTTAAATCCAAACATTATTTCCTTACTGTTCTCCATACCGATTTTCAACATCATCTTATCACTTGTTTCTGGCGTTGCCTTCAACGAACTAATGGTATCTAACGATAGCTCGACACTGTTTGTAGGTGCATTGACGTCTGCACATTTCCAAACCAGCATCGCAGGGACGGAGTCTTCAGTGATTTGCAACATCCCTGCCCTCTTTTTGTGGGTCGCCTGTCCTTGAACATTAGCCATGTCCTCTTATCTCTGCAGCTCTGGATCACAACTGCAAACCCCTGTTAACATGCAAACTCTTCAAACACGGAAACTCGCACAGGAAGGAAAAAACGCAAAACCAGCAAACCGAAGCCAATTTCAACACCAAGAGCTGTGTCTTGCTGCTTTCCAGCTCACAGACAACCATGTTCAGACAACTTGTACAGGCTAGATGTGTCCCAAGGTTCATCCTTGCACGTAACTTTGCTTCCACTCCAAGAATCAGCGCAATCAGCCGTAAACACAACTATGAAACCGAAGCAACAATCACAATAGACCCAGTCACAGGTGATAAAATTTTCAAGAAACCAATGACTATCAATACCGAGTTACCTGATGATCCAAGACCACAAGAAAGGATGCAATCCATTTTAACATTTTTGGTGTTTGCTGCAGGTATGACAGTTGCATGTTTAGGTATTTTCAACTACGAGAAAGTTTCATCTCCTATTATGAATGCTACAATGTATTTCCTTAGACGTAGTGACCACGCAAGAGAATTATTAGGTGATAAAATTACTTATGATGGTATGTTCCCATGGATTTGGGGTGAAGTTAACACCGTCAAAGGTTGTGTCGATTGTAGTACCGACCTTTGTGGTAACAAAAGTTCTGCTAAAATGATTTTAAAAGCTGAAAAAATCGATAACGAGAAGTTTACCATTATCCAATGGTTATTGTTAGGTGAAAACGGTGAAGTTATCGACTTAACAAACGATGCCAGTGTTGATTTGATGTTCTAATTTTGATACCACCAATCTTACGGTCTTTCCGATCCTGTAAATAGAGTAAATAATGTATACAAAGTTTTGTGTTTTATATATATAAATTTACACATTGTATATATAACATTATATATATACATAATATATATACATATTAAATAAAAAATGAATACGAAAAACGTATGGAGGACTTATATGAGAATAAACTGAACTTGGGAGATGACAATGTGTATCAAATGATTGTGACAATGAAAATAAAAATGGAAATGGAAATGGAAAAGACATGGGGAAAAACAGCAGAGGGGGAGATGTGGAGCAACAACAGCAAGGGAACAAAACGAAGGTGTGTTGGAGGCCAGAGAACAAATGTTTTTATAAAAGAGAGTTAGAAAAAGAAAGAGACAAGGACAAAAAGAAAGAGAGAAAAACAATGAATGGTAAATGGTAAATGGTTAGTGATAAAAAAAAATGAAATAAAGAAAAAAAAAATGAATGCAAGTGTTACTGTATATTTATTATTGTTATTGGGGGACTAGATATAACTAATGTTTTCTATAGGTGTCTAACCACTCTTTACGTTTGATATTTCGACTTTCCTCTGCTGTATCATTTTCAACTATTATTTTACTTTCAACAGAATTGATTCTTCTGTGCATGTTGTTTTTCAATGGTGAATGGTCCAACACCGATGTACTCTCTGCTTCAACTGGGAACAGATCCTTACTAGGAGACTTCAAACTTGAATTTTGTGAATTGTTTGTATCATTCAAACTGACAATCTTGTTTGAAGGAGGCGTATCAAACGGTGACAAAAAGTTATCATCATTTTTTCGACTTGGAGACTCAAATGTTGGAGTATCAGTGTCTGAGTCTATATCCATGTTATTCACTTTACCAGGTTTTTTAAAATTTTTATTACTATCATATTGTGGTATTTCTTTGGATTGTTGCAAATTTGAACTTAATCTTGAATTTCTAGGATACATTGGCGAATCATCTTGAAGTAGTTTATACAAGTCTGTATTCGAATGGCTTGAATTTCTTACACCTGAACCAGACCTCGATTCAAAACCTTTAGATAGCTTCACAGGCGTTTTAGGTGGTATCAGTTCATCTATACTAGTATTATTAAAAGAACTTGATGATCCAACAGTATCAGGCAAAACAGGTATCATTGACTCGTAGAACACTTTATAGTTGGTAGACAATTTATCCGAAGATTTATTGCTGTCTATCATATTCGAAGACAAACGTATTTTGTTAGCATCGGTACTATCGTTACCATTTTTGACATTTTTATCACTATTACTATTATTATTAAAATTTGATAGAGAATCTCTCTGTTCTTTACTGATCATTCTCAAACCCATGATTTTCGATTCTTTCTTGATCGAGTAGTTGCCGTGTTTGATGGTGAACCCGGGCTGCTCAAAGTCGTTCACGGAGTCGTCTGATATTTCCCTCTGGTGTGTGTCTTTGGGTGAGTCGATGATATGGTCCAGATCCAAATCATTCAGTTCATCGTAGTCCTCAGCAGCGTCGTGTTTCCTGACGTCGTTTTTGTAATTGATCTTCTGTCTGTACCAAAAAGCCATCAGAACCACCACCACCACAACGGTGGGTATCCCTATTGCCAACCCTACTGCCAATCCGGTTGTGCTGTACATGGCCAGCTAGCAGGTCTCCTCTGTTGAACCCACTCTGGGTCTCCCAACACGAAAAAAACATCGACTTTTGTGTTTTCCTCCCTCCTTCAGCGAATCTCGTCTGCACCGTTTCGTGCAACTTGACCACTTCCTCGATGTACAGGCTTTCCTCTATAAACAAGTGCCCTTTCTGTTTTCCACACTTTCTACATACATATCTACGTGTATTTACATATATTTACAGCTCCTTCCTTCTCTGTTGTCTCCGTATCCATTTGTCCCCTCTACGGACAACCTTACTCAGCTCTTTGCTGAATGTAACATATCCTAGTCGTTCACACAAACTTATCAAACTCTTTAAATGATAGTTGGTCCAGATAAACCGGCTTTGGGAACTTAGCACTAGCTTATACGCATCTCCAACATTGCCCAGCTCTGTTAAAACACTCATCATGAGTCTTGCAAATTTGAAATCTGAATCATCTTGAGTTTCAGGTTTCAATGATTGGAAATACTCAGATTTACGATATTCACCACGTTCTTGCCATATTTTCTGTGCAAATGAAAGACTTCTTTGATGTCTTGAAATATGCATGCATAGATTGTAAAACCTATCATTACGTGGAATTTTATCAATCGAATATTCAATTCTCTTACTTTTATCTATAGTTAATGACTCAGTATCTGTATTTTCATCACAATCGGTTTCTTCAGTTTCTTCTTCAGGCTCTTCGATTTTAATTTTAGAAGCTTCTTCTTTACTACCTTCAAATACTGTCAATGCATTCCATTCGCTTTCAAAATCTTTCAATTCACCGTATCTACCAATAACGTATAAATATGCCTCGATTAAACTTGGATTAATATATCTTTGATCACCACCTATATCAAACAAATATTTCCACAAAGCCTGTGCTTCGTTGAGCATTAATTTGGTATTTGCACCATCAAATTCAACAATTGGAATCAATGGCGGTATTCCATTACCATCTTCGTTGAATCTAAAATTAGTCAACTCAAGAATTTTCTTTCTAATAGATCTAACCCTTGGATCAATTAATCCAACAGGCATGTGTTTCTGTCCATTTTTAAATTTCTCAATTACATCTCCCATTTTATAGTACGTATTAAATAACCATTTGGTACATTTAGGATGTGGTAATTGGATATTACCAGATAATTTCGTTTTGGTTTCACAGATATTCATCCAAATTCCTCTAACCAATGGCAGATCTCCGTCGACATAACCTAAATACATCATAATTTCCATAACTTGAGAATCAACAGGATATCCGGCTTCATAATATTGAATAATATAATCCCAACCTTTATTAATCATCCCCTTTCTTGCACCACATCCTTTAGCTAACGCCAATAACGATTCTGGTTCAGGCTTAACATTTTTTTCAATCATTTCTTCGTAAACTGATATACCGTGTTCAATATTGTTATTTAATGTATCAAGTAAAATCATAGATGTGTAGGTTCTAGTCGAAGGAGCTGTAGATACTGATAAAAATTTCATTGTATCAAATGTCTCTCTAGCTAACGAATAATTATCCATTCTCATATACATTTGCATAATAGATGTATAAATAACTGGTGAAGTTTTCATTGGATTTTCAGAGTCTGGCAATTTACTTAATTCGGAAATGTAATGTCTAACCGATGTCAAATCTTTCATTCTAGCATAATGGTTGAGCAAAATGGCTTTAGTTGTAGTATTTCCAACTAATTTATTCTTTGTACCTTCTGTGCCTTTTCCGTTGTCTTTTCCGTTGTCTTTTGCTTTTGCTCCTACTTTGTCTTTTCCATCTTCTTCAAATACTAAATCTGTCTTCAATGTTTCAACAAGTATACTTGCTTTCTCCTTTGGCAAAAAGTTACAAAGCGCAAGTAAATCATTCACAACAACTGCATTATCATCAACCAACCCTCCAATCAATGCCAATTCGTGCAATTTTTCAACTATTTGTCCTTTATTGTCCAATTTTTGTTTCTTTGGAATACTTAAAACTAAAGTATGGAAATCGTAACCTGATAACACATGGCCTAGATCCGTTTGTGCTTTCAATAACGAATCTATAACAGGATCCCATTTAGCAGTCTCATACTGCGTAATATTCGATAGTATCTCTGGAGTTAATACATCCGTTATAGAATGTGGTAGCTGAATATACGGTTTAGGTGCAGGGAATAGTGTTGTAAGGTCAGTTTTCTCAATATCTATACCTGAGCTGTTATTATTTACACTACTTTTCTCCCCTTCTATCTTTAATGGTGTATCTTGCATTGGTGAATCACTTATACCTAAAGCATTGAAAACTGCATCAATCTCAATATCATCGACTTCGTCATTTGTAGTTGACAAAACTGAAGTTTCAATTATTTCTTCTCGTTTTTGAAACTCTTTACTATCTTCAATATTTTTCTTTACTTTTGATGTCAAACTTTCAAGTGCTTTAAGTTGTTTCGATAATTGTGAATTATCTTGATTTTTCTTTATTTTGATAGCTGTGGATTTAAACCTTAAAGTTCGTCGATATAATGTGTTTTCAATTAACAATTTCGAAGTAAAACTCAAAGGTATTCTTGTTCGCCTCACAACAAACATTTCTTTCCTCTCCAACTTCCCTATGCAGTGCAGCCAGCAGATACTCAGACGACCTGTATCTATGCAAAAAGTGAAAAGTTTCCAAACTTTTTTTCTTTTTCGTCTGAAAAAAAATTTTTTTGAAACAAAAACTAGCTGCGCCACATTTGTCACTGCGCCACTAATTTTGTACAAATTCACCAAATAACAAAGTTTGCAACGAGTACAAGGTTTATAAAGAACTGTAATCTATAAAAAAAGCGGTAATAATTCAGTAAATAAGTAAATCAGATAGATTGAACAACACTCTTGATGACACAGTATTCATCGACACCGTAAACACTACCTTCACGTCCCATTCCGGAACATCTTACACCACCAAAAGGTAATGCAGCTTCACTGATTGCACCTGTATTCACACCAACCATTCCTACACCTAAACCACGAGCAGCTTGTCTGCATTCATTGGCATCATTACTAAATATGTATCCTGCTAATCCGACATCTTCTGAATTTTCGGATGCAGCGCCTCTAGATAATTCATCAACTGAACAATTATAACGAATCAATGATGCAACAGGTCCGAAAATTTCAGTTTCATAAATATCCATATTTTTCGTAACTTCTGATAAAACTGTCAGTTCATAAAATGTCGGACCTAGATCAGGACGTGATTTACCACCTAGTAAAAGTTTGGCACCTTTGGAAATTGCATCATCAACAAGATGTGAAACTTTTTTCAACGATTTATCGTGAACTAAAGGACCGTGTGTAACTGTTGGATCCATACCTGGACCTAATCTTGTATTTTTCTTCAATTTTTCAACTAGCAGAGTTGAAAATTCTGTATAAATTTCATCGTGAACGTAAACTCTATTAACACAAACGCATGTTTGTCCACTGCTTCTAAATTTAGCTGCAATTAAACCATCAACAGCTTTATTTAAATCTGCTTTATTACTAACAATAAATGGTGCATTACCACCTAATTCCATCGACATTTTCTTAATTGTATTTGCACATTGTCCCATTAACAATTTACCAACTTTGGTAGAACCTGTAAAACTAACTTTCTTAAGTTTGGAAGATTCACATATTATTTTACCAAATAATGGCGTACGTTCTTCTTCAACGGGTACAATATTAATTACACCACTTGGTATACCGACTTCTTGACAAAGCTTAGCAAACGCTAATGCAGTCAATGGAGTTTCTGCTGCCGGTTTAACAATAGTTGTACAACCTGCTGCAATAGCTGCCCCCAATTTCCTAGTTATCATAGCTAAGGGGAAATTCCATGGCGTTAAAATACCTACAGGTCCAACAGGTACTTTATAGGCAGTGATTTGTTTCCTTGGATCACTTGAGTTAATAAGCAAACCATTGACCCTTGCTGCTTCTTCCGAAAACCATTCCATGAAACTTGCACCATATTTAACTTCACCTAAAGAATCTGCAAATGGTTTACCATTTTCAAGTGTTATAATTCTAGCTAAATCTTCGGCATTTGATAAAATTGCATCATTTAATTTACTTAATAGCTGACTTCTCCATCTTGGTGAAGTATATTGGAAATCTGTAAAAGTTTTAGCAGTATTATCAATAGCTAGATTCAGTTCATCAGTTTTAGTTGCCCTAACTTTAATCAATTCTTTCATATTAAATGGATTGTTCACACCGAAATTTACAACATTTCCACAATCGGCACCATCGTTTGGAATGAATTTACCGTTGATAAAAGGTGTTGTTTGGATCAATCCTTTATAATTGACACTGGCCAAAGTCTGTGTTGTAAGTGTCCTAAAGTGTCTCAGCATCTTATACGGCCAACGAGTCCTCTCAAGTCTCAAGAACAGGTGTGCAAGTTAAACATTACCTAGGGTACACAAGTCAAAAACTTGGACATGAAATCCGGGGGGGGGGAAGAAGAGGGAAACCAGGGAAAAATCACGAGGAAAAGTCCGGATTCCTCCGGCAATTTTCACGTTAGAGATTACTTGTTACTACAAAAGAGAGTAGCAATTACACAGTTTTATCATTTTCATACAGGACATCAAGGAAACAGCCAACTACTTCGTCAACCACACTTTGAGTACTGACACTTCCGGCAACACCGTAAATTTGCGCTGTATCACTTTTAATTGGATTTTTAGAATCAATACATTCTTTTATAGCTTTCTTTAAATCATCAATTAATTCAATTATTGAACCATTTGTTAATCTAGTAACTGCCAAATGCAATGCTGCCGGTTTCTGTAAACTACTTAAATGCCAACCATATTTTTTACTCATAATATCACCTAAAATATGTACATTTATAGTACTACTTTTAAATGCTACAACTGATAATAAAGGATTACCGATAAGTTCTAATTCTGAGATTTCTTCAATTGCACGTCTTAAAATTTGAGTTGTATCTAATATTTCTTTAATTTCCTTTTTATAACCATCTTCACCTAAATAAATCATTGTAGCCCATGCACCAACAGTTAGAGCACCAGGCCTTGAACCAGCTAAAGTTGGAGAACCGTATAAACCACCAACCCAATCTGATGAAATATAATATTGATATTTCCTATATTCTGGACTTCTATACATTATAACAGAGGAACCTTTTGGAGCAAAACCATATTTATGGGTATCACAAGAAATTGAAGTAACACCAGGTAATTTAAAATCGAAATCGAAAGGTAATTTTTCATTTTTACATTTCTCATAAAATCCAATAACGAATGAACCGAGACAACAATCAACGTGTAAAGGAATATCGTATTTAACTGCTAATTTGGATAATTCAGGTATATTATCTATTGTACCATAAGGAAAATTAGGAGCAGAACCTAAGATAATAACAGTATTAGAATTAATAAGTCTTTTAACTTGATTAATATCAACAACAAATTGATCATCTAAATCAACTAAATTCAATTTCATGTTAAAATATTTGGAAGCTTTGAAAACTGCTGCATGAATTGATTTTGGTGCAATTATTTCAGGTTCTGTAATACCTTTCTCATATCTACCTCTTTCCCTAGCTGCAAGACATGCTAATAAAAGAGATTCTGTACCACCAGAAGATGTTGTACCACAACCAGAAGCTGGAGCATTGAAAAGGTTTAATACCATACTAACAACTTCACTTTCCATTTGTCTGACACCAGGGAAAGCGTCTGGATGCAATTGATTTGATACAGCAAATTTATGATACGCTTTGGTTTGCAAATTAATCAATTCTTCACCACCGTGATAAACAGCACCTGAAACTTTACCTTGTTTCCAAGCAACTGATTTTAAATGATCTAACGATTCCAATTTTTGTAAAACCTCGACATCAGATAACCCCTTTGAAGGAATTTGAGAGAAACTCACATCATCGGCTTTAATAAGGAGTTCAGTTTCTAAAGATTTCCTAGTATCCTGGATTTCTTTGTTAATTTTTCTTTTAACCGAAGGAACCATGAATAAAATTTTGAAAACGAGTTTCATAATTGATTGATAGCAAGTTTGGATAGATCTGATCAAACCGTAACCGTAGATGTTGATGAATGCAGGTCTAGCAACGTATTTGTATAGCATGTAAAAGAAAAGCACATCTTTTAAAACGGTGAAATAGGAGGATTGAAGAACATAGGCCCAAAAGTGTTCTTCGATTGTAGTTTTGGCTTTTGAAACAAACACGGTGTCCATTGTATTTGGTTGTGATTGCAGAACAGGGAAGGAAGGGAAGTAGGGGGAAGTAGGGGAAAGCAGATGAGAGTAATTGATCCGCAATCTTCCACCAGGTCAGAGTGTGCGCCAATTATTTTGGCACATTGGATACCGTTGTGTGCAGCTAGGAAGAAGGCCTGGACGGGGGGAGACGGCACACTGATGTTGGGACAACGGATCGGGTATCTGCTGAAGAGACAGCTGCTTGCTAGAAGAGCCGGAACACTGGCACCTTGCGGCAGCACGTCTGCTAGCCAGCCTAAGCTGTTGACTACGTTTCAAGAGCTTCACAAATCAACTTTGCAGTCCGCCAATGGGAACAACAATAATAGCAACAGGAACCAAAGGAACCAAAGGAACCAAAGGAACGACAAGAACGACATAAAAACACCAGGCAATGAGACTAATATCGGTATAGGGATGCTATTCAAGAACAGATCAACACGGGCGCCTGTGTTGAAGCTACTGGCGATGATGTCAGTTCTGCAGGTGGTTGTATTCTATGTGTCATCGACAACGTTGGTTGACGAGTTGGAAGACACCGAAGACAAAATAACACAGTTGTGGAACATGTACGAGCACCGTGACATATCGCAGGCCGTTATGGCAATACACATTGGACAGTTGAAGGACCAGCTCATAAAAGCAGGAGTCCAGCCAATCGACTCACAGCAAGCCATGAAGCTGGCACAGCACTTGATTACGTTCGAAAGAGATGCAGACCTGGGCAACCTTCTGATATTCGTCGACACCAAAAGCAAGCTCTACCCTCTGGTCCCGTTCAGCACGGAGTACGATATCAGCAAAGTGTCCAAGTTCCGCCACGCCATAACGGACCCGTGGGACACGTACCAACGCAGACCCAGCAGCACCGACGGCAGCCAGGACAGCAGCCAGGACAGCAGCCAGGACAGCACCCCAAACAACGGCAGCAGCCCGTGAACAGCACTGCTCCGTCCAAACCTGGTCAAACTGTGTATTCTCTCTGTA
The DNA here is from genome assembly GCA_030569495.1 of Pichia cabralensis. Lineage (NCBI taxonomy): Eukaryota > Fungi > Ascomycota > Pichiomycetes > Pichiales > Pichiaceae > Pichia > Pichia cabralensis. The sequence goes on along the minus strand of JAJMLC010000150.1, from coordinate 283,107 downwards.
TTCTCTCTGTATTCAAATCGGCCAAACACCCGCACTCGGCGTCGCCGGTTTTGCAGTTCGCCTTCTGTTATCAGAGCTCTGCTGAAGAAGACAAAGGGGAAGACGAAGAAGGTGCTGGAGAAGGAGAAGGAGCAGTGGACACAGGAAGGCTGCTGCTGGTAATGGACACCCCGAAGATATCCCGGTCAATTGCTGCCTGCACTCGTTGCAGACAGAAGAAGATCAAGTGCTCGCATCATTTCCCCAAGTGTACGGCCTGCTGGAAAGCTGGTGTCGAATGTTTATCTCTGGACCCAACAACTGGCCGTAAAATACCTAGGAGCTACATCGTGCATCTAGAATCTAGAATTGAGGACTTGGAAAACCAGTTGAAGGATATCCAGTCTTCTGCGCAAAACCACAATCAATATCAAATACCCGCCACATCAAATAAACACCAGGCTAACAGCACTCTGCAGCATAATGTTTCAAATATACCTCATCAATTGCAAGAAACTAGTAATTTAAACCATCTATTAACGTCAAATATTACCACCCCTTCGTCAGTTGGTATATCTCCGAATAATATAAAAAACAATATAACCTCCATAGATAGCAATATCATCAATCCATCAAACGATAAAAATGAACCTTTACTATCATTTCACAACTACAATAGTGTCAAATCTTCAAATGACGATTCTTCAAGGCCTACAACTTTCTCCGGAAGTGGTATCAGCTTCTCGAAATTGATGTTCGCCGCCGTTCATTTCAAAGATGCTTCCGATTCAAGCAATAAAAATAAGAAACGTAGAAGATCTTCGTCAAATATTCAAAACTCAACCAATAAACCACCGATCGATCCAACAACTTGTTCAATGTCTTCATTTTCAAACCATGTAGCGTTATTACCTCCAAAACAACAAGCTTTAGATTTTGTTGCATTATATTTTGCTCAATCGAATTCTCAATTACCTATATTTCATCGTGAAAATTTTATAAATAACTATTTCATACCAATTTATGGTGATATACCCGAAAATTCATTTTTTGCTTCAATAAACAAATCAATAGATTTATCTAAGCTAATCAAAATTAAAGAAGAGGATACCTGGTATTATAAATATACAAGATTGTTAGATTCTGAAACTGGTGTTAATCCGGATATGAACCCTTTTGAATTTTCTGCAAGAGTTACCGTTCCAAAAAAATTTAAAAAAGCTTTATATTTTGTCAATATTGTGTTTGCAGTTGCAAGTAGTGTTTGGCATTTACAGTTTCCTAATGAAATTTCAGATAATTTCAAAAATGCAGCTTTGGCTCATATAGAAGAAGTTTATTCAAGTATAAATCGTTTAGAATCTTTACAAGCAATGCTTTGTTTAACTTTATATTCTTTAATGAGACCTTGTGTTCCAGGTGTTTGGTATTTACTCGGTTCTTCATTAAGATTATGCGTTGATTTAGGTTTACATAGTGAATCAAATTTATCTCCTACTACCCCTTTCATTTTAGATATGCGTCGAAGATTATTTTGGTGTTGTTATTCTTTAGATCGTCAAATTTGTGTTTATTTAGGTAGACCTTTTGGAATACCAGAAGAATCAATCAATGTACCTTTTCCTTCTCTATTAGATGATTCAGAAATTGATAATGATTCAAAATTATCCATTCTTTATCCAAAAGAGACAGATTTGTTACCTTCTTATAAAAATATTTCAATTACTATGTTCAAAATTCGTCAATTACAAGCAGAAATTCAAAGTATTTTATATGAAAATAGAGAATTACCTAGAAAATTTACTTCATTAACTTCTTGGTTAATTGATATGAGTTTAAGATTAGATATTTGGAGATCTAATACACCTAAAAATGTAACTATAATGAATTGTAATTTTACAATAGAATTTTTCGATTTAAATTATTATCATGCTAGAATTATGTTACACGGTTTAACACCTTTAAGGTATATATTAACATCTAATGATTTTATAAGTGTTGCCGATGCTTCAAAAGGTATGTTACTTATATTTTATTCATTATGTAAAAGAGGTGCATTAAATTATACTTGGGCTGTTACACAAAATGTATTTATGGCGCAAATGAGTTTCCTATACGCAGTTTTCCATAGTGACGTTGTTAAAAATGCAACTCCTTTAGAAGAAATTAAAAAATTAACTGCTTACGCAAATTTGGTTTTAAATAGTTTGATCGATAGATGTAACGCTGCTGGTCAATGCCTTGAAGTTCTTACTATTTTAAGTCAAGCGGTAGTGAGATTAAAATATTCAAATGAATCCAGAAAGGCTAATAACAATGATAATATTGGGAAAGAAAATAATAATTCCAAAAACGGAAACGGAAATGAAGACGGAAATGAAGACGGAAAGGACAATGAAAATGAAAATGACAATGACAATCACATTGACAATGAAGATGAAGATGAACTTACGTCTTGTGAGATCAAAAAAATACCGTCTGAAGATGAAGTTAAAACTCTACAACCTGGTGGTCACATGACTGATAATATGAGACGTTTGATTGTAAGTATACCTGAACTCATAAATGGAGATAAAATAATAAACTCTGAAAGTGAAAATAATGATAATAATAATAACGAGGCCAATAGTAACGACGATAAAAATAAAAATATAATTAAAATAGAGGATGCAAATTCTCCAATGGACAAACCAACACCATCATCTGCTGCTGGAAGTTCAGAACTGAACACCGATGAAGACTTAAACAGCATCGAAGGCGTAGTTGATGGAATTTGGAAAATTAACGAATCTGAACTGCAAAGGTTTTTCGAACATGTAAATAAAGTAGAATCACCCGCAAGTGTTAAATCTTCCAGGCAAGTGTCATCTGAAAATATGCCTTTAGCTTTCACAAGTACAAACGGTGCAAGGAGCTCTTTTGAAAATCAAGGGTTATCATCAAATTCTTTAGACATTAATGCACAACAGATGCTATCACCAAATCAAAGAATACCCCCTTATACTATGTCAAATGATCAAATTCAACATTCCACAAACGATCCGCTATCCAATAGTCGACCTTTGTCATCATTGCAACATTCTTTATTCACAGGTGCTCCGTTGTTGCCAAATCTGAACAATAACCTCCAACCATTCCAAACGGCTCCACTCACACCACCAAACATTCTTCCAGGGTTTTCTCAATCTTTTACACCTAAAAATCAACTATCAGAGTCACCGGATTCTATTTATCCTGAAACAAAGAGAAGGAAATCCAAAGAAGGTCAGCGTGTATATCGGTTAATGTTAGAAACAGGTACCGAAAGTATCTGGGATCAATTCTTTGCTCAACCTTTTTAAACGATTATCATCTATTTTTCTATAAAACAAATATTTTTATTTTGCGTTAAACTGTCTATATATTATAAATATTATGTCAATAATAACAATAAGAAAATGAAGGGCTGTTTACATGCATTTGTATAGTTATGCGTTATTTTCTATCCCGTTCATTTCAAAACAAATTTCTGTAGTAAATGTACAAGTGCTGAATCATTCATTCTCCTTTTTTTTTCAGAGTGTATGTTTTGTCCATGATTTAGGCTTCTCATCGGTAACATTCTGTGATTGGTCTGATGATCCAGTCTCTTCAACAGTTGCTTGTTCTTCTGGGACTGTCTTTGTTTCACCTTCACCTTCAACTGTTGGAGGTTCTGGGGCTTCTAACATATAGACGTCAGACATATAACCAACATGGACATCAGGGTCACCATGACAGGAATGGTGTACTGTATATAAAAGATTGTGTGGAATCAACGTTGCTTCTTCAACTGAGAAATCTGGATTGACATCATCAATCGGTATTTCTTCATTAACGTCATCTTGTGCATCTTCTGTTTGTAATGACTCTAAATTTCTTCTCTCTGCATCTTCGAAAACTTCAGGGGCAGTTGATAAAAGATCATCTGCAAACATTTTCTCCTTTTCGTTTCTTGAAACTGGTTCTGTAGTTTCCGGTTTTGAAAGCGCTACAGGATTCACACTTTCAACCGGTTTAGGGGTTTCAAATTGAATATCAGACTCAGTTTCATCAGATTCTTCATCAATTTCATTAAATGAAGGATCAGGCTTTCCTTCATAATTGTTAATTAAATCTCTTTCAAGATCAAGATTTATGGTTTTACCCATTTTCCTCCAAATTGCAACAAAACCACCTGCAACAGTTCTAACACCAACTTTTGGACGAACAGAATATCCAATTTTTCCAGTTGCTCTAATTACAATTCTTCTTGTATCCCATTCTTTCAAACCACCACCTGCACCATCAAGTAATTGAATTGTACGTTCATGTTCTAAATGTAAAGATGAAGGAATTTCCAATTTTGATAACCTTTCATTTTCTTCTGCAATTGCGTCAATAGCGTCAGTTATTTGTGTTATACTTGGACAAAATGCAATTATAAAACCACCAGTTTTAACATATGGTGCTAATTTTAATAATTCTACATGATAATTTGGCATATCTAAGAATACACCTGATAAGAAAGCATTTGATTCATCTGAATCTTCATCTTTATTTATATTTTTAAGTTTTTTAGATGTTAATTCACGTTCAATCCAATCTTTACCTTCTTCTGATTCAACCCAATTACTTGGACTTTCAGCAATATGAAATTCGATATTGTTTAAATACATACCTCTTCTAAATCCTTTAACTGTTCTTTTACCAGTTATACTATGAGAAGAATTACAATCAACTGAATGTAAAACTGCACCACGTAAATTAGGATCATTTGCATAATGTGACAACGCATTTGCTGGATGTAAAGCTTTTGAAATAGCCAATGATAAACTACCATGACCCGTACCTGCTTCTAAAAATTGTAAAGGAGTAATTTTACCACCTTCTTCTTCTGGTGGATCTGGATAATCTATATGTAAATCAGCTAAAGTTACAATTGCTTGTGCATCAAATGCGTATATTGGTTGTGCTTTACGTTGTGAATCTGTAATCCATTGTTCTAAAGTTGGATGAGAACACAAATATTTGGCAAGTTTATTTTTTGTTTCAAATGTATGTATTTTGGATAATGGTGTAGTACCTAATATATCAGAATGTGGGATTTGTCCAAAAGCACATTTAGCAGTTGCATTTGGCAAGTCTTTTAAAGGTCTTGAAAGCCATTGTTTTTTAGAAACCGATTTTTTCAAAGGTGTTATAATAACGTAGTCACCGGCTTTAAAATCTGAAAACTTTCTGACACCGTTGAAACAGTGTATATTTTTCCTAAACATGAGACTGGACCCAAACAGGCAATAAGTGTCGACAGGAATAGCCTTAAGAAAAGTGTAGGGAAAGAAAACAAGGAATGGGAAGATGGTGTTGGGGTAGAAAAACCGAAACTGAAAAATTCATGAACCGATCACCGACGGATTCACGTAAGCAGGCACGGACTGTTTTCTATTGGAGCTGTTTAGATACTGTGTATTACCTTCTGTGCAGTGTTGTGGATGGTTTGTAACCAATGGGAAAACTCATAATCGATGGGTTTCAAGACTTGAGATGGACAAATGGGACGGCCTTCTATCGTATAATAGGGACCATCAAAGATTATGACAAGGAGAAAGCGGTGATACGTTTAGTTAGCTTGTTTGATCTTTCGAAGTGTAACATCGAGTTAGATTTTGAAGAGCACAAACAGCAAGACTTGATATTACACAAGGGAATTGTAGTTGATGCCGAAGTGGTTACATTTTCAGCAAACAACGAAGGCCCTTATTTAAAAGTAAGATACATCAAGCCAATCGATTTACCTGGATCGATTGTCAAAGACTATAATACACTAAAGAATTTTGCTAGTATGAAATCTTTAGACTAGTACGTTAACGGAACCTTTATCGATTAATATAATATGAAAGATGTTTATATATAGGTGTTATATATATAAAGTAATGAAAACATGAATAAAAAATTATACATTTTAGGAGTACCTAATAGCAGATGAACGATTAAAATCTGACCTTATTTCTTCTTCTATTTTTGAGTAATATAGTTTGAGCTTGTTTCTCTTCTTCTTCTTCTTCTTCTTCTTCGGAAACATCCATTTCCTCGTCTTCGTCTTCGTCTTCCATTTCTTCTTGTCTTTGTCTTTCTTCTCTTGCTTGTTTCTTCTCTTCCTTTATTCTTAATTCTACTTCTCTCATCTTTAATAATTCTGGATTCTCTTCGACTAATTTCTTATCAGCAGCTAATGCTCTTTCTTTATTACCTCTCATTCTATTCTTATAGAAGGCACGTTCTCTTCTTTGTCTGATTTCTTCAATTCTAGACATTGCCTTTAATGTAGATTGAACCAAATCTCTATTATATCTAACAGGCACATTTCTTCTCTTAGCAAATGTAAGTGTTGTATCAACAGCCAATTCTTTACCGGCAGCTTTACGGAAAGCCTTAGTCCATTTAAGTTTTCTAGGATTTCTTCTCTGTTTGAAATTCTTGTGACATTTCGAACGACAGAATTTGAATTCTTTTGAATCATTACGGACAAATGTTATACCGTGACCTGGATAGACAGGGGAGGAGCAGAAATGACAGCTGTAAATTCTCATTATAAAACGTTGGTGACAATGGGGTATTCAATAGATATTAGGATACCTTGGTGTGTAGCAAAAAAGAAGGGTAAAATGGCTTCCACAAGTCCTTCACAATGCAAATCAAACAGCTCAAAAAGTTTGATAAAAAATTTTTCAGTAAAAAAAAAGCGATAAATTTTTTTTTAATAAAATTTTTTTTACTTGAAACAGAAACAGATTACGTAAAGACTAGATTGCACGTGACCTGTTATCACGTGACCTGTTTGTGTTTTTTCCACATTTTTTTCCATGATTTTTGGGTTTTCGTGATCTGGAACCATATCAATTACACTTTTCTGCAGAAACACACACGGTTCGTTCTTTGTAGAGGTTTTGCTGTGTAGCCGGTTGTGACTTTGCAGAACTCAATGGCCAGTGTACCCGACGTCAAAGATGAAGTTGCGTCTGCCGCAGTAGAAACGGCAACGTGTGTTTCTGAAGAAGAAAAGGAAACGATCCAACAACTGTCTTTAAAATTGTTACAACAGACAGAGGTGAATACTACTTTACAACAAAAAATTTTAGAGCTGAATAAGGTTGTCAACCAACATAAACAACTGTTAATTCAGGCTCGTAAGGAGAAGCATGAAGCCGATGTTGAAGTGACCAAATTATCCCAAGATATCGAAAATCTTTCAACCGCTTTGCTTGAAGAAGCTAACTTGAAAGTCAGAGAAGCAAACGTTGAAGCTTATAATACTACCGTCATCAATGATAAACTATCGAATACAATCAAAGAAAAGGACACAACAATTGATATCTTGCAATCGGAGCTTTCAAATTTGAAATCAATTATCTCAAATATGGACAGCGTGCAATCACCCCATGATGAATCTAAAAATTTAAATACAAAGGAAAACACAGATTATATGGACTCTCCTAATTTGAACTCATCAAGTTATGGCTTTGAAGAAGAAATTCCAACAGCGTCATATTTGAACTCGAAATTGTTATCCCCTTTCAATATGAAACAAATATACTCTCCTTTGTTCAACCAATTAAGGTTCGATTCTCCTGCTTTCATTTTATTCAGTGAATGTTTATTTGGGAAAAATTCCCAACCGTCTTCATCAACAAGTTTGAATGAATTGACATACACAACAACAAGATCGACATCATCTTTAAACTCTTTTGATATCCGTACTACAAAATTTTTTTTGAAATTATTAGATGAATTAGACGCCGATCTTAGACTAGATAAAGCACCATGTTTGCAATCTTTTAAATTACGTTGGAATAGGAAATCATTTTTAATCGACTTAATGGATAAAATTGTTACAATTGAACCTTTAAGCGCCGCAACTGAAGCTTGGAAAAGTCAAACTTTACAAAAATATATCCCATTATCTACACCTACTACTCCGACTTTACCGAATTTTGATGAAAATAATAAAAATTTCCAATTATCAAGAACTCCAACTAATAATTCGACAATTACAACTTATGATCCTTCTCTATTTAAAAGAGCCAATGCCGCGGGACATTCTGATACTATAGCACCTTTGGCAGTTGTTGCAGCTTGTGGTTTATGTGGTGAAAAACGACGTGATTTAAATTTCTCAAGATTATACCATATTCGCATAACTTCAACAGACCCAAATAAAATAGATTCGAGTAAGGCAGACTACCCTCTTTGTATAAACTGTGCTAATAGATATAGAGCTGTTGTTGAGTTGATGAAATTCATTGGTAATTTGAATCCAAGTGGTTTATTAGCCAATGACAACCTTGATGACTATATCAAAAGTTCGTGGGCTAAATACGTTGAATTGAAAACAAAAGTTTGGTTTGTTGTGAATATTGGTATATGGAGTAAAAAGGAGAAATATGGATTGGTATATGGATGGCAAAATGATTGGTTGGCACAAGGTGGAACTTCAGCCGATGAGAGTAAAGCTGATTTTGTAAAGAATGAACATGCAACGTCAACATCGGCTGATCAAGAAAATGAAAATGAAAATCAACTTGAAACTACAGACTCTCGTGCTTCTGGATCTACTGTCGTCGATAAACCTAAAGAAGAAATACAAAATGCAGCTGGCGAAAACAGCATTGAACAAAAAATAGTTTCTAAAAAGCCAAGTATACCAAGCTTGAATAATATACCTGGTATTATTACCGCATCCAAAAGTGATCATGATATAACCACACTTGGGCTTGGAAAAAGAATAAGCTCAATAAACGTAGGAACACATCATTCTGAAGATAGTGTTAACAGCAAACCCGCTGAAACCGGCGATCGTGAAGAGGATCAAGAGGATGAAGATAATCAAGATAACCAAGATAAAGAATCTGAAGTATTCGTTACACCAGAAGCGTCCGAAACTGCGTCGCTTGATAACAAATCAAATTCTAAAAATGGTTTAGATTCATCAAGCTCAGAAGAGTCTCATCCAATGAGTGCTACCAATAGTGATGAGATTGAGTAGTCCGAGTCTCCTATTTCTTTATATCTTTCCCGTATTGTATACTATGGCCATATTTAAGCTAAACATGTCAAAAAAAAATTTTTTTGTGAGGAGCGAGTGCTTAACAATAGAGTGATAAAGGGACCAGAAGGCCATCTTCTGGCTTTCTTTCCCTCTTTTGCTTTTTGGTTGGTGTACACAGCATGGAAGGCGGTGTCTATTCTGCCAAGTCGTTATTGGCATCAATTGGCACAAGTAAAGAAAACAATGCCTTGGAAAAGGATGGTTGGACTGCTGCTAGTGACGGAAAAAGTCAAAATAAGTTGAGTCAAGAGTCATCGTTTTTATTGTCTTCTACATTGAATGAAATCGAGAAACCTGATATCGATGATTACGAGAAAAACTTACCACAGATTAAAGATGTAAATGATGAAAATATAAATTACGGAAATTCGAAACAGCTTTTACAGTCTCCAAATAATGAGCTCTCTAATCCAAATATTTCGGTCAAAGAAGCATCAAATACCTCACGGGAATCAGATAAAAAAGCTGAAGAAACGGAAGGAGTTGAGGTATCGGATGATGAATCTGATATTATCATTGATACAGCCACAAATCCAAAAATTGAAAGCAAAACTCTTGAACTGATTCATTTACTTAATCCATCACATTTATTATCTTCGTACGACCTACTATTAGGCTCGTTCTATGAAGAGCATAAACATGAGCTTATAAATAATAAAAAATTGATATTACGTACAATTACATGGAATTTAAATCAAATGAAAACTCCAGATCTTGCCAGTCTAGCTGGTCCTGGTAGTAGAGAGTGGTCTGCATTTTTTTATGCCGGTGATGGAGCTTGTAGTGAATCAAATAAAGAAGGTCTAGCAGATATCTACTCTATTAATTTCCAAGAAACAATTTCATTAACTTCATTTTCAAAATCAAATTCAGCAATTAATCAATGGTGTGATTTTTTTGTTGGTGTCTTAAACGCTGTATCGTCCAATGATTATAAAGTTATATATAAATCTGGGCTATTGGCATTAACTTCAATTATAATTGCTAAAAGCGAATTAACTGCGGACGAAACCAAAAATTATGAAGGTCAAATTCACAATATAAAACATGATACATTAGGTTTGGGATATCTTAGATGGGCAAACAAAGGGTGTATTTCAACTAATTTTAGAGTCGGTGGAATAAGTTTAGATGTAGGTAAATATACTAGTGGTAAAAGCTCAATGTCGGAATTTTATATGCACAGCTTTAAAGATTTGGATGAGACCAAAGGTAAACTACCAGGTGTTGAAATACAAATTTTGAATGTACATTTAGTACATGGTGAAGAAGAAACTCAGATTAAACAAAGATGGGACTCTTGGGCGAAAATTGAAAGAGTGATAGGCTTGGTTGATAGAAGTGTGAGTTTAGTCTCTAATGATACACCTGTTAGTGACGAATCCCAGAAAAGGCTACAGGCAAAACTGAAAAATAAACTGAATTCAAAAGACATATCAGATACTGAATCCATTGATGACGCATTGACCGAATTAAACATTGAAGATAATTCTATAAGAACTGCTTATGTTCCGTTAGAATTTGATGAAAGTGAAAACAAAAGATTCGATAGTAGTAACATTGTATTGAGTGATTTGAAAAAATTTAAAAAAGTTACCGAAGCAAAAAAGGCTGTCGTTGTATGTGGAGATACAAACTACAGATTATCTCTGCCGTACGATAGTACATTAAATTCCAAAAACACAATTAAAAATTTAATTAGAAATGCTAATTGGGGCTCATTATTAGAACATGATCAATTCTTGAAAGAATACAATTCCAAGAAAGTTTTTATTGGTTTCACAGAGGATAAAATAGCGTTTGCTCCAACTTTCAAAGTGCTTAATGATTCTGTTGGAACTTGGGTAGATCAAAATAAAACATCAGAATCGTCAAATCCTTATTTTGTTCCACAATATGATACTAAAAGACTTCCAGCATATACCGATAGAATTTTATATACTTCACGTTCATATTTAAATGCAATTGAAGGAACATATATGTCTGGTTGTAATACTGGATCGGATCATTTACCTGTGTCCATATCTTACGAGTTGGATGCACCTATTGTTAATGAAAGTATATTGCATCAACTTAGGAATAAGTTTAATGAGGAATGGGATATTGTTTTGAACAAGTTGGTTTTCATGAAGCTATCTCAAATTTTTGAGGTTAAACATATAATGCTAAGCAAATATAAAGAAGATTACTCAAACAAATTATCAGATTCTGTGGTTGAAAGCATTTCTACCAAAAATGGAAATATTTCATGTAGTTGTATTACAGGCGAGTCGTTGGACATTACTATAGACATAGAAAATATCATTGAAGAGCCTATAAATTTGATTGTTACAGAGCAAACTAATCGTGGATGGTTTGGTACAAAAATTGCTGTTGCTTGTTGCCAGGCTGGAGATGAGGAACTATCTGAAGTAAACTCGGATAATGTTATATCTTCAACATGTAAAATAAATCCTAAGAATAAAGGTAAGATAACATTCAAACTAACACCTACAACTGCAGGCATATTGGAAAGGGTATTTGTCTGTGAAATCCCAGCATTTAAGTTATGTCCAGCATATCAGAAGTATGTTGCCCTAACAATTGATGTTCGTGATATTTTCAGTGAATCATTTGAAGATATTTCTGAGAAGCAATTCATGAATATACAAGAATGTTTTGAATTTGTTTATAAAGCTAAGACACAAGAACTTTTATCCAGGATGGAAGATTTGGGTAGCTCAAATGATTTTACGAGAAGTGAGTGGGATCTAGTCAGAGAAGTAACACTCTGGGAATTCCACCCTGAAAAATATGAAAGTATGAACAATAAAAGTATTGAATTAATCAAAAGTGGTCAAAATGGCCAATTTAATATTGGATCAGTTACTGTAATGTCATTTTTATACGTTTGGTTGAAAAGTCAAGGATCATATTTCAATATTAAAACCGAGAGAGGAAAAAGTATATTTGGTAATGTTATAAAGTTGATTAATTTTTTTAAGATGGATGCTTCAAAAGCGTTTTATTGGTTCGGTTGGCTATTCTCAGACGAATATGAAATCAATAGCTATTTGGATCAAGATTTTGCAGTTAAAGTTACTATGTAAGCTGCCAAATTTTTTTTATAAAGCATTATACCCTACCTAATTTTACTTTTTTATTTTATAGTTTAGATTTACACATAATTATATACATTACATTTAAATGGTTAAATTACCATTACATCTAATAATCTGTTACACTCAAATAAATCACCACTTAAGATATCCAATACTTTAAAATCATAAATGTTGAAAGTACCTCTTTCAACGCTTATTAGTTCTAGTTCACATTCGTATAAGTGAGCATATTCTAAACTTACACGTAAATTGTTTGTTAGACTTACTAAACCTGCCCTATTAAATTTATGATAAAAACTTCGAACAAGCTGACTGTTTGTAAACAAAGGCACCGCATCTTTTCTATTACCTGATTGAATTGGAATGGGAGGTATATTCTTTTCGTATTCTTTTTTGATTGAGCTTTGTACATATAAAATCAAATCCATCTTTTCAGTTGATTTGTTCAAAAGTTGAATTTTCCACCTGAAAACTTCACCGAGTTTAACTCTAGTTGGACCACTGATTGTAACAACTAATCCACGTTGAAATTTTTGTGATGTATTTCCACTCCATAATTGACTAAGTGATAAATTAGAGCCCGATTTCAGTCTTATGCTTGAATATCGTTTCCCTCCTAAATTGTTGTTGTTACTATTATTGATATTATTGTTGCCATTGTTGATATTGTTATTATTTGTAGAATTCAAACGTGGAATTGCATTAGCTGAACGTGATCTTGGAGGCTGCAGATTAGGTATATTTTTACTTGAAACTAAACTATTATAAGATCTAATTTTGGATAATTTTGCAGCAGGCAATAATTTATTTTTATTACCATTGATCAAATTACCACTGCTGTTGTTATATTGATTGAACAGTCCATTATTTGAAAGATCTAATTTGGAGGTCCACTTGGTTGTTATTGATTTCTCACCATCAATCAAAGATTCTATTATAATGACTAAAGGTTTTATGGTTGATTCATCATCATAAAGAATATTATAAGCTACTGTTAGCAATGCTTTATCGTTTAAGGATATAGGAAATGATATTGGAGTGCATGATTTAACATCGCAATTGCTGCATTGAACGTCAATTGACTTAATTTGAACTAATTTACCTGTATTCGATAACTGTTTTGCCTGACTTATATCTAGCCATGCTAGCGTTTTTTCTGTTTTATATGATTTTAATGCCATTTTGAAAAGTGAAGATACTTTTAAATCAACTGAACCTTTTAAAATGTTATCATCAGTGGTACTGTCATTATTATTTGCTGTGTTTTGTTCGTCATCTTCACTTTTATTGGTTTTGTCATTTGAATCTTTGATGTCTTTATCTTTGTTGTTTTCTTGGATGCAATCTTTGTCTAAAAGATCAATCCCGCCTATTTGAATTAAGTTTAATTCAGAGAAAGGCTTTAGGACCGTTTCCGGAATTTCCAAATCAGGTTCGAATGTAGCAACCAAATTTATATTATTCAAGTTTCGTCTAGGGATGATATCAAAGGAAAATTTATAGATTTTTAAATAATCATTGGACCAATTACATTTTTTCAGTATATGCACAGAAGATTTACATCCATTTGTAGACTTTGGCACGTCAAACCTTGATGAATCATTTAAATTGTAATTTATATGCAAATTTAAATTTCCATTATTTAAGTTATCAGTGTGGACAACAATGAAAATGGTTAAATTTTCATCAAAATAGCCAATTGACTTTTTCTTAGACTTTTGTACTAGTTCATAAATCTTTTGACATGACGAATTCTCAAAAGTGGTATCAGGAATGAGTGATTCTGGAATGAAAATTTCAACATGTTTATTGTTCGACTCTTCGAGAGCCATTTTAGCAAAGTTGCAATTGTTCTAATTGTTATGTATAGTAGCAATTACAGGATATGTCAAGCACTTTGTATCGGAAATTTGAACAAGTAACTGAAAATATATCACAAAACTTTTAAGTTTTCTTCCTCGATTATAATCAAGATATCAAGATATAATGATCTGATCGACGTGTCTTGCGTCCTGTGGCTCAAGTTTAATATATTCTGCAATCTACAATGTCTACAATATTGCTAGCATACTGTCAACGGTAATATAAGCCATGCCATTAGCACCATCAAATAGATACTATGGCACTGTATGATCTACATCGTAGGTTTCCTGTCTGAACAGAACACACGCATTAAACGTCACAGGTCGATTGACGCAATCAGGTACCAGTTGCATCTGCAACCTTACGTGATACCGTTGTTACAATAAAACAACAACTTGCATAATAACAACAGGTTGAAAAAGAAAAGGTAAGGCTCCAGTTATGTTTCTGTTTTGTTGGGTTACACAATTTGATTTTTTATAAAGGGTTCCAGAATATCAGTAATCAATTTTTTTTGGTGGTTTTCATATTTGTAGCTTCGTTGGGGTATAAGTTTTCATGATTGAGCATATCATTCACTATCATATTATGTTTAACAATGATTTCTTTGCCATCATTTCCAAAATCTATTAAACTGGTTTTATTATCATTTGATTGTGTATATGATAGTGATCTCGGATGATTGAAGTTATAGCCTTTTGGGATTTTTCGAAGTGATTCAAATGAATGCTCCGGTTTAAGGATATTAGCTCTATTATTTTTTTTCCTTCTTAAAGATTTTGATTTAGTTTTATTATTCGTATTATTATCTAAAGCACTATTAAATGAATTATGTGTGTGTCCAATTTTTTCACTCAAAGTAATGGTCTCACCTCGTTTCCGACATTCTTTGCTACCATTAGCAACAGATTTGCAGTTTTTAGGTTCACCAACATAGTTTCCTTTTTGAGGAGATGATTCGCAAGAAACTGAAATATTATTTAAAGATTCAAAAGATTTGCTTGTGTCAAAAACAACTCTAGATTTCAAAATACTGATATATTTATCCATTGCAAACTCGACAGAATATTGATCTTTGATTATTGAGAGCTTTGGCCAAGTAGCTCTTGCACCTTTTAAAATACAACCCCAAATAAATGTTGGCGTAGGGTTTTCCAATGTTTTAAATTGCTCTCCAAACTTAATTTCTGGCAAAATAGTAATATCACCTGTATAAGATTGTGATATCAGTTGTTTGATTTTAGTAGCTAAATTCACCATAACGCCCATTTCGTTCAACACTTCACAATAATGTGAGATTTCTAAAGATATGATACTTGCTGCTTGATAAATCATTTTATTTAAACTCCAGACACTTCCTTCAGATAACTCGTTTTCAAGTTCTGAAGAGAATTTAACAAACGGTACTATATGCGGATTGACTTGGCACGCAATTGTATGGTTTACATTGAACATTTCAGATAATCTTGAAATTGGTAAATCTGAATTTAATGATCCGTCAACAAATTTAAGCATAGGATTGGACCATTCGTTTATTTTACCCGTTACTGAATTTTTCTCGTATATTGTGGATGATGCAAACACCACTGGCAAAGAGCAACTTGCACAGACAGCTGACCAAATTAAAACATTAGGAGCGGTTAAATAGTTAAGAAGTGATGGTTGGTCATGAATTGTTGCAGATGAAACTGTGATATTTAAAATTCTACCAGTTTTGTTAAAAGCTTCTTTGAATGTAATGTTACCTAAAAATTGCTTCATAGTATGTTGCAAATATTTACTATCAAACCAAATTCCATATTTTAATAGCCTTGATAGATGGGTATACATAGTATCATGATCAGTTTCAATATTGAACACTTCAAAAGTTTTATCAAACAAACTTGAGAAAATAGCTTTGATTTCATCACTTGTTTTAGAACACATAATTGCACTCACGATTGAACCACAACTTGATCCAGATACAATCTTTGGGAACAAATCCATTTCTAATAGTGTTGAAAATACACCAATACCTACCAACCCAAACGTACCACCTCCGCTCATGGTTATACCGGCTCTGCCATAATTTCTTTTAGATTCTAATAAAACGTCTAAAATATACTCATCTGCCAATTCACAATTTTCAGAAGCCAAAAAGTCCAAACATTTGACGCATTCTTCAATGTAATCACTTATCAATCGTTTCGTACCAACATGTGCAAAACCATATAATTTTTCATTGTTTATTCCAGCAAAATCACGTTTCCAGCATGTTCTAATTATGTACAATAATTTTTCGTAATCATCATTCATTCTACAATTTTTCAATTCTTCAATTTGTTTTTGAACCATTTTATAATCATAAAACTCTGATACTGGATCATCTTTCCATGTATCTTTATCTTGTAGGATATCAAGCTGGATACTGGCATCATACCAATCCTTATAAGTTATTGCATTGGCCTGAGCATCCAAAAGTCTAAGTATTTCAAATTCATGAAAATTGCAATTCTTCTTAAAAAAGAAATTGTAGCATGAATCAAAAATATTGGAGATGACAGATGTTTCCTTTTTAATGTTTTGCTTAGTTAAGTCTATATCTATTTTACCAATATTATCTAATAAGATTTGAGCTGTAATATTTTCAAAGGGATTATTGTGTGAATATGTTGCATCGTACGCTGTTACCTTTTCAGACATTGGAAATCAAATACAGGTTTGCAGCTTATTGTATTTTGACACCAGTGTATGTAAAGCTACTCTTGTTGTGTTGGAATAACCTTTCTCTTGAAGATAACTTCATAACTGTAAAGGCTGGGTTCTTATCAGTGGTGGCGCATCACGTCAGCAGAAACATGCGTCGATAGACGATTGCGAGGCATTCATTGACTTACACAGAATACAAACACAAGAGAAAGACAGGTAATACAAAGGAAAACTACAAAGCATCAAATAAATAAATATACTATATTAATACTGTAAATTTAATAAACACATCAAGAAATAAAAGTCTACTATTTTTTCAAAAGAAGGTCAATTTTGGCTTCCAAAGCAGCTAATCTTTCGTCCTTTGCTGCATTAGAAATGGATAGTTTTTCAACGTTTGATTCAAGAGTATCAACAAGTTGGTGAAGTCTTTCCAAACTTGCTTTTAATCCACCTGCTGCAGCACCAGCTTTGGTTGATGTTGTAGAAGGTGTTTGTGGTGTTTGTGGTGTTTGTGGTGTAGCTGGGGTAGCTTGGGTAGCTGGAACCTCTGTTTTTTCTTCCTTTTTCGGAGTTTCAGTTTTAGGTGATTCTTGTTTAGAAACAGGGTTACTGGAAATTGATTCAGATTTAGAAGATACTTTGCTGATGGATGGAGTGACAGAAACTGGTTTCTTATCAGCCCATTCGTTTTCGTCTGCACCATTACCATCAACATCTTGGGTATCATCATCCGATAAATTATTAACTTTTTCCAGTAGTTTGTTGACACCTTTCTCTTTAAACATATTTTCTGCACCTTGAGCTTGTGTGTGTGTGAAAACATTTCTTGGTTCTTCTTCAGCATTGGTTTTAGGTTGTGGTTCAGATTTAGGTTCCGCTTTTGGTTCGGATTTAGCTTCTATTTTTGGTTCAGCTTTTTTTTCCTTTTTAGGCTCTTCTTTGGTGATTTTTTGTAAAGGTATAGATTCGGATAATGTCGGATTCTCAATACCTTCATAAATATCCTTCATGGAACATAAGATTGGGCCATCGACAGCTTTACCGCTAAAATATTCATCTGATGTCATTGCAGGTTTATCTGATGGAGCATCCGGATAGATATCATCTTGGAACATTTCCGATCTTCTTGGAACAATAAATGAAAGTGGCTCAATTGAATTATCATTTAATAATTTATAAGCTTTGATAATTTCGTTTTCTTTAACATTAACATATCTTTTTGGCGCAACTGCAAAGCCACGTTGTGCATAAGTAGAAGGGAATTCGGATAATAAGAGTAAATCGTCATCAGCAAATTCAAAATATCTAACATTACCATCACCTTTACCTGCAATGAATAACAAATTGGTACTTGCATCAAAAAATGGCATCAAAGTACCAGAAGATGAATCTATAGAAATGAATCCACCAATACAG
The DNA here is from genome assembly GCA_030569495.1 of Pichia cabralensis. Lineage (NCBI taxonomy): Eukaryota > Fungi > Ascomycota > Pichiomycetes > Pichiales > Pichiaceae > Pichia > Pichia cabralensis. Next base: position 264,951 of record JAJMLC010000150.1, on the reverse strand, counting down.
CCTTTTCCAATATCATCCGAATCCCAAAGTGCAAGTTGTCTTTCTGAGAATCTGTCAAAACCAGTGGTTGCTAATCTATTGGTGTTACCTAACCAGACAATTCTTGAAGCTTTAGCACCAGAATGACCTGCACCTTCACTTAATAACTCACCTGTTCTAGCATCCCAAACTCTAATTTTTTTATCTCTAGAAGTTGTAGCAATTTTGGTACCATTATAATTGAAAGTAAATGAAGTAATAAGATCTTTTTGTTGAAGGGTAACTTTACATTTACCTTCTTTCATATCCCATATCTTAACCGAATAGTCGAATGATGATGATGCAAGAACATCTTTTGCAACAGGGTTAAATTGTAAATGGCCAACTTTTCTTGAATGGCCGATCAATGACCCAATTGGTTTAACGTCGACAATATTCTCTGGATCAACATTGTAATATGAATAGTTGTCCGGAATTTCCCAAATAAGAATTTTACCATCTTCACCAGAAGACACAATTCTACGTTCATCAAATGGGTCAAAAGCAGTATCCAAAACGCTACCACCAGTATGACCTCTGAACATAGGGACTTTATCAGGCGCCTTACCAACTTCATTTACAGGGATAATAGTAAATGCACCAATACCATTGGAATTAAGGGAAATGAATTTACCATTGGCTTGAAGGATGTTACTATCGAAAGCTGAAATGGTTGGCTTAAGGTTTTCATAACAAAGTTCCTTCTTGGCCGGTTGACCATAAACATGTCTAAATTTAGATGCCCTGACAAATTTACCACTCATTATCAATCTTAGCTTTTCAATTGAATTAATAGAAGTAGGAGCAGGAACGTAGATTCAAAGGAAACGCCAGAAAAGCTGAGTTGTTGCAAAACAACACCAACTGCAAACCCTGCACACGTATCTTCAAGTTACACACGAGACACGGCCAATTTTGGCAACATGTTGATTCTTCGCTACATGAATTCTTGACATTTCTGTACGAATCTTTCTTGATTTGAAGGCAGTTTTCGTGTCTGCTTGTTGGCCATCCTTGTGCTTGGTTTCTTCTCATTCACAGAACATTTTCACCTTTTAATCAAACTTCAGATTTTCAGCATTATTTTTAATTTCTTATAAAAAAGTTGAAATTCATGTCTGAAGATAAAGGGATACCCATTTTTGAATCAATCCAAAATAGTTTCACATCTAACGATGCAGAACTGCAAGAACGTGTGGTTGAGCAGTCCATGCAATTTTACCTTTCTACAAAAGACCAAACTCATCTTTTCTGTAGTTCTGAAACTTCTGCCTCAATTTTATCGTTTTTAATAGTAGTAGTCTCCGGTTTTGATGTCGATTTTCCGGAAGAACAATTCATGCCAATTAGAAATTGTATATCGTCATGTACCGATTGTTTAATTGCATATCACCTTGCAAGGGCTGAGGTAAGGAAAAATTTCATTATGTGGAAAAAAGTCCCTTATAAATCAGTTCAGTTGACTATGGAGAAACCTGCAATATGGGAAGCTAATTACCTCTTTAAAAATATCACAGAAGCTATAGAAAAAAAAGTTGATAATTCATCCATGAAAGATTTGATTGTTAAATTATTAGCGGAATGTTTGTTGAATCCAAAGATTCTAAAATTGAATCCAAAGCTGAAAATTTATTTTGATTCTTGTACAAGTCACTTGCATCTCTCACATCAATTGTTGCTAAAAAAAATTAAAATATATCCAGGAATTATTTATTTGTTGTTTGAAGGTAATGAAGAACAAAGAAATTGGGCATTATCAACTTTTCCATATAAAGAAGAAAATGATAGTGATATAAAAGGTATGGATAATTACTTTTCAACGGAGGATTTTAATGCTTTGTTTTCAGAAGAGTATGAAAAACATTTTTTTAATATCCAGAGACCCGACTTTTATTCTGATGATAAAGCTATTGAATTTTGGACAAATATTATACCGTTAATACGGTTTTCTTCAATAGATGCTATTAAAAAATATATTATTGAGCCATATTCCTGCGGTTCTTATAGAGAAGACACAAAAATAAGAATTATCCCACTAATGAACATTTTCATTAATCATATTTTTTCTTACCGTGACACTCCCTTACCGTTTTTGCTAAGGTTCCTATCAGTTGCATTATCAAAATTCACAAAATCGATCTTTGAATATATAGAGCCACATAATTACATGAGTTTTTTTGATATGTCATTTAATAACCCTTCATATAAAAAATATTTGACAACACTGAATCCTGAGTCATTTCCGGATTCAAAATTAGAGTTAGACTCTTCTAGAACTCCATATTTTGTTGATCTAATTAAATGGATGCAACTTTGTTTAAATTTTTTGAATGAGCCAAATAGTTGTCAATTTTCCATCGCAATGTTTGGATTTTTAGCTGATTATGTTAAGCATCCTATTTGTGGAAATTTCATTGGGACTTATATAATGGAAACTATGGCAACACAGCTGACTTTAAAAAATAGAATAGAGAGTGAAAAAACTAATATAGAATTAACGTATAAAACTAGTGCCAGAGACCTAGTAAATAAAAGATCAATTGTTTTGTTTGATGCTACAACATCGGCATTTTTGAAATCTAAAGCATTAAAATTGATTCAAAAATGTCTTTGTTTTGATATAGATAATTATGCTTATCATTCATATAAATTGAATCATAATCAAAATACTATAACCCCTGAATTTAATAATATACTATGGAATTTACTGCAGTCTAAAATATCCTCAAATAGCTCGGAGCTTATTGTTGCTGTTCTTTCATCATTCAAGCATATGTACAAAATTTTCCCTATAGATTTACAATATAAAAAAATAGAAATCTCAAATGAATCGAAAATGAGTGAAGAAACACTTAAAGCATATTTGATTAGCTCTAATACACATAATATTGTTATTGAACAGTTTACTGTTGCTGTTCAAAACATTTTCAATAAATTATCAGAGTATCTCAATATTGACGAAATGAAACAAATTTTAAAATCTGAAGACTGTTCCAGAGGTTTTTGGACATGTATCCTTTCACCAATAGATAAAATATATGAATCTTCTATTGCCTGCCTGTATGAAGCATTTGACGTTGACGACAGATTACAAGCTTTTAAAAGTTGTTTAAAAATTGATTTTCTTGGTACATTAAATGCATTTACATCTTCTTTGGCCCATTTTACAAGTTTAGAACTATTTGGATCAACGAGAAAAATGGTCAAACTTTTATTTGATTTCATTAATGCATTATTTAATCCAGTCAATGGTGTTATTGTTACTATAGATTTTAAGATGGACATATTGAAAAGCTCAATTATCAAATGCTGGGGAGTTGTTTGGAAGTTTTTAGGTATGGTATTCAAAAATATATTTCATTGGTCGATAAGCTATGAAAAATTAAAATCAACTCTAACTCGAGATAAATCCGAACAAATCACAACAGATCTATTAAATTTTACTAGGGATGTTTTGGATCTTTCACATTTAGTGTTAAACGGTCATAAGATTATAATTTCTTTAGTTTATTCAGAAAATTATGATGAGCAAGAAAGAAATATTATTAAAGAAGTTTTGTTGTCTCCTATTATAAGAACTTTGGGCGATTTGTTCAAATGGTTAAGGCTAAGCGATTCTGCTCTGTTGATCCGATGTGTTGATTTGGTCAAAAAAATATTAGATTTATCGTATAAAGTTACAGAAATTAGTGATGATTTATTATCAATATTGATTAAACTATGTTTAAGGGCTAAAAAATTTAATAATAAAATGACTACTGAACAGACAGGTGAATTATTGTTGAGAGCAAGAAAAATCAACCATCATTTGGTAGAAACAATTTTGGCAAGTGTAGAAGCTGAAAAGAAGAAAAAACAAGTATTGTTGTCTACGCCGACTATCTCACTTTCAAATAGTAAATACAATTATGAATATCAGTCAAGGCATGCAGATAACCATTCAACTAAACCAAATCAGCAAACTTTATCAAACTACCTCAAACCGTATAGTAAGAGTTTGACTCCATCATTTGATCCACCAAAGCGTCTTTCTAAACTGGAATTAGCACAGCTGAAATTGAAAGAAAAGCGTAATGCACCGAGCTCTGAACCTGCACCTGCAAGGCCATCAGGATTCAATAAGAAAAAACTTGCAGCTGTTGATAGTGATTCAGAATCTGATGCATCTGATGTTGATGGTGCCAATGGTTTATTTACAAAGGAACAAGTTGTCGCAAAAATGAAGAAAACAAAAGCAACTTTGCAGTCACTACAAGGGTCAAGATTTGCTTCACCATCTTTAGATTCTAATAAAGATAAGAATACAGAAGAAATTCAACGTAAAAAAGCAGAAGAGTTAATGAGATTAAGATTAAATGTTGATATGACGCCGTTATACAAAACAATTCTTACTTGGGCCTACAATAATGATAAGGAGCTACCGTCAGATTATGATTCAGCTAATTATAAACCTGTTCAAAATAAATTTGACTCTGTTTCCGAGTACCAGAAAACGTTTGAGCCTTTATTATTGCTAGAATGTTGGCAATCAATTCAACGATCAAAACAAATAGGTTCAGAGATGCCATTCAGATTAACGGTTGGTTCAAGATCTGCAACAGATTGTTTTTTTGATATTTATGCATCGCTCAAAAAGCAAGTTATCAATGATCTTAGATTATTTGGGGATAATGATTTGTTGGTTTTGATGCTTGTTGATAATTTGCCAGATGAAGACGATGGGGTTGGAATTCCTAAAAGGTTATTGAAAAATTGTCAAATCAATTGTTTTGCCAAAGTTCGTGAAATCAAAAACACGGCTGGAAAGTTGGCGGACGTGACTTTGAGAGTTTCTACAGAGAACAATAATTTAGTCCATAAAATCACGTCGGGAATGGAATTGGTAGGTTTGAAAGTCATTACTATGACTACACTAGAAAGAGAATTTTCCTCTTTAAGAGGCTTGCAATATTATGATTTAAATAGAGAAATTATTACGGCTGCCCCAGCACCGTTGAGGAAATTTGATTCCGGTAAAATACAAGATATTAAGACTGTTTATGATGTTAACGACTCACAAGCCAATGCTATTGCTGGTACAGTTGAAGGTGAAGGTTTTTCTTTAATTCAAGGTCCACCTGGTACTGGTAAAACTAAAACAATTTTAGGTGTTGTTGGCTATTTTTTGACCCAAGACATGAAACTGGAACATAATATACCCGTTCTTGAAACAAGATCGTCTAAGATTTTGGCTTCTAATCAAAATAAAAAGAAAATACTAATTTGTGCACCATCAAATGCTGCGGTTGATGAACTTGTTTTAAGAATTAGGAAAGGTATTAAAAATTCAAAAGGAGCAGTTTATAAACCTGATGTTGTTAGGTTGGGTAAATCAGATGCAATCAATGAGCAAGTTAAAGATTTGACATTAGAAGAGCAAGTTGATGCCCAGTTGTCTAAAATTAAAAGTAATGATGATTCCAGTATTCGGGAAGAACATAGAAAATGTATCATCGAACGTGATGAATTGAGAAAAAAATTAGAGACTGGAAATATATCTGATACTGAGGTTTCTAAACTTGAGATAAGATTGCAAGAAGTGATGACAAAACGTAGAGAGCTAGGAAAAAGGTTGGACGAATCAAGAGAACAAAGAGCTGTTACTTATCGTAATAGAGAAATTGAACGAAGAAATCTACAATACAAAATTTTGAATAATGCACAAGTTGTTTGCTCCACTTTATCAGGTTCGGCACATGATGTTTTAGCTGGTATGTCTATGAAGTTTGATACAGTTGTTATTGATGAAGCAGCTCAATGTATTGAGTTAAGTGCTATTATTCCGCTAAGATACGGATGTACAAAATGTATTATGGTTGGTGATCCTAACCAATTGCCCCCAACGGTTTTATCACAAAAAGCAGCATCTTTTAATTATGAACAGTCTTTATTCGTTAGGATGCAAAATAATCATAAAGATTCTGTTTATTTATTAGATGTGCAGTACCGTATGAATCCAGAAATTTCCAAATTTCCTTCCAAGGAATTTTATGATTCTAAATTAAAAGATGGTCCTAATATGGCAGCAATAACTGCTAGAGAATGGCATGATCTAAAATATTATGGCCCATATAGGTTTTTCAATATAAAGGGTGAGCAACGACAAAATGATAGAACCAAATCTTTATCCAATACTATTGAATGTAAAGTAATTTTGGAGATCGTTGAAGATTTATATAGGAAATTTCCCAAAATTGATTGGGCTAATAGAATAGGTATTATTTCACCATATAAAGAGCAAATTAGATTGCTAAAGAAAACATTTGTTGATAAATATGGATCCTTGATTTTAAAACAAATTGATTTTAACACAGTTGATGGTTTTCAAGGTCAAGAAAAAGATATTATTTTATTTTCTTGTGTTAGAGCAGAAACCCATTCAGGAATAGGTTTTGTGGCTGATATCCGAAGAATGAATGTTGCATTAACAAGAGCAAGAGCTTCTTTGTGGGTTGTTGGATTTGTTGATGCGTTGATTTCTAATAAAACATGGAGAGATTTATTTCATGATGCAAAAGATAGAAATTTAGTTACGGAAGCACGTCTGGGATTTACAAAATATTTAAATAATAGTTCGAAACCTAAAATTGAAGAAATCACAGAAAACACCAAATCTTTACAAAAAAAATCATCTGGATTTTTTTTGCCTGATAAGAAGAGATCTATTGTAAATGAGGATGATCCAAATCTCAAAGATTCTAAAATAAGAAAAACTAACCTCAGCCAAAAAAGTGTATCTGCAGCTAAAATACCAGTGAAAAAATCGAGTGGACAGATTTCACAAGATATGAAACTTATCAAAGGTCCTAAAAATTCAGGGTATATACCTTCTCTGCCAAATAAAAGCAATGTTCCAGATGGAATGGTGAAGATAAGCAAAAAGAAAAAGTATCCACCATTTAGCAGACCAAAATAATTTACCATATATACCTGTATATACACATATATTATCATTCTATAAAAATTGAATACCTAAGATAATACATCAATCTGTTTTATCACCTTTCGAATTTCTTATTTCGTTGATTAACTGATCATATTTTGATACGGTTGTATCTACGCCATATTTTGATAATTTATTATTGTTATTCAAAGATACATTTACCGATGTGACAGGGGGAGCTGTTGATGATTTATCTATTTTATTCGGTAGTAGCTGTAACGTTTGTTTGTTTGATGAAACAATAGATATGTTGTCCAACGAACTTATATTTTGATAATCTTCAGTGCTATCATTCGAGGCATCGAAAGACGATGCATATTTCGGTGTTGGAGAATGTTGAAAATTACTACCAGGGATATTTAATATTACCATTGCTTTTTCTAAAGCAGACAGCTCGTTTTTAATAATACTTTCAATTTCCATCAATTTAAGTGGTTTTATTTCATTCAGTCTTTGAATTAGGTATTCTCTATTGTGTTTCAAAATAGTTTCCAATTGCTCGGTCTTATTTTCTTTGATGAAAATGTAAAGAGCATCTTCCATCTGTTTTAATGTTTTGAAAATATCTGTTAGATAAGTTGCGGATTCCTCGTATTTTATTTTTGCTTTTTCTGTAATATGAATTAAGTGTTCAATCCCTTTTACTTGAGTTTGTAAATCATTGAAAACAATACTATCCGAAGAAGGCTTTAAGGTTAACTGTTTCTCTTGGTTCATTAATTCAATTTCTGTATTTTCCTTTGAGGATAAAATTTCAATATCGTTATTGTAAATATTCAATTTTATATCCAACAAAGATTTAGTTTCTGAAATCTGTTGAGAAATTAGCTTCTGCTGGTTCTTAAGTATCTGTAATTCAAATTCAAGTTTTTCAATCCTGTCATCTATCTTGTCTGATTTTTCTAGTAACATTTTGTATGTTTTCCCTTCATCAGATTCATTGATAATTTTGGACATTTTTTGATTTAAACTACTTTTTCTTATTATCCATTCCTGGAATAAATTACATTTGTCTTTCTTAGAAAGTTTTTCTGATATGTAGATTTCATTTAACGCTATGCAGTTTTGATTTAACTCATTAAATATATTCAATATTTGATTTCTTGTCTCTGTTAATCTTTTGTCACCATTTTCTAAGTATTTTTGATGTAATTTTTTTAAGTCGTGTAGCTTGATATTCATTAGAAAAGATTCTTGGTTTCTCAAAAATAACACTGCATCATTATGGATTGACTGTAGAGGGATATAGCTTTTATTTGCTCCATCTGATTCAAAATTTGATTGATCTGTATTGATAGATTTATGCACATTGTCGTGTTTATCGGTGGTTAAATATTGCATTATAGAGGACACCATCCCCCATTTCGGAGAATCAGTATCTTGCTTTTGATAAACGTTTAGGGTGTTGAAATTATTTTTATTGGTTTCGGATTTCCCTCTTTCTAGTTCATCTGAGGCGTCGAATATACTGTTTTCTTTGATAGTTAGGTTATCTTGCTCAAGAAGTATATACATATATAGAGAATTGAGTTATAAAGAACATGTTAGTATTTGAATAATCACAAAATATGTGTGGAATCACTCATATTATGAGACATACTATTACCAGAGTCGTAAGTGGTTAAAGACGACATGGTTTCAATTGATATTATCTATTCATTTTATAACCAAATGTGCATGTAATGTGGCGAATTTGACGTATAAGATAGGAACTGTATGAGGATTCTGCGAGAACGAGAGTAGTTGAAATAAGGAAGATGAAGACATGACAAGAGTGGTTTGACGCTTTGTAAAATATACGGAGTTTAGCATACAGAGTTGGACCCTGGCATACTTCTGGGATAGAAGTGTAGCTGCAAAATTATTGGGCAAGCCTGGGCTGAATCTGGGAGATGCTATGGTATGTAAACGGAGAGAAGTGGCCCTTATTTCAGCATCCTAAAAAGAAAGCAAGTGTTTTTTTAACAAGACCTTTTTTGTATCATCTGTTAATCTTTTAGGCTTTTAGGGTTTAATGTATTAGACTATACTCTGAACATAGTCTTGTTTTATAATGTAGTTTAAGTTTTTCGTTCAGTTTGAACATTTATTATCAAGATTTTAAAAACGTAATGACAATTTATAGATTATTTTTATGTAATTACGATTTGCCGAAAAGAAATTGAAATAAACATCTAATCAAAGAGGAAACAATTAAAATATATAAAACTTAGATATTGACAAATGGTAACGGGTTCCATAGAGTAATTATATAGTGGTTGAAATTAAACACGGAATTATACAAATATTTATAAATTATTATTAACTCTTACACCAAGTAGATTGTAAACAGACTTAAATCTTATTATTCAAGTCCCATTTTTCAGTTACCTCATCCGAAGCTTCAATGAATTTTTTGAATTCTGCAAATGATAACTTACCGTCACCGTCTGCATCACCCTCCATAATGGTTCTATCCACCAACTGCTGGAGTTGCACCTCCGGTAAAGAGTCAACAACCATCATTTTCAAAACTAAAAATAATTCTCCGTTCGATATATAACCATCGTTATCCATATCGTATATTTTGAACAAAAACATTAGTTTGTCATCAACAGATCCTGCAGATGAAAAAACGGATAGTCCAGTGACAAACTCTTTGAAATCAATATCACCACCTTTATTCTCATCAAAAATGTCCACAACTCTACGAGCTAATTTGTTTTCCTTGATACCAGGGATAGCTAAAAATTCATCCTTATCAATTGCACCAGAGTTGTCGGTATCCAATTTCATAAAACGTTTTGCAAGACGATCAATTTCTTCAGGCCCAACTTCATGAAAAAAAAAATTAGAAATGTTAGTGTCTGCAGATGTGGTAAATATAAGTTTGGTTTTTTTTTTCTCCTGTTTCAAAAATACATACAGTTGGTTCCCTTGGATAGATCATCCATAAGGTTGGAAGGAATGTTACCCATGTTGTGCTCGTTACTGGGGGATGCTTCCGTTTCTGCAAAAGGAAAAGCCCGGTTATAACGATAAAGTGCCAAAAGTATTATCAACTTCCTTTTTGCACAGTGCAGTCGGTAGACGCCGCCGGAGTTTCTGGTACAAAACCACCAACTACACGTAGCTGTTGTGTACACATTGAGCAACAAGGATCCTTACTAAATACACTACACGGACGGCTTTTTATATATCCTCGTATCCCCTGGCTATACCTGTACGTCCTTCTTCTAGAACAGCACCTTCGGATGACCCGTTTGGATCAAAATCGCTTCCAAGCCCTGTCCACTGACGTCCCTGTAATCCCAAGGCAGACGTGGAAATGGTTTTACCAACTGAAAGAGAACCACCAAATTTTTTGACAAGACCTGTCTCTTCGTTGGTCTCATTATCACTGTTGCTTCTTTCACTTTCAAGCTCGAGTTCTAGATGACGAAGTTGGCGTAAAGGTTGGTTCATTTTCAATGTTCCAGTAACAGGATCAAATTCAGGCGCATTTTCATCATAATCGGTATCTTTCACGTTACCGTTATGTAGTTGGCTCTCGTTGGTTTCCTGCTTCTCTTCTTCAAGTAAATCGTCAAAATCGGTGATCCATTTGCCTGTCCAAGTTATTTCAGGCATTAAAGCTAATTGTAGTTCGTAAGGTGTTATTATTGGCTTATAATAATCACCATATTGATCTATCACAATACCGGATTGTCCGCATCCAAGCACAACCCACACATCAACACATTCAAAATTAGCTAATTTGGCAACATTAGGTTTACCTACAACAAACATGTAATGCTTTTTACCTGCCTCACAAATGGACTTGGTAATTTTATTTAATAAAACTCTGGTATTTTCAAGCGATAATGTGTTAACCAAAACACCAACCGTTGAGGCACTACGTGTAACTTGCATATTCCTGTATCTCTTCATCATTGTAGGAAATTGATCATGGACAACAGAGATATCTTTAGGATCGATTATTTTCACATCCGCAAATTTAGTCGTTAATAAAAGAATTCTAGCATCATGAGGCATAGTTATATGAAACAATGAATAATCTTGTGTCAAACCATCAAATTTGCTGCTTTCAACAAATCCTTCATCCTCTTGGTCAATATTTTCCAAATATTCATCAATTTCAGATTCCTCAAATCCTCTTAATATTCTGTGTGCTGTGTTTATTGTCCCTGTCTTATTACATTTCGTTGCCAGTGACTTATCAATTATCGTTGATCTTTTTCCTGCTCTTGAATAATCTACATCGGCAAATACTAAATTTGTATATTCTTCTTTAAGAACATTGTATAATTGATTGTTTAAACCACTATATGTAGTATCTGCCATTACAGCAATTTTATCATCTTTATTTGAATATATTTCTCTAAATTTATCTGCTAACTTTTGAATGTCTAGATACGGTTTACCAAATATGTAAGCAGACTCTATTTTTTCAACTGGGTTTAAACATGCATCACCAAAATGTACTACAATGTCTGCTTTAACATGCTCTGCTGCAACTTCATCAATACAACATGGAGAGTAAGAAGTATCTGCCAAAATCCAAACTTCTTGCAAAAATTTATCTTTATTTTTACATTTGGATCCACAATTTCCCGAACATGTTTTACTGTCAATGGTTTTCTCAAGTGATTCAATATCTCTGTTCATTTTTGGAGCTTGTCTGGCTACTGTGAAATCTATTTCTTGTGAATTCTCATCATCACTGTGATGTAAATCGTGTTTCTCCTTATTCAATTTGTTTAATTTAGTCTGTAAAATTTGGGAAACAATTGTTGAATCACATACCAAATAATCAGGAAATTGTAATGATATAAGTTGGTATTTTAAAACTTCAGTTTCGGGATCTCTGCTGTTCAAAAAAATGGCAAGTTTATCCAAGCTGTAGTAATCATTTATAATATTTCTAGTTTCTTCCGAAGTAATCTTTTGATTCGATATATATTTAGGACCTAAATAAAATCTCTTCTCACGTAGGATATCTTCAGTTAGATCTGCAACTTGTGCAAATGTCTCTTCCTCATTTTGAGCAGTAGATAATGATGGTGCAGTAACAGCCTCTGACATTCTTAAGTACAATCTTATTGGTTTGTCTTCCGCTGCAGTTATTAAAGCAGCTATTTACCTGGTTGGCACATCATATGGATCAAACAAAAAAAAATTCAAATAAAATTTTTTTATTTTTTCTTCAACATGAAAAATCATTGTCAACCGTCATTATCTTTTCAACCAAACCGGGAATCTTTTTTTTTTTGTTTCCTTGATTAAATTAATGTTTAATAAGCTTCGATTGATTCCGAAACGTTATTATTCTTCATTATCTAAAAATAAAATGAACTCTATTGAACTTGGCCACACAGCAGATTATCATGTTCATCTTAGACAAGGTGAAATGATGGATATCGTTACCCCGACAGTTAGAGAAGGTGGTGTCTCCATTGCTTACATTATGCCAAATTTAACTCCACCTCTTACAGATATTGAAAGAGTCGTAAAATATAAGAAAGATCTACAAAAATTAGCTCCTAAAACTACATTTTTAATGACATTTTACCTTTCAAAATTATTAACACCGGAAGTTGTTTCAAAAGCCGCAGACGAAGGAGTTATTCGTGGTATTAAATGTTACCCAGCTGGTGTTACAACCAACTCAAATGCTGGTGTTGATCCAAATGATTTTACTGCATTTTATCCTATTTTCAAAGTCATGGAAAATAAAGGGTTGGTTTTAAACATTCATGGTGAAAAACCTTCCGTTCATGATAGTGGTGAAGATATTCACGTTCTTAACGCAGAACATAAATTTTTACCAGCTTTGAAAAAACTTCATGATGATTTCCCAAAACTTAAAATTGTTCTTGAACACTGTACCTCTAAAGCAGCTGTCGATGCAATTATTGAAATTAACAAAGATCTTAAAGAAAATGAAATTCCAACCGTTGTTGCTTCACTTACTGCACATCATTTATATCTTACAATTGATGATTGGGCAGGAAGCCCTGTTAATTTCTGTAAGCCAGTTGCAAAACTGCCAGAGGATAGACGTGCACTTTTAGCTGCTGCCGTATCCGGTAAACCATATTTTTTCTTTGGTTCTGATTCAGCACCACATGATATTACCAAAAAAGCAGTTTATAAAGGTGTATGTGCAGGTGTTTATACACAGAAATATGCTATTGCATACGTTGCAGAAATTTTTGAAAAAGCTGGTAAGTTAAACATGCTTAAAGATTTTGTTACCACTTTTGGAAACCAATTTTATGAAACTGACGAATCAAAACTCGTTTGTAAGGACAAGTGTGTTTTAGTTAAAAAGGAATATGAAATTCCTGAAATTTTAAGCTTTGAAGGTTCATCGGTTAGAATTGCACCATTTAAACCTGTTGAAAAATTACACTGGACTATTGAATGGGTTTAAATAAAGAAATAAAAATCAAAATACAACAATTATTTAAGTCATCATAGACTACTATTTCATTCTTTCTATATATATATATAATTATATCTATAAACTCCATTAAACATTACCGAGTAAAATCATAAATTTTAAATTAGGATCTTGGCCTTCAGCAAATGTTCCATCTTCGTTGAAAACACACATGTTATTACTTTTCCATCCCCAACTTTGGGATCTACTAAAATCATTAGGCACTGATAAAAACGATGTAATTGTAGGAGCAGATCTACGAGATGGAGTGAATATAACAAAGTATACTTTAATAGCATTTCTTTGGTCTTCATAATTTATTATTGATTCTTTCTTTATAGATTCCTTATTCTTTGATTTGCTAGGATTCTTTGAAACTGAGGTTGAAGGTAACTGTGTAGACCTTTGTTCGTCTGATATAGACAAATCTACCATATGCATTCCTAAATTGTCAATCTCTGAACTTTCATTAAAATTATTTGATTCGGTAAATTCATTTCCTTTAGGTACGTTACTCTCAAATGATATATGTCGAGATAATAGAGAATTGTCTTTTCTTGGGTATTTTTTAGGTATAGATTGATAATTTATACTATTTGAATAAATATCAGGATTAATCAAACCAGATTTAGAAGATGAATTAGATATGCCGCTATGTGCTCTATGTAAATAAACACCAACTTGATAGCTGTTTTTAGAAGACAAGTGACTTTTCTGTAAATATAAATTCCAATATGAACCAGCATACCAAAAAGTTTTACCATAAACTCTTTTATCAATTGTGAGTTCAGAAACATTTGAAAATGCAATTGAAAATCTAAAAGGTGGGATTTTAGTCCAGTTGTACAAGATATCATCTTTTGAAGGTATTGAATCACCTTGTGTTGTTTTACTATCATCGGGATTCAATTTATTTGTTACAGTAGTTGATAAGCTTTGGTTTAGTAATGAGTTCAACTCTTTTGGTAATCCAGATAATGTTTCATCTTTTGACGGTACTTTAAACCATTTATTTTTAAGTGAAGGAGGTACTGGGCTAGTAATCATATTATCTAAATGGGAAGAATTATCGGCTCGTGTTATTAAAGTTTCCAGCTGAACAGCTTGCCATAAAGCAGAATGAAGTACATGAGAGTCTATATAAGGGTTCCCATTTATGTCATAAAAATCTTCTAATTCTTGAAGTTTCTCTGGAGGCATATGACAGTAATATATTTTTTCATTCAAAACATTAGTCAATGGCTTTATGTCGTCGGCAGAGAAATTTTCCAATCTTCTTTCTATTAATTTTATAATGAAAATACATCTCTCCCATTCACTTGGAACAAAAAAATAATCTTCTCCTACAACATCAGCAATAACAGATGTAGGTATGCCATCCCAAGCTTGCGGGCCATTTTCCCACCCATCTGAACATAAAATTCCTTTACCATTTTCTATAATTCGTTGACTTGCTACTCCGTAATCACAAGTTATGGCAAACCTTAAATTCTCAGCTAAATTGGACATATTCATGTTTTTAATTATATATTCAGTAGCAGTACAAACTACTTCATTAATCGCAAGATATTGGCCCATTTCAATCATATTATAAGGTATTTTATATTCTTCTTTAAGATTGATGGCGCCATATAATCTTGAAATAGACAATTCAAAACTTTTCTGTTTGGATTCTGGTGATATTTTGTTGTTTAATATTTGATCCTCTTCAAACGGCAAGTTGTAAATTTTCCTGTAGTTATCATTATTTTCAAACTCTTTTGTTGAATCTAAATCCGAATCGGAGTCTAAATTATTGGACCATGCAGTTTCTGAAGACCAAGAAAACAAGGATTTAAAGTAAGGACTTCTATCTAGGAACAATTTATGTAGTTTATATTTTTTCCCAAATGCCTTGATAACAACATCGTGATGATTACCCTTTATCAGGCCATTGAGGAATAGATAATCTGGGATATTTGCAGTATTACAACATCCATAAGGACATATTTGATTTGCATTTAATGTTGTGAAGGTATTGGATTTATCAGGTGAGTTTGACATGGGTATTATCTTCGGCTGATTTGTGAAATCGGGAGTAAACGATATATTGGTGTTATTGTTAATATTTGGGTTTGAGTTGTTGGCTGTATTTAAAGGGGCCTGATCAAATGTTTGAAGCAGAGATATGTTCTGTAGAAGAGATGGGATATTAGTAGTTGATATGTTTGATGTTTGGCTGGATAACACGGAGTTAGCAATTCCAGCGGTAAGATGAGTTTGATTTGAATATGTTTCAAAGTCTCCTTGTTGGCTTTGAGGGAGCCCTTCAAGATTGTCCTGTGTGGAGACTGTTTCAGAATGCGGCATTGGTACTGTATAGATATATATGTATGTATATATATAGATATATAGATGTATCTAGATGGAAGGCAGCCTACTAAAATAGTACAGGTCATAAAACGACAGGGAAGAAAAGGGGGAGTTGAAAGAGACAAGAAAACAGGTAAAGCTGCAAACCGAATTTCAACACCTGTATTTCATTCAAGCTTTTCTTCTACATGAGCATGGCCAAGCATGCGTCTTCAAACGTACAGGTATGCACCTATTCATACTCTGGGTCACCGAGTAGCTTTTTGATCTTCTCAGAAATGGACTTGTCTTTGACAGACTCTTTGGAAAGCACTTCATCGTCATCGTTATCGCCGGCTTTGTCGTCGTTGACGTCTTGCATCCAGTATAGATGCTTAGCACCTGAGCTCAAGAATCCCAACATGTAAACACGGCCACTGGTACAGGAGTTGATTCTTCTCCATACAACATCTGTGCTGAATATCAATAGTTCGTCAGGTTGGTCATGTGAACTGCTGAGACGTGGTTTCCATATCCAATTGTAGCATCCTTCACCTTCTTCACTATCCTCGATGATTATTTCCCCCGGGGTTTCCAAAGGAGTATATATTTTTGTGTTCTCATCATATTCACACCTTCCGGCACTGAACTTCAAGATCTGGTTAGCCATACTGTGTTCGTCTAGCAGATGGCCCCGTTCTTCTTCCTGTGTGCAGATGTTCAACAAGTGGCAAAACTCAAAGTGTGCGCACACAGTGAAATGTAAAGTAAATCACCAAGAAAACGCTTCTTGCAGGCTTCACTGTGTACCTT
This sequence comes from Pichia cabralensis, assembly GCA_030569495.1. Lineage (NCBI taxonomy): Eukaryota > Fungi > Ascomycota > Pichiomycetes > Pichiales > Pichiaceae > Pichia > Pichia cabralensis. The sequence goes on along the minus strand of JAJMLC010000150.1, from coordinate 248,383 downwards.
GTTGCACATTGATACACAATGGACTTCCCACCTGAAGACGTCCGGGTGCTGGTAGCTGAGATTGCACAGATACTCATTTCTAGGAATCAAACGGTTTCGGTAAGTGAAGGTGCCTGCGGTGGCCTTTTGAGTGCATATTTGATTTCCTTGCCTGGTGCTTCAAAGTTTTTCGATGGTGGAAGACTGATATACAGTTTAAAGTCTAGACTCCGTGCTTCAGGATGGAATATGGAACAGATCAAAAGCTATACGGGGCCAAGTGAACAGGTTGCTCTGAAGATGGCTAGAAATATGAGAATAGAATTCGGTTCTACGTATGTTTTATCGGAGACAGGTTATGCAGGCCCATCAACGAATGTCGGCTTGGACAATCAGAGTATAAACGATGAAGATGCACTTATCGGTACTGTTTACTTGGGTATTTCTGGCCCAAACGGAAATATATCATGTGAGATGTTTACGAACTCGAATGATAGATCCACTAATATGCAATTATTTGCCAAATACAGTTTGCAATTCTTCTTGAAGACTTTGAAAGCAGAGTAGTGGTTATCATGTATATTGGCGGGTTTTTATCGTTATTATTTGATTACTGTATATATATACGTGTGTGTGTATTTTGGGCTGAACAAGAAAAAGGATTGTATTTAGTAAACTGTAAGTTTCGTGCTAATTGTTGGATCACTTAGTAAAGTATTTTTATAGCTAGCAGTGGTAAATTGACAACAAATGATTACAGCTTTTGCTCGAAATTAAGAATACTGTAACCATTAGCAATTACTTGTTCTGAAGTATGATCTTTGTTTTTGTTGAAATAATTCTAGAAAACATTTGATCTTTTCCATATTTCAGTTTTCCGTGCTTTTTTTTGTTTTATGAAATTGAGCAGCTTCCTTTTGGACGACACAAAATGGAAAATTCACAACAAGTGCTTTGGTGGCCCAGCTGGTTAAGGCGTCAGTCTCATAATCTGAAGATCGCGTGTTCGAATCTCGCCCAGAGCATTAGTTACTTTTTTTCACATTTGTCTCTAAACAACTTGTTTTTTTTTTCAATTTGTACAACAAACATACAACTATGGGGTTACAAAGATATTGCAGGCTACATCAGTATTTCTTCCACTTCCATACCACAATCTTTACACCTTTTTACATAAGTGTTTAAATCTTCTTCGCCTTTTTTTACAGGAGCAGACCAGTCGTGTGTATGTTTCTTATCTCTAACAGCTCTTAGATTCCTGGTTAGCTCTTCTGCCCTTAATTTCTTCCTCATTTCCTTTAATTTATTATTAAACCGTTTCTCCCTTCTATTTTTCTTCATTTCTTCTCTTCTCAACCACTCTTTATCTAAAACTTCTTCGGACCCCCATTTTTTAAACGCATATTCTTCAATTTGATATCTTAAAAACAACTGCATTCTCGAAAAAGTACCACTATGTGGATTCTCCTTTATGATTCTTTTGAACAATGTTAAATCTGCGAGTTCTGGTTCAGTTAGAAAATAATCTTCTTTACATTCAGTTTTGGTTAAAAGTGAATACTTCTCTGGATATTTCTCTTTACATGCTTTACATACCTGGCATCCGAAAACTTCTTGCATTTTCTTGTCTAAATTAAGTGATTTACATTCATGACATTTATCAGCATCGTGAACATCCATCGGAGGTAACTCATATTCTTCACTTTCATCTTCATCGTCTATCCTAACTGCATTATTTTTCTTTTCCAGTTGTTGGTTCTTCCAGTCATTCAAAGACATTTCGATAGGTTTTCCATTTTTATCCAATTTCTTATTTGATACAAAACCACCAAAAGTATCATTCATTGTAGAAAAATCGTATTCGATATACTCCGATTTTCGTACAGACGGTTTAATATATTTTGTAGCTGGCTTAGAATCAGCAGCAGTTTTGTTTTCCTGTAAATTCGGAACAGCTGGTGAATTTTGATCAGTGGCATCCCTTACCGAGCCATGCGCAACAGAATGTCGTTCTTTATATCTTTCCAAAGCTTTCTGTCTATTTCTTTCAATTAAAGCTTGTTGTTCAGGTGTTAAATTGAGTTTTGCACGCTTAGGCGGCAGTTCAGTTTTGGAGTTATCATTTGACTGAAACTTATCTGTATTTGAAGATAGCTGCCTTTTCTGCTTTATCCGTTCCAATGCCTTAGCTCTATTTGCATTCTGTATGTACCGAAAAGTGAAAAAAAATGTTAGTAACCTATTTTCTTTTATTTCTTATCAAAAAAATCTCTGAAAAACAATCTTGAAATTGTGAAAAAATAAAACATACAATCAACGCCTGTTTTGCCTGTGCATCCATAATGTATCAGTAGTGCTACAGCCAGAAAAGAGCTCAAGAACAGTAGTAAAAAAATTCACCAACATGAAAATGTCAAAAAGAAAAAAAAGAAATGCGCCGCTTCAAATTCATGAAGAGGGATCAGTTTGTGACAACTATCAAATCTTGATTGTTTTGGGAAAGCTGTCTGGTAGCTGGAACTTGTCTCAAAGATCAGAAGCCACTGTGTAGATCCATATCTAGCATGGATCCTTTTAGAAACTCCAATACACCACAGAGAATGCCAAATTCAACTGGTTTGAATGGTACAACAAGTAGTGGATTTTCAACCCCGTCAACACCAAGAAGGAACAAAAAGAAAATAGTATACAGTGATCGATATATACCGTCAAGGTCAGGAATGGATTTACAAGCGGCCTTTAGTTTGGTGAACTCAGACAATGTGTCGATGAGTAATTCTAGTAGTTCCAGCAATCTTAATCCGAATAATTCCAATATCAACAACGATCCTAACTTGCTAAGAGAAGCCGAAGCAAATAGAACTTTTGACTCAGTTTTGAAAACTGAACTATTTGGTGACAACGTACCCATGTCTTTTAATCGAAGGAGTAATAAAAGCACGTCAAATCAAATCAGAGATACTACACCTCCACCGTCAAGTAGTAGGAGGAATAACAACAATATCGGTAATAATATTTTCAATGGCAACAATTCAAACAACAATAATTTTGATGATGAAGATGATGACGACGACTATATAAATTTACAAAACGATAGTAGCTCTAATTTAACACGGGAAGAATCCCTATTGAGGACTCCGCATCGACAAACAGGCAACTTGTTTACTTACCAATCACCGTCTAAAGCTAGACCAAACTCTTCTTCATTAAACGTACACAATGAATTATACTCTCTGTCTCCTGTCAGAGCAGATACCCAAAATTTATTGCTTTCTCCACAGAAGAAAACTAGAACGATTTCGAAAATACCCTACAGAGTTTTAGATGCACCCGAGCTAGCAGATGACTTTTATTTAAACTTAGTAGATTGGGGTTCACAAGATGTTTTAGCTGTTGGTTTAGGATCATCTGTATATCTTTGGGATGGTGCATCAGGTTCCGTCAATCATTTATGTGATTTAGGAGCAAATGATAGCATTTGCAGTTTATCTTGGATAGGATCTGGAACACATATAGCAGTTGGTACCAATTCTGGGTTAGTGGAAATTTGGGATGCTACAACATGCAAATGTACAAGAACAATGACAGGTCATTCGATGAGGGCTTCTTCATTAGCTTGGAATCAACATATTTTGACATCAGGATCAAGAGATAGATCGATATTGCATCGTGACGTTAGAGAACCAGCACATTATATGAAAAAATTAGAACACCACAAACAAGAAGTTTGTGGATTGAAATGGAATATTGAAGACAATAAATTGGCATCAGGTGGAAATGATAACAAATTGTTTGTCTGGGATGGTTTAGATACCGAACCTTTATATAAATTTACGGAGCATCAAGCAGCAGTTAAAGCTATTACCTGGTCTCCACACCAAAGAGGAATATTGGCGTCAGGTGGAGGTACAGCAGATAGGAAGATCAAAATATGGAACACTACGACAGGTAACAAAATTCATGATGTGGATACAGGTTCACAGGTGTGTAATCTAGCGTGGTCGAAGAACAGCAACGAGTTGGTGTCAACGCACGGATACTCCCGAAATCAGATATCTATATGGAAGTACAATACCATGCAGCAGATAGCTTCTTTAACAGGACATACGTATCGTGTGCTATATCTTTCAATGTCTCCAGATGGACAGACCATTGTAACCGGTGCCGGAGATGAAACTCTCAGGTTTTGGAACGTTTTCGAGAAAAGCAAGAGTGAACAGAATTCCAACTCTGTGCTTCTTGATGCTTTCATGCAACTCCGATAAGGTCTGAAGGCCATGTGCTGTAGGGGGATGCCCAGCTTGTATAGAAGAAGAAGTGTGTATGGTAAGAGAGCTGTATACCGAAAGTGCTTTGCAAAGTTTTAGTGGTGGCGCGTTTGCGAATTTGCGAGTTTTGCGAATCTGCGTTTTCAGTTTTGTTTCTGGCATTGGAGAAGGCAACGATGCAGAAGAGTGTGCAGTTGCTGGAACATGGATGACACGGTACTGGCAATGGACGGTTTAGGTGCTGTTGGTGCTGGCTTCAAAGGAGACGATGAAGATGTGGTGATATCTGCTTTTTCAATCTCGAAAATCCCCATTATAGTCCTCATCAGCGCATATTGTTATCAGAAGCTACCTCAGAAATGCATTCCTCCGGTTTTATCAATGATTGTCGAAATGATAGAAGATGAGCCTGATAAATTTGCCAATTCAGACGCAGAAAATAATTTCGATATAGTGAAGTCATATTTCCCATCATTGAGCAGGACTTTGAAATTGATAGACCAGAGTGTACGAACGTTTATGGAAACAGATCCGTCCATTCAAGAAGAGAACATCAACAATGACATCGAATCAATTCACCGTTATCTTTTGAACTTTTTGTGGAAAATGGAGTCATACGACGATTTTTATTCATTTCTACTCTCTTCATCACTATTACTAGTGGATCCTAAACCTAAACTCACAAAAGCTCAATGCCATTTGCCAGGATTTGAAATCAAGCCACCCAATCTTTTATATTCTTCGAGCTTTTATGGTGAGTTTATTTCAAACATTGCTACTGGGATTACATCATTATCATTTGAAGAAGGTTTGCAAATGTGGAAAGGATTTAAGGATTACCGAGAAGAGACAAAAGAAACTTATCAAGCATTAAACGGATTCAGTTTTGACTATATAGAAAATCATAAAACTTACACATTCACTAATGACAATTTATTAAATGATAAAAAAACACGTACTGTGATATACTCTCACTCTGATCTAGCAAACTTATTCCAGATTCAAGTGGCCAGTTTACAGAAACAAGCATCCCCTTTATCTCCTTCTTTGATTAAACTACTTAGGTCTTTATCACAATCCGATCGAAGCTTATTGCCATCATCTTATCAAGTAGAATATTTAAATAGCTGGAGAAAAGCAGATTATGACGAATCGTTCAACTCACTTCATAGATACTTTGACTATCTTATGTCAAATAAAAAGCAATACTTTTATCATTACGCACTTTTAGCTTTGGCTACTCTGCACAGTTCTTTTGGTGCTCACAAAGAAGCTCTAAGAGCGATAGATGAAGCCATTTTAGTTGCTAGAGAAAATAAAGATTTGGATTGTTTGAATTACCTACTTACGTGGTTGTTAAACTTTATGATTACTAAACCTCAAATGTGTTTAAACCTTAATAATCATCCATCAAGACACGAAATTTTGGATTTTCTAAGATCTAAAACCAAAGAAACAAAAAATTTATCTTTACAAGCAATTTCTTTCCAGTTTGATGTTCTCATAGCTTTATTAGAAGGGGCAGACTTAACATCAATCATGGAAAACATGATTAAAACATTATATTTGATTATGAATTTTGAAGACTCTGACGAATTAAAGTCTCTATTTATTACAGCATGCCAAATTGCTGATACTATTTGGAAAAGAGTTGGATATTCAAGCATCGGAAGATTATATTTAGACACTGCAATCGAGTTTGCCAAAGAAAAAAATAATGAGTTTGATTTGATCTTATTATATATAAGGAAGTCAAGTGACCTATTTCTTACGGGTGATATAGAAGACGCATTTGAGTTATTGAATTCAGTAAAAGAGTCTGCACAGCATGATTTTTCCATGTCAAAGAAATGGTCGTTAGCTTATAATCTGTTATTATTTTATTTATGTTTGAATAAACGTCAATATTACAAATCTTTGATTTTGATTGATAAAATGAAAGCTCTCAACAATGTTTTAGACGATCAAGAAATTTACAATGAAATACTTTACCAGAGTGCTCTTTTTGAACTCAAAAATAATAATATAGGAAAAAGTTTTAAAATTATAACAAAACAACTTTTCTCAATGAAAGAACACTCTTTGCTTTACAATAATTACTGGTTTATAAGATTTCAAATATTTTACGCCCTAATTTTCATTGATTATACTCCATATCCTGAACGTGGTTTATCTGTATTATTAAGCGCTATTAGCTTAGCACACAAATGTTCACTTATTTTCAATCTATGCGAAGGAATTATAGCACTCTGTAAATTTTTACTTAAAGTTGATCCAGGAAAATCACTTGATAATGTCAAAGAATTACTAAAATTGTTCCTTCCTTCCATTTTGGAATTAAAAATAGTTAAATTGGTATCAGATGCATGTAATTTGATGGCAGAAGTTGAATATTTATGTATGCAAAAAAGTGATGAATTGAAAAATCAGAAAAACGTTTATGAAATTTTGAAATATATAAATATTTCAATCAAAGGCTATGAAAAAATGTTTGATTATGATAATCTAAGAAAAATTCTTTTGTTTCAGTTGAAAGTGGCAGAAAACAACGAATTGTCTGATGTGATTGCTGAAGTCAAAAATAAACTGGCAAAATTAGAAATTTAAAACTTGATATATATTTATATAGATAGCATTTGAATTTTTTTCGTTTTTGAAGGTACTTTATTAATACTTTGCTATATAATTTACACAAATATCCAAATTACCATTCTGGTAATTCATTATACAAATTTACTAAATTATTAACTTCACGAATTGATTTCAATCGTGAATAATAAACGCTACAATCCTCATTGTAACATTTTTGTGCCAATTCACATGTAACAGATTGTTCAAATACCTTAGTTGAACAATTTTGGCAAAATTTTAAGTAATCACTGACTCTTTCTTCCCTTTTTTTTAAATTACCTTTTAAAGCTAATATTGTTTTCAATTCATCTTTTTTACATAAAACACAAAGCTTAGAATTTGATGATTGCTTACCACAGCATATACATGAAGATACTCTTATAATTTTCAGTGTAGTTTCAATCTCGCCATATAGAATCTTTTGTGGTATTTCTCTTACCCAAGATTTTATATCAACTCCAAACAAATTAAATATCCTTTCCAGCGGCGGTATCAATACTTTATTAATATAATATTCCGAATCAAGTTGCGTACCATTAGATATTGAATTCAAAAAATCATCCGGAGACATACACCTATCTCTTAATGTCTCTTTTTTATATCCTTTTCTGACTATGTAGAAAACTCTTTCTTTATATTGAGGAGCTGATCTGTGATCTTCACGAGCTCTTTTCATACTAATTCTGGCTCCAGGTGGTATATATTTCTCATTCTTATAAGTACCTAACCTTACTTCTTTAGCAAACATAAAATCTTTTATATTTACTTTATTTTTAACAATTTTGATAAATTGATCAAGTACATATTCTTTAACCAAAGAAATATCTCTAGTTTCAAAAAATAAAGAGATAGACTTCTCTAAAATCTTTTGCTGCGCTGGTACACCATCTCTACGTACTGTCTCAATCCCCTTAGCATCGAATTTTGGAACCAACTGTGCTTCATACTCAAAAGACCACCCAATGTATCTTTTTTTACTGACCAAAACTGATGGTAGATAAACTTTTTCAAATTTGAGTTTAATCGGTTTAGGATTTAAAGAAGTTACATGATCTGCCATTTCTTTACCAATCCTAAAAGCATCTTCTTTTGTTTTTCCAGGTAAATAAATAAATAATGAATCTGTATCACCATATACAACTTTTGCACCCCAATATATATTTTTTTCAATTTCCTTGATAGCCTTCAACAATGTTTCACGCCCACAGGATACAATTGCGTCTGCTATATCTGAATTAGGCATTCTACCGGAATAAGATGCCGATGTATAACCGTATGTCACATTAGCTATAAGTTTTAGAGCCAACTGTCTATTATCATAAAGCTTTTTTATTTCTTGATCATCCTTAAATTCATTCATTGTATTTTTAATATATATTCTAGCATTTAATATTTCAGTTAACATTTTTGCTAACAAAGACTTCCTGACATTTTCTTTGGCAAACATAATCCCATTTGGTGTGATATTTATCTGATCTTCTAAAATTTTCAATATACCTTCTGGGGATTTGTAGTTTGTTACACCCATCTTGGTATATTTGCTTGGATTATAATTTTTTAATCTTCCCAACATAGTGGAATAACATATATTATAAGCAATAATCAAAGAAGGGTACAATGACTGAAAATCTAAAACCACCAACGGACTTTTAAAAAATGAACTATTAGGTTCCATGACTAATGGTATACATTCTAATGAATCTTGCTTGAAAACTTGCTTTTTTGAAGGTGATATCATTATAAAATTTTCAGCTTTTGCTAATCGGCATAATAAACATTCAACTTTAAACTGACTTCCTCTGTAAATTATGGAATAAAAATCTATCCCTAAAAGCCTTGACTGTTCATTGATTTTTTCAACTAATTCAAGTTTTTTAATAATTTCCATTTCATAATATATTTTTGAACAATAATAATGGATTAAGTAACTTAAAGATTGCTCACTTTCAAACCACCAATCACTAAGAGTTTCATTTGTATAAAATGGGAAAGTTTCATGAAAAATGTGAAAAATAATATTTTCAAGACTATAGTGATTAAGATTAAGTTCACTTCTTAATCTTCTCCATAAGTTGAACATTTGTCTACCTGTTATTTTAATGCCCGATGCATGTGTATAGCCCCATCTATCACCAATTTTATTAATATGTTTATAAGAAACTCTTGAAAATCTTTGGGAAATATCTATATTATATTTAAATTTACATCTTTCAATAATATATCCCCACGAAGAATTATGTAATTCATATCCACATAATATATCTGGATCCACAAACTCAATTAAAGAAACTAATCCAATAATCATATCCAGTTCACAGGAATAACAGTTCAATGTCATTTCAAATTGATTTTTTAAATTATTGAATTTTTTCTTTTCATTATTTGTATTAGTTAAAACAATAATGTTTGATAAATTAGTTTCTATTGGAAAACATTCCCAATTGATATTACAAAATATAGCTGAAATTTCATCAACTTTTGGATCCGGAGATAATTTTGACTTTTTATTTACATGGATTTCTACAATGAATAATTGTAACTCAGTTTTAGACATTCTTTCAACAGGTGTTTTTAAAGATGGATACTTATAACCTTTAAATTTTTGAGTTGGGCCTCTTATTTGTGACTCAAAAATTGAAGAAGCTGATTTTTGTTTTTTTTCGAATTTCAGCCAATTTTCTACAGTAGAAAATGTTGGAGGTATCGGTGTATATTTCCATACAAATTGATCATTAGTATTGTTTGGAATAATTTTTGACTTTGTTAAATATGGATAATCATTTATTTCAATCTCTTTGCAAGTAAGCTGGAATTTATCACCTGCAAACACAAAAGGTTTTGCGTCAAAATTTGCAAGTTTTGAAAAAAATGGATCAAGATATTCAATTTTGGGCATTTTATAATCTTTTTCAAAAGTATTTAAAAAATCATCTTTTGATACTGATGTGGGTTGTTGAATATCAAAACTAAACACATTTTCTGATGCTCCAATACTTTGTTCGATAAATTCATTGGATACGGTGTTATTGATTTCATTTTTTGATTCTTTCTTTTTCAATGATACAGAGAAAGTTGGTAGAGCCCCTGAAGATATATGAAGTGAATCTAGAATATTTATATCAGATTTACTATTTATGTTTGAATCTTCGTCAGTGCTTGTAGCTGCCATTAATTTTTCAGTCAAACTATTTTTTGTTTCAACCAAATCATCTTCCAAAGTAGTTTCTTCTATTGGCTGATCGTTATCAGATTCTTCTTCAGATATTTCCTCACTTGAATCAGTATTATCTTTTGATTTTGAAATAATAGATTGAGTAAATGATGAGTTTATAGATATAAGTAAAGTTCCCCATGTAAACTTTGGTTCAAATTGTATTTTCCTAATATTTTGAAAGCTTGTATCTTTTGTGGAGTTTATCATTGAAACCTTCAAATTCTGGAAATTATTATCCTTATATTTTTTCTTATATGATAGTTCTGATATTTCCACACATTTATTGAAAAGTTTGTTTAACTCGGCTTGATCATTCCATTCTATTTTTTCATAAGTTCTTTGAATATTATCTGATAATCCCAATTGGCTTATCAAACCAGTTTCCAATCCTCTTTGCTTTCTTAAATTTTCAACATCGTCCAATAATGATTTTGTAGAGCTAATATATTGTATTTTTTCACTGAAACTTTCACCATCTTTAAAAGATGCAACTTCACGCTCTTTCAGGTCATCAATATTCAATATCCAAGAGGAAAGAATATCCAATTCAATTATTGAACGACTAGTACGAGGGAATTCTTCAGAATTTAATATGTTTAAAGCATTTTTAAAAGGGTGAATATGTTTATCAATAAATGCTTTTAAAGCTGAGTTTACTTTAATTTTATTAAAATCTGTGAAATTAGTTTGAAAAAATTGTTGGAAAGAATCACAATTAGTTTTAGATTGTGTAATTGGAGATCTAAATAGGTATTCTGATACATTTAAATTTTTCAAAGTGAAGATATTGTAATCAGCTAAAAATTGAAGTAAATACGGTATATGAGACTCATAAGGTTGTACAAATTTGTCAAATATTTTAGATTCAGTTAGCAATCTTGATAATCTTGTGACATATTTTGGTGATGTTAAGCTAATTTTAAGAAATGAAGTATGTTTTAGGTAAAATCCATAAAAGGGGATCCCTGAAACCACAGAAATGTCTGAAATATATGAATGAACTGGAAGTAAAGGATCTTCATCGGAATCTTCCGACTCTGTATCATCAATATTTTCAGTGTCTGAAGGTTTGGGACTCTTTTTCGGTTTCCTCTTTTTTGTTCTGTGTTTAAAAGATAGTACCAATTTCCAGTTGATTTCATTATACCAATTCAGAACTTTTTCAGTGTTTGAATCATTAACTGAGTTCAGCCAATTATCTGCTTCTGGGAAATGAATATATATGTATGGAAAGATATTATGTACATGAACTTGACATGGGTGTCCAGTATTGATTTTGCCATAAATTCTTATAACGGGGACATTTTTAAAACTCAAATGTGACAACTTTGAGTTCGGCTCACCGTTCAAAGTCGGTATATTTTTGTCTATGGATGAAGGAAATGATTGGTAGCTGTCATATGAGACGATCTGTATATCCATAGCTCATTACGGTGTTGCAAAGAAGGATAAACATCATTCTTTTCCAGATGTATTGTAGTTGCAAAAGGCAAAAGCGGCTCGGCTTAGTCGTTTGCAGTGTCAAAGCTTTTGATCCATTCAGTGCCTTTTTCCCTTGTGGTTCCTTCTCTCATTTTCTTCCTGCTTGCAGACAATGGGGTATTCAAACGGGGTGGAACGTGATGTTCCAAAAACTGTATTGGTCAAGCTGGATTCTACAGGCGAAGGAGACACTGGGACTAGTTCTGTGGAAGTACTAAACCTAGAAACGTACAACACCAACGATCCAGGAAATACGGCAGAAGTGGAATGGACACCTGAAATGATAGGAATTATCGAAGATGTTCTACCACACGTCAGATCCAACAGCAGACACGAGTGTTCAGTGACCTACAACTTCACACACTTGGCATACGTGCTCCATGTAAGTGTAACCGAAGTGATGCTCAAAGTGATGGAGCTGGCAGCTGAGCGAGACGTCTTTACTTCTGTGTACGACTCCAACACAACAAGAGAAGACGAGTACGATCCTTCTGCAGAACACACCTGACTTGGATCCATCTAGTACAAGAGATCTTATCAAAATAGCAATACATGTCGTTAAGAAGAGAGATATACAAGAAGTCTGTTACTCCAATGACAATGGAGGTTGAAACCAATGGCGATAAACCTGAAAACAACCATTGGGTTAGAGATTGGTACGATCCTCCAATGCATCCAGGAGACAACAATAATGCCAATATGACTAGTAACGGTGATGTGGTAGTATCGGGTACCCCAACTACTCCTCTAACACCGAATGCTCCATACAATAGTAGTTCGGATGTTGGTCTTTCGAATACTCCATCACTCAGACCAATAGGAAGCACCACGCCAGTAGAGAATCTAGATATACAGTTACAAGGTGCTAAAATCAAGACCTGGATAATTTCAGAGAAGGATGCAAACGCTTTTAAAGATTGCCTTGACGAAGAAAAGGACTGTTTTATCCAACTCAACGACTACAAATATCCCGATGTGCTTTTACCCCAACAGAACAAGAGTGTTTTGAGCAAAAGTGACACAGCACACATCAACGGCAACAACGGTACCGCTGCAGCAGGTGAGATATCCGTCTCCGACATCAAGTCTGCTGTTGGAGCCGGCGATGGCAGCTCTGGCAACACCATTTTCTAGCTGTAAACCATGTATAACAGATAGGTAAAAACCACATGTGTGTGTGTGTGTGTAAATTCTATCGACGCGTCGTGCAGATTGGTGAAATACACGAGAAACACGTAAAAACGACATTCCTTGTGTGGAAGTGCAACACCAGAGTAGAGGAGTAGACACCAGTGTTGCCAAGATGAACAGCAGAGACAACATTGACCATCTTCCATGGGTGGAGAAATATAGACCTCAATGCTTGGATGACGTCTACGGACAAACTGAAACTGTTGAAACAATCAGAAGATTTGCTGCAGAAGGAAGAATTCCACATCTGTTATTATATGGACCTCCAGGTAGTGGTAAAACGTCTACAATTATAGCATTGGCAAAAGAATTATATGGTAAAAATTACAGAAATATGGTACTTGAATTAAATGCATCCGATGATAGAGGTATTGACGTTGTTAGAGATCAGATTAAAAATTTTGCAAGTACAAGACAAATTTTTACAACAGGGTTCAAATTGATTATATTAGATGAAGCTGATGCAATGACCAATGTTGCACAAAATGCTTTGAGAAGGGTTATTGAAAAATTTACTAAAAATACAAGATTTTGTATATTGGCAAATTACTCAAACAAATTAAATCCGGCATTGTTATCAAGATGCACAAGATTTAGATTCTCACCTTTGACCAACGAAGCAGTTAGTGATAGAGTCGATTTTGTTTGTAAAAAGGAGAAATTGAATTTAACTACAGAAGCAAAAGAATCTTTAGTTAAGTTAAGTAACGGTGATATGCGTAAAGCATTAAACGTTTTACAAGCATGTCAAGCTTCACTAGACAATCCAACAGTAGACGAAATTGATAACGATATGATTTATGATTGTATCGGTGCACCAAAGCCTAGATCCATTGAGTTAATATTGAATGCCATCATGAAGAATGATTGGTCCGACGCCTACTTCACAATGAACAAGATTCGTAAAATGGAAGGTCTGGCATTAGTTGATCTAATCACATCCTTTGTTGAAATATTGAATAATTTCGAACTTAAGCCTGAAACTCGAATCAAGCTGTTTGCCAGTTTGAGTGAAATAGAATATGGCATATCCAAAGGTGGCAATGATTCAATCCAGAGCACTGCAGTGATAGGATGCATCAAAGATGCTCTTGAATGTGAAGCCACTGCCTGATGTGTAGAAAACCTGTGTATCTGAATCCTTTCCTACTGTGAACTCTGTAGTTACCCTGCCTTTTCCTGACATGCAAGCTGTGTGAACAAACAAAAGTGGCGCATATACGTTGTTGTGGCGCAGTATCGTATTTTTTTCCCGTTTTCGTCTTCGTTTTCGTTTTTTAAACATGAAATTTCAGTGTTTTAAATTACGTTACGGGCTAGAATATACACAGAAGAGGATCCCGGACAGCATACTCGAGGAATTACACACCGTTAGCAATGCAAAGGAATCCATTAAATCAATCCCAGCTGGAAGAATTGATAAAAAAACGTAGAAATGAGCAAGATTTGGATCTGGAAGCTTACATACGGAACAAGAATGAAATATTCTCTATATTGACAAAAAGAAAGAACAAAGAATTGGTAGACACGCACGAGATAGATAAGGCTATAAATGATATTCATTTGGGATATATGAAATGCAAGCTGTCATTAGATTTAGAATTGAATAGACATCATCTTTTGAATGTAGAAGTTGCGGATTTCGATAACAAATTAAAACTGAAAATGGTAGAGTACATAATCAAAGCAACAGAACAATTTAAGATGATAAATGGTAAAATAGAGATGGCAAAGAAAATATTGCTAAGTAGACAGAATATAAATAAGCTAATTACTAATTATTTCATCAATACGAAAAATGTCAACCTTTCACGTAATGAGTTGACTGCATTGTTTGATAAAGACATTTCAAATTTAGATACAATTTTACAAACAGGCACGCTAATCTCTGAAGATAAAAATGACCATAACAAAGATATATTTGAGTTCAAGCTTTTGAAAAACAGCTCATTCAAGCTATCGATATCAGAGTTACAAGCTAACATCGACCAGCAAATTAACGAATGTGATGTAATCGAGAAACGAATACAAGATATTAAAGCCACTTGGAAATCCTCGACTTTAAAACTGGTTGAGTATCTACAACAGATTGAAACTGAAATTGTGGTTTAAACTGGAATAATATACAATAGTACGTGTGTATGTTACTTTTCTTTTTTTTCTCTTTAGAACTATTTATTTATTTATTTATAAGCTTATATATATATATATAGACACGAATAATTTAATTTCTATGTTAAAATAAAATATTCATATATTTTTTTTTGATAATAAATAAACTATTTACAAGACTTCTAAAAACATAGAGGTTCAATTTGATGCAACTGTTTCAGGTTCAGCAATTTGGTTTGCTTCGTTTATTTTCTCATCAACTAAATTTTGAATAACTTTAATTTCTTTTGAACCTGGAATAACTAAATCACTTTCTCTATATTCTAAAATACCATCAACTGCTGTTTTGAAACCTTCTAATGTAGAACCATTTTCGAAAATCTTATAAACTTCAACAATATCTCTAAGTTCATCAAGTTTCTTGTCGTCGCATTTGGAATTGAATTTTTCAAAATATAATGATGAAATATATCTAATACCATCTATAAATTGTTTATTGATAACAACAGATTCGTACGTTGAATTAATACCATAAATTGCATATTGTAATCTTTCTAGTTTATCAAACCATTCATCAGTTTCTACGTTATCATTTTGTAAATACTCATTTTTAAATTCTTGTAGATATTCTTCACCAACGATATCAAATTCCCTTTTAGCATTATTCAATGCAGATTCTCTCTCAGTTAATACTTGTTTAATTGAAAGCATAGATTTATTAATAGCACCTTCAAATTGCATACATCTTTCTAGCTTAGAACTACTGATGTCTTCATAAATAACCATCTCTCTTTTGATTTTATTAAGTTCTTTTAAACAAACGTACCATAAAGCGTGTAAATCTTCAAAACTTTTCTTTCTCAAATCCTGTACAGTCCATGATCTACCTTGGATATCTAAATCTTCGTTATCTCTTATAAATTGTTTATTGTGAAAGAATTCCCATAATGGGTGATCTTCTCTAGTTTGAATGTTATTCACGGTTGGAAGAATAGGTTTCCTAAGCTGAACATCAGGAGAAATCCTGTACCCTTTTCCTCTGGCTAGTCTGATTGCCGCAGTGCTGAAACGTGCTACTCCTACCATGATTCTTGCTGTCCAGTTCCGTACTGCTCCTCTGCTGTTTCGTTCGTCTTGCTTTCTTTCGTTTTCTTTCCCGTTTTCAACTCGTCTGAAATTTTTCATGCGACGAGGAAAAAAAAACAAAAAAATTAAAAAAAAATTAAAAAAATTTTGACATGAGCGCGTCGATCGGCCACAACATGTTTCGGTTGGCAACTTAAGAAGAAGAAGAAGAAGAAGAAGAAGAAGACGGGGAAGAAGGAAAAGACAGGGAGCCAGCACACCAACACTTCCAATGCTACACCGCCGCTGCTACTCATATGCTATAAATTCTAGAAATATAGTGGCCAAAAGTTGGGCTTCATTTTGCTTAGCAAGAGTATACTCTACAACAAAGCCAAGCAGTGACGTACTGGATACCAAAATCGCTGATAAACAAAATGATGCAGAAAGTAATAGCAACACTGAAACAAAACAAGAGAGTACTGATTCAGACTTGATCAATTTGTCGCCACTGCAAAAAATGAAGAAACTCAAACTTGCTGTGCCCAAATCGAATAAAATGCCACCGAGACCAAGCATACCCGAGACTGACATATCAGAAAAGTTTATAAAAGGTGGATCTGGTAAAGGTGGTCAAAAAATCAATAAGACAAACTCAAAAGTCCAGCTAACTCATTTACCAACAGGGCTCGTTGTGACGTCACAAGCTACGAGATCAAGAGATCAAAACAGGAAAATTGCCAGAGAAATCTTAGCAATGAAGATTCAAGAAATGGATTTAGGCGTTCTAAGCAGAGCTCAGATATTAATAGCCAAAAAAGAACAGATCAAACAGAGATCTAAAAGGAAGGCTAAAAACAAGTACAAGAAGCTTGATGAGCTTAAAAAAGAACACCAGGGCAAAAATGAGCTGGAAGAAGAAGAGGATGAGTGCATCGTTATAATGGACGATGAAGTAATACCCGATAAAAGTTCTAAATGAATTTACTGACACATAGCCACGCTCACATATATAAATCTATACACACACATGTAAATAAGTATTTGCAGAATGAACAAAATTTCATTAAGAAAAAAATGCCAGAACCAAAAAACAAATTACTAGCTGTAAAAGGAGACAATGTTATAATCTACATTGTGTTTTTTCCATTATTTGCTTGAATTTTTTGAACTGCCTCTTACCATGATAATCTCTTAATAAATCGTCATAATGTTCATCCTTTTTGGCAATATAATCCATACTTTTATTAGACCATATTCCCGGTTTGACAACTAGCAATTCTTGTCCTTCCGTCTTAATATAATTAATTATACATTTCAACATATTAGATTGATCCAGTTGACATCTGAAAATTAAAAAAACCGTATAATATTGTCTAACTCCGATACTGATTAGCTTCTGTGATATCTCCTTTGGTGATGATCCCTGTGAGCTAAATATTTCCTTGACTTTATCAATTAACTCTTCTTTATTATCCATAAGACTTTTATCTATACAATCTGGATTCCTCTTATAGGCTTTCATAAATACAGTTTCCTGGAAATATGTTGTAGGCTCATCTATGAAAACGGTTTCTTCATCAGATTCGTTCTCATCATCCGCTTGTGTCATTAACATATTTTGATGTTCGTCTTCTGATTTCTTTATATTCTGTATCATTTCTTGCATAATATGATCATTATTATCAGGTTGTAATGCAGAATTTTGTTCATTTAAAAGTTTCCTCCTTTTAGCTTCTCTAAAAGGATTCTCAAATTCAAACTCTTTATCTTCATATCCTGGTATACTGATCAAATATAGATTATTATTAATAATATCATTTCCTTCAGGCACTCCAGGGAAATACAATTTTGGACCATCTGTTTTTTTCATATGATTTCGTGCTAATAGCCATTCTTTATTTGCTGTATTTGTAGGTAAAGGAGTTTTGTTATTTTTAATCTGTATAATATAATATTTCAAATAATTAGCAATACCAAAAACCAGTATATAATTTTTAAATCTTTGTCTCCAAGATTCTGGTGTATGATTATCATATAATTTAGCAAATTTATCATAAAAACTTGTTGGAAATACAATATTTTCATAACCTCTCTCATTCGTTACTATATCAATATTTTCATAAATTGTTTTACATAAAATAATATCATCATATGCAGTATAAGGTGTTAATTTCGATGTAATATCAGTAGTTGGAATATAGTTTCCGTTTGCATCTTTTAATAATTTATTGTTTTTCCCAGTTTTATAAACATAACCTAAATTATATTTCAAAGTTCTCATTCTTTCTCTTAACGAAGAAGTACTTCTATTTCTTGAAACAAAAAAGGGATTTGAAGCTATTTTGGCGTATAAAGAATGTCCTTTGATACCCATCCAGTGAAATTTACGAACTTCTTCAAACAAGAAACGATCCTCTTCAGGTGAAAAATATCTAACATTTGCAGTTTCGTATAAAACCAAGTTTCTAGTTTCATGATCTGCTTGATGTGGATTGTGAGTTTCATGACTTTGTTCGTTATGTTCTTCATGATTTGGCATAATATATTTTATCCCATATGCATCAGTATTGGTGCCATTATCATTCCTATTGTTGCTATTGCTATTAATTCTGTTATCACCATTGTTGTTCTGATATGCGTTATTATTGTGGTTATTTATATTTATATTATCATCATCTTCGTCATCGTCATCGTCATGGTCACCGCCATCTTCATTCCCATTCTCATCATCATTATACTGATTATTATTATTCTTATTATTGCTATTATTGACGGAGTTATCGTGCAATTGATCGTGGTAATCATTTCGAAATACTTGTTCATTCAAAGGTTTCGATAAGTTTGAGAAATCGAAATCGTGAACATTTATTTCATCATCTTCAATATTTAAGTTTTTCTTTTCACTAAACTGATGAGGAATCGATTCAATTACATTTGGTACATGAATAAGATAATTTGAGAATTCTTGCTGTGAACCTCTATTAGCGGAATCTTGAATAACTTCATACGAGTAAATATGTGCACTTTTCAAATCTTCTGGTATTTCAATATCTTTACTTGAAATCACAATACAATTTTGTAAAAAATCGTTAACAACTTTACCACCATTTGCCTCGATCAGTTTTATTAGCTTATAACTGTTGTTCAATGGTGGACATAGATAGAAGTTATACGGCTTCATTGCCGCATCAACAAATAGATCGGACATTTTGAAAATTCTTGAAATATTTTTGTATGAATTAACTCTGTTTTTTTTTTTGTTTTCTTTAGTTTTTGAATCCCGGGAAACAGGGAAAAAATACGTGAATGTATCTCTAAAAATCAAATTCCAGATATGATGGTATATAGGACGTCAAAACGGTGCCAACCCTGGTATCTGAACAGTTGTTTGGAAAACCAGAAAAAGTAAACAACCATCAACAACTGGAAACAAATATTGTAAGTGGTGCGAGGGGTGGCAAAATTCATGTTACAAACTGATAAGCTTTGTACCAAGAGTAAATAACTTTGAAACAAGGAGGTTTCAACAGGAAACGTTGGTGGCTGTAATAGGTTGATCTGTGACATCATGGCAGAGGAGAGAGGGAGACGTCGAAATAGGATAAGATCGCTTTCACCACCGGGCAGAACTCGATCAAGTTCACTTGAGAAAATTCGAAGCTCTTCAAGATCAAGGACTAGAGATATATCACCCTTTTCTATCAATTCTAAGTTTAGTACCAATCATATAATAAACAATCCGTTTAATAATCCTTCTTTTCGAGATATCAATGATTATAGGCCGATTTTAGAAGATACCGATGAAGATCAAGCAATTGAAATGAGGCCTATTTTACCTGTTTTCAATTCAGATTCAAGTCAAAATGTTATGAAAGATTCAATTGTATCAGATATCAATGGTAATAAAAATATAATAAACGAATCGAGTTTGAGAAAAAGTACAAATGGGTTGAAGTCTACGAAAATGAAAATGTCCGATAGTGAACTGAGTCAAATTCCGTTACCGATGTCTGAGCAACTTGAAGCAGACTTTGAGAAGCAATTTAAGAAAGATTTAAAAATAAAAGATATAAAGAAGAATAATATGTATAAAAATTCAACTCCTGAGAATCCTACCATTGATTATACATCTGAAGAAGACGATTTATCAACAGATACAAGCACGGGAAATGAAAGGTCTGCTGGTAACAACTACGATGATGACGATGACGATGATGATCACGAAATCAATAATATAGATTCTAAATTGGCTTCTTCTTATACTAGATATGAACCGAATAATTTATTATATGGAAATAAAGATAGTGATGGTGTATTATTTGATAATAATAGTATTCGTAATTCAGAATCAAGATCGAAATCACATACTAGTACATTGTTAGAAGATGCATTTAAAAAAATCGATAACGAACAAAACGAACCACAAACAAGCACAGTATTAAAATGGTTACATTTTCCCAATAAATTTTCGTTTGGTAAAGCAATAACTAATAATGCCAAGATGAATAAGAAGAATGAGAAATATCAAATGAACGATTTAGAGTCTGTACAATCCAATGTTTCAAGTTTGACAAAAGATTTAATACATGGTAAGCCTATAATAGATTCGACCAAAAATTATGATCAATATGATGACGTATTAGATGACAATGTGCATATAAAAAGGAAATTATTCGATAGTGGGATTACATCCAATTTAATGAAATTGTATAATCAAATACCTGATAGCTCAGAGGATGAGTTATTTGGTAATTTATCAGTTGATCCGAATGAATATTTATCAGAGAATGAATCAACTTTTGAGGGTAGTCTAAGTAGTAGTAGGAACAAGATTACAGAAAAGGTTAAGAATTTGAAGAACAATAAAATTTTTCATAGTAGAGAGAGTTCAAGAGAAAGGCCTATGTTAAAAGAAGAAGTGAAAAGTAATGAATACAACAATTTCAATTTGCCAAGTTTTACGATGCCTAAGAAAAATAAAAGATTGAAGAAGATCAAGAAGAAATCTAAGAAGGATAAAGCAGCTAGGATTACAGTTCATATTGTTGATTTAATTCACAGACAAGAATTTTTATTAAAATTATGTAAAGCATTTATGATATTTGGGGCACCTAATCACAGACTAGAAGAATATATGACGCTTACAGCCAAAGTTTTAGAGATAGATGCAACATTTATTTATTTACCTGGAATGATGTTAGCCAATTTTTCAGATCCTGTTACAAGGACTAGTGATTTAAAATTGGTTAGAGTTGGGCAAGGATTAGATTTA
The DNA here is from genome assembly GCA_030569495.1 of Pichia cabralensis. Taxonomy (NCBI): domain Eukaryota; kingdom Fungi; phylum Ascomycota; class Pichiomycetes; order Pichiales; family Pichiaceae; genus Pichia; species Pichia cabralensis. The sequence continues at coordinate 227,166 of JAJMLC010000150.1, read as the reverse complement.
AATAAATTGGATTTAGCACATGATCTTTATGAAGCTGTTGTTTTTGATAGAATAGGAGTTGATGAAGCATCTATTGAGCTTGATAATTTATTAGAATCTAAGAATTATTGGAATATTTATTGGGTTATATTATATTATGGATTATCAAGTATGTTTGTTTTAATATTTTTTAATGGAGCATGGTTAGATATGATACCTTCATTTATATTAGGGGCATTATTAGGATTTTTTCAATGTGTTATTGCACCTAAAAATGAGATATATTCATCTATATTTGAAGTTGGATCAGCAATTTTTATTAGTTTTATTGCTAGAGCAATTGGATCTATTGATAATGGGAAATATTTTTGTTTTAGTGCAGTTGTTTTAAGTGGATTATGTATGATATTACCTGGATATATGATATTGAGGGGAGCATTAGAAATTCAAAGTAAATCTATTGTTTCAGGAGTTGTTGGTATGTTTTATGCAATTATTTATTCATTATTTTTAGGATTTGGATTAATGTTAGGATCTGGATTATATGGATGGATTGATAAAAATGCAATTAAAGAGACTACATGTAAAAATATTGGTAATATAGGTAAAATATGGCAATTATTATTTGTACCATTGTTTAATATATTTATGGTATTTGCATGTCAAGCAAGGTATCACCAATTGAGTATAATGTTAGTAATATCGTGTTCAGGATACGTTGTAACATATTTCTCGTCATTACATTTTGGGATTACACAGTTAAATTCAGCATTGGGATCGTTTACAGTTGGATTGTTGAGTAATATTTACGATAGATGGTTAAGAAATTACAGGAAAATAGGGTATTGCAGTACAAAGTTTACGAGCATGATATGTGGAATATTTGATCTGGTTCCGGGAGGGTTTGCAGCCCGAAACGTGTTAAGCAGTGGATTGTTTGAGCTAGAGAACAACGGGAACAAGACCAGTTCAGCCACCAGCGTAGAGAACAGCACGCTGTCGTTTGGCATTTCAATGATAGAGATTGCCATAGGCATCACCGTCGGCTTGTTCATGAGCACCGTCGTTGTGTATCCGTTGGGCAAAAAGCGCCAGCACGCGGCGAGCAGCATTGGTTTGTAAACAGCTGTTGCCCCGTTTTGCCTTATTCGCCTTCTTGTCTGCTTTTACACCCTTCTTTCCCTGCTTCCTGCTTCCTGCTTCTTTCTTCTTGCTTCTTTCTTCTTGCTTCTTTCTTCTGCACACACACACTCTCTCTGCAACAATGGACTCCTCCAAGATTATCGCTTACGCTATTGCTCTTATCCTCCCACCCCTCTCTGTCATCATGACTAAGGGTATCGGTATGGACTTGGCCATCAACATTGTCCTTTGTATCTTTGCTTGGTTCCCTGGAATGTTGCACGCTGCCTACCTTGTTTCCAAACAAGAGTAAGCCAGCTGCCGACCAACAACAGCCAATTGCAATTCCCCTTTGATTACTACGACTGTTGGTGTTGCTGGCGGCTGGTGCTTTCCCGTCCCAGATAACCATATGCTCCTAGTGTATTTTTCCTTTTTATTTTTCCTTTTTATTTTCCTTTTTATTCTATTTTCCCATGTCTCTCTCTCTGCAATTGGCCGTCCACCTGCCATATTCCCACCCAATAGTCTGTCAACGTTTAGATGTGTAGCCACCATACATAGCTTATGTGTACCCTGTGCAATTAACCCTGAAACTAACAGTCCCTGCCGTTTCCAAAAAAAAAACCCGTCTCCCCCGTGTGCTTACTCCGGAAACAAGTTCAACTCAGCCATGCCCCCATGTGACCCACCGTTTCTTGCTCTTGTTGAACAGCACTTGGTCTTTCCTGCTAACAACTGGACTCCCTCCACAATAACAGCATGTCCATCGATTCAAAGACCCACCCAAACAGTACAGAAGTTGCCAAAAAGGACAACAAAGGTATCCTGCTAGACTCCTTTGACAACAACAACCGTCTCGACATCAGAGACGAAGACAATTCGTACAAGGACATACCATTTACTATACTCTTCTTCACAGTCTTCATAGGATACTGTGTCCTCTATGTCAGTGTCATTGGCGACTTCATCCTTCCGTCAGCTTACCCTTTACCGTCGTCTCCAAACACTCCGACACCTCCGGAATCTCCTTTCCAGTTTTTGCCCTTTGCAACAGATGCTTCACCAGTTTACTCTGTCTTCTTCATTGTGATATTGTCTTGCTTTATCACAATTTCAATCATCTTCCTTACCTTGTTCAATCTACATTCAAATTATGAACTTTTCATACAATCTGCATTCATTTTGAATACACTTATATTTTTCTCATTCTCCATTTTATCATTTGTATACTCTTATACCCTATACGGTATAATCAGTTTGTTAGTTGGACTTACATGTTTATTATATTTAAAAGATTCTAAAATTAGGTTTAAAAGATCTGGTACATTATTATCCATCATCATTTCAATTATCAAAGTAGATACTAGTTATTCGTATGTTGCGTTAATCGGTACTTTTGCATGCTTGTTTTTCAACATTACTTGGATCGTTCTACTATCCAATATATACTCCAAATGGGATTATGAAATCAATTATAGAGATGGCTCATTTTCAGACCCTTTAATGATTTCAACCGTAATATTTGTTGTTTTTTCAGGAATGTACATATCTGAAGTTATCAAAAATATTACTATGGTTACCCTTTCGTCACTTTATGGTAGCTGGTATTTTAGCAACAAAAGGGAATCTCCTTTATCTTCAATGAGGAAATCTCTCAGTTTTAAACTTGGCCCAATATCTTTTGGCTCATTGTTGGTTTCTGCCCTGGAATTCCTCAACCAAGGTTTAGACCTTTTGAGAATACTAAATTCTGATGATTCATTCATGAGATTGATTTTAACTATCTTGAAAACAATTCTATCAGTGTTTGAAAGTCTATTAAGATATTTTAATCACTACGTTTTCACTTACGTTGGTATTTTTGGTGGTTCGTTTCTAGATTCTTCAAAGAAAATTTTTAAAATCTTTCAACATAATGGCTGGTCTTTAATAGTTAATGACTGTATTGTTAATACAACTTTACAAATGTATTCATTAATTGTTGGTTTATTATCGTCATTGGTTTGTTACATCTATTTGATTATTCAGAAACCTTCGTTCAATTCAGACGGCCAATTCACAATCTTATATCCAGTTTTGGGTTTCCTAATATCGGCACAAATAACTTCACTTATTTATACAATAATATTAGCAGGCTCAAACTCTTTACTTATATCAATAAGTATGCACCCAGAAATATTATATGAAAAAAATTTTGAAGCTTATGACATCTTTGCTGAAATTTGGCCTCAAATTTTACAAAATCATAATAGTGAACCAACTACCTCTGCCAATACAAACATTGAACTTGTTTAACCGGGTTTTTTTTTGTCTACTTGATCTTTTACTCTTTGTTTGTTTCACGATTTTTTATATCCTTTTATTACCTTTTTCTTTTCGTATAGTTACTGATTTATATATATATATAGATATATATCAATACATATACACACGCGTAGATAATACAAAGTGCTAACAATTAAATACCTCCAGCTTCTCTAAACCATCTAATACATCTATCAAAACCTACAACTGTTATACCACAATTTTGACCATAATCTTTGAATTTTCCTTCATCATTAAATTCAACATTTATACATGTTGAAGTATCTAAATCTGTTAATTTATCAACATCTTCATCATTCATATCAGTTGAATTTAAATGAATTAAATTTAAACTTGTCCTTGATTCAACATCCCAAATTCTAATTATATTATCAAATCCACAACTTACTAATTTATCACCATTTTTATTAAAATCTATTGACATACACCATTTAGAATGTGCAAAATTTCCAATACCAACATTTGCTGAATGTGTTGCAATTTTAAATGATCCTAAATATTCTCCATACATTACATCATATAATGATATAGTACCAAAAGGTCCTGAATCACTCGCAATTGCTAAATATTTACAATCATTTGGTGATAATTTAACATCTCTAATTATATTTAATGATTTACTATTTTTAATACCTTGCGTTTCAAAATTATATGATAATACCATTTGTTTAAAATCGTATAAATATGTATTACCATTTTGATGTCCAATAACAATCTTATTATTCTTAATATCTGAACTAATACATGTTGCAAAACTTGTATCATTTGAAAATAATTCTCCTTTATATTGAAAATTTATTTTATTTTCATTACCTTCTTCAATATTTATATTAAATATTTTCGTACTCCCAGAAACTGTTGTACATGCAAATATAGTTCCGGATTTACATGTATCAAATATTGGACACCATAAAGAAGTCTTATTTTTTAATCCAGATTCAATTAAATTAAATTTTAAATCAATTAATCTATCATTATCGTAATCGTACTGATAAATATATGCTTTACCAGAAAATGAAACTGTTGCAATTAATAATATTTTCTTCATATCAAAAGCATTTTGAAAATATGTAACATGATGTAATCCAATCTTATCAACTAATTGTTCAAAATGTATTTTTCTTTCAGTTGACGAATTTTCCCAAAATTTTAAGTATCCATCAGATGAACATGTAATTGTAAATAAATCACAAACGGTAACTCCTAAAATATCACTAGAATGTGCCGATCCAACAATAGCTGTACTGATATACGGTGTAGACATTTGATAACTGATGTGTTGGTCCTACTTCTCTTGACTTGTTCTGCAAAAACGGGAAAACACTGGGAAGTTCCGCTGTAAAACAGTGTTTCAGAAATAGTAGTTGCATCCTTTTACATTCATCTGTTTTTTTTTCCTGGTTTTTTATGTGGTTCTCCTGTTCTTTCCAGGTACTTCAAGCCTGCATACTTGTCTTGATCAAGCCAAGGTCCTAACAGCATTGAAGGTATAAGAATGAAATCAGGGAGAATAGACGTTGATATCCCATCGACTACTACAGTAGGGAAATATCTGGTGTATGATTTGGATATATCAATACAGATTAACGATTACAGAATTGAAAGATACAAACTCAGCAAGCGATTTAGTGATTTTGTTGAATTGAACAAACAACTGAATATTCAAGGTATCAGTCTATACATTCCTTCTAAATATTCAAGTTATTATAAAAGCAACGATACCGTTGTTTCGGAACGTAAGAATGGATTGACTAAATTTGTTTTGGATATATTGACAAATGATAAAATAAGGACACAAAATAACGTTTTAAATTTTTTCAATATACCTAAATCTATATTTATTGAATTAACTATGATTGAAGGTATTAAACCCAAAATAATGCTGAAGGAAGATTCTGATGAGAAAAGCCAAAACAGTTTATATCATGAGAAGCTTGACAGTATAGATTCTGCACAACAATGGATGGAAATGTATAAATCTGTTAAATCGTTATTACAGGATGTAAGGTCTAAAATGTTTAATAAAAGTGTTAATAAGGATGGAAAAGATTTTAATGTTGTTGATCTGAAGAGGAATATTAAGTCAATTGATGAGAAATTACAGAAACTACAAAATTATTTGAATTTAAATGAAGAACTTGGATCAGGTGAAATTAGAAGACGTCGGGAGCTGCTACTTTCGTTAAGCAAAGATATGAATGATTTAAAAGATTTATTAAACAATATGAATTTCACATCTTATGAAAGACCTGCAACTAACGAAAGTGCATCATCATTATTTAAAACTATAAATAGTAATAATAGTAGCGGTAGAAGAACTTTTGGTAAAGCCAAAGAGACACAGCAAACACGGAAATTGGATAATATGGGGCTCTTACAAATTCAGAAACAAGAAATGAAAAACCAAGATGAAGAGATACAAGGATTAAAAGATTTGGTCATACGACAAAAACAGATAGGTATTGCAGTTAACGAAGAGCTGAATATTCAAAACGAGCTATTGAATAGTTTAGACACGCAAGTCGATGATAGTACAGTTAAAATGAAAATAGCTAAATCGAAAGTGGATAAATTCTTGTAGACTCTTTACAAAAAAAAAGGGTTATGAGAATACATTGTTGGATTAAAAAAGCTTTTTGTTTCCATTTTTCAAATATATAGATAGATGTATATATAGGGTTTTATAAGGAAAATATTATAAATGGTGATGTATATATATATACATATATATATGTAATATTATGTATTGGTGTATTTTTTTTTTTACTTATCACTTGTTACTTGTTACTTTTCACTTTTTTTGTTTGCTCAAAATCACAGCTTTAACAAACACCTTTAAATGAACCACCGGCGTCAACACCTTTAAATTTGATCAATCTGATATCACCATCGTTAGCAATACTAGTCAACATGTTATAAACCAATTCGTTACTGACATCGGCATTTTCCTTTTTCAAAGTTTCGACATTACTTCTAACTAAATCGACAGATCTAACTAACATCTCAACAACTTCGACAATATCATGCATTAATTTATCTAATAATTGTGCAGTTAAATTATATTTAACGACAACTCTTAAAATTTCGTTATTTTCACCATTGGCTTCATTTAATAAACTTGGATCATCATCAACTTCTTCACCATCTTCGTTAGTTTTAGGAACATTGATTCTAGGTAATTGATAATTTGGAATAATCCATTTTTTATTTCTTAATAAAGTTGAAATTAAACCTTGAGGTATTTCAGGATATTTTTTCATAAATTCTTTCGTAAGTTGAAAAGATACAACAGGTAAAGCAGGATTAAATTTTTCATGTTCATTAATAATTGAATGAGAATATTCAACATCCCAATTTGAATTACGTTTTCTAGTTGTCATACCAATTGGTAAATGTAAATTAGAGATACAAGTAAAATAACTTGATTCTTCTAAAAATAATGATAATAATCTAGCATTAATTAAACAATTATCGAAAACTTCATAATAACCAGATCTTCCAAGTTTAAGAAAATTAAAATATTGATGAACAACTTGATAACCAGGTCTTGAAAAATTCAAACTAAAAGATTCTTCTAAACCACCTAAATATTGTAATTGAAATCTTAATTCTTTTGGTAACCAAGTTTCATCTCTAAATAAAACCCAACCTAAACCTGCAGTAACTAAACCAAATTTATGACCTGATGCACTAATTGACATAACTCTTTCAATTCTAAAATCCCATTCTAATTTAGGATAAATTATCGGTGCAATAAAACCACCAGATGCACCATCAACGTGAATTGGAATCCAATTTCCTGTTTCTTTCTCATAATCATCTAAAATTTTGGCAATTTTAGAAACATCTTCAAAACCACCAGTATAAGTTGAACCAACAATAACGAAAATACCAATTGTATTTTCATCTAAATTTTCTTTAATTTTTTTTAAATCAATTAAAAAATCTTCATCTGAAACTCCGATAAGTCTATTTTCAACATCGAAATATCTTGCAAATTTTTCTAATGCAACTTGACAACATGATGCCATTAAAATATTTGGTTTATCATAACTTAAACCTTTAGCTTTCCTCTTTGCTTGCCAATTTTTTTTCATTGCTAATCCACCAAGCATAATAGCTTCGGAAGATCCTGTACATGGAGTACCAATTGCTCTTGATTTATATTCACTGTAGTGATCAATATGATGTGGAGTTGCAGTACCTGATTCTTCATCAATTAATAAAGGAGCGTTCCATAAATTTGCAATTATTGAAATACAACGTTGTTGTAAATCAATTAACATTGGATATTCATCACAATCTGCTAAATTTTTAGTTAAATTTTCAATAATTAATTTCATTGAATTATCATCGGTATAAACGTTAACAAAAGAAGCTAAATTAAGAGTTGTTGAACCATCCAATGTTAAATCATCGTGAACCATTTCATATGCTAATTTGGAAGACATACCTTCTTCTGGTAATTTATATTTATTAGTAACACCTTTGAATCTAGCAACCAGTTGTTCATGTTCGACTTCAGGTTCTTTCTTTTTGGAAAGTCCTTCAATTGTTGATCCAAGTGAAGCAATTCTAGAAGTTACGTTATCACTGCTCTTAAATTTTGTCAAGTATTTGTAAATCAATGCAGTTTTGATACCTGAATTGGAGTCTTTGAAGATTTTGTCTTCAATTGCGTCTGGGTCAATATGGCTAGATAGGGTCATCGTTGTGTTGGTCAACTGTAGGGAGCCAATGCAAAGATAGTGGTAACGACAGGAAGAACTGAGTGGTAGAACAGGGTCATAAAACAGGGTACCAGGCACTGGGTACTGGGTGCTGGGTATATATGGTACACTCCCAGGCTGTTGATGTGGCTTGTGTGGGTCGTCATACCACCCAGCAGTCTTCGGAGTCGTTGTGTTCCGATAAGATCACAGTGTCAGATACGTCGGTTTTACGAGTCGATTTGCACAGTTTGGGGGCCAGTTTGGGGGGCCAGTTACACAAAGCTACACGGTTTATATGGAGAGGTACTTGGCAATGGCATCCTCAGTGGCAGCCACCATGGTCCTGTACTTCTGCTGGGTGGAGATTTGGTCCTGGAAGATGTGGTACTTGGTGTTCAACAACTTCCTGTCTGGATGGGACACGTCGTGTGGAAGGATAACGTTACCCTTGCTGGAAAGCTTGCACATCACCCTCCAGAGTTTATCAGAAGGAGACTCTTTGCTGTGATGACTTTGGTGCTGATGAACTGTCTGTTCATGAGATTTGGCTTTGGCATCAAATGTAATAAAACCATCGGACTCTCTTCGAGTTTCCAATTCACTTACATCACCGTTTTCATCATCTTCAACTTCTTCGTCGATTTCATTCTCTAGCGGTGTGAATGGGAATCCATCAGATATGTTCAATCCACTTAGTGAACTCACAGATGTAGAACATGTAGCAGTAGGTGCAGTATACGGAGATGGAGGCAGTTCATCAGAGCTGACCAACATGCATTCTTCGTCACTGTCACATTTTTTCTTCAATCCAGGGAAAATCTTATTTTTCATTTTCAATTTCATTTCGTTTTCTTTTATAGCATCTTCTGCTGCAACTGCACCTAGCATTGCAGTACCAAATACTACTGAAGCGTCGATATATCTTGGAATAACAATTGGTAATCCTGTACAATCGGCCAAAAGTCTCATCAATAATCCATTCCTACACTGACCTCCACTCATGAAAATGGCTTTAATATCATGACCAGCATTTTCCATTGTTTCGACAATCTGTCTAGTCTGTTGTCCAATAAATTCACATGATGCTAAATATTCAATTGCTAAAGCTTCTAATGAAACATCCATTGATTGTCCAATTATTGAAGCTCTCATATTTGGATCAGCAATTGGTGATCTATTACCATGAAAATCTCCATAAAAGAATAAATTTTTTGCAAGTGAAACAACTGATCTTTCATTTTTACTAACTTTCAAATTTTCTAAAGTTGAATTTAAATATTCAAATTTAGAAATATTGGAACTTTCACTTAAAACTCCTAATTCGGAATATGCAGGGTGTGTTGATAAAACATGAGCTAATAAAGCACCTGTCATAGATTGTCCACCTTCAGCCGCCCAATATTTTTTACCTAATACATCCCTATATGGACCCCAAACTCCATTAACTAATATTTCACGTTCTTCAATGCATATATGACAAGTTGAAGTACCTGCAACTGCTGCCAATCTACCAACACCTTTACCTAAACCTTTTTTATCTTCATCTTGTTTAATCAAATTTCCTAATGGTATATTTGTAGGTGCAGCAACTGTACCGATCCAACCAGAATATGCATCAATAACACCAGATCCAACTTTACAATTGGTTGTTAAACCTAAAGATTTAGCAGCTTGAGAACTTAAATTACCGATTGTTTCACCTGCTGTTAAATATTTGCCATTAATACCATCTAAACCACCTAATTTAGAGAAATTATCTTGACATAACTCTGGTAAATTAATATTATTTAAAAATTCTTTAGACCATCCATTCCTATTTGTAATTCCATTAGGTATGTAACCTTGTTTACAAACAACAGAACAAAATGATCTGGTTTCTTTACCTGTTGCTTTCATTGTAAGAAAATCTGGTAAATCGAAAAATTTACATTTCTGAAAATTATTATTTGGCATATTATTTTTTAACCATTTTATTTTAGGTAATTCCATTTCAATTGACATTTTACCACCAACATATTTTAAACATTCGTCATTAGTATTATTAATTTCGATTGTTTCAAACTGTGCACGATGATCCATCCATAAAATAATATTTTCTAAATTATCATTAAAATCAGGGCCTACACCAATTGGTTCATTTGATAAATTATCAACAACTACCAATGAACAAGTTGCATCGAATCCTATACCTAAAATTTTAGAATTATCAATATTTGATTGAGAAATTGCTTGTTTAACACAGTAACAAATTGCGTCCCAGATTTCTGTTGATGATTGAGTTATATGATTTTCCTTTAGTTCATGTCTAGTAATTGGACGTTCAGATAATCCTAAAATATTTCCGTTTTGGTCAATTATAACAGCACGGGCAGAACCTGTGCCGACATCGACACCTGCATAATAAACTTGTTTCATTGTTAGTTGATTATTTACAAATATAGTATACAGGGGTTTGTTGGTGCTATTTACTGCTAATTATACCGGAACAAGCAGCAGGAGAAGGAAGGGGTATCGCAATGTCTTTATATATCGGTTGCTCACAATGCAAGTGGCATATCGTCTCTTGACTGTTGCAATTTACATCGAGGACAGGCTGTGCTGTGAATCCATTATCAGTGTCAACGTCATGTTGTTGTTTTTCTTCCCATTTTCTTCCCATTTTCTATTTCATTTTTGGCACACCCCCCGTCTGGACTGCCAGCTTCAAGTCCCTAGAGCACGCATAGGAACAACAACGGGACGTAGTGTGTATATGCTGTGGTTACTGTTCGTCTGAATTGTTGCTGTTGTTGTTGTTTGGCGGTAATGTGTTGAAATACTTGTCACACACGTCCTGCACAAAGTCGAATTCTTCGTTATCGTCAATGACTTTTTTCAGCATTTGAACAGATATCTTCTTGTTGTTGGCAGCATGGCTTTCCTCCAATGTCTTCTCTACAAGTGCACACATGAATAGTTCTACAGCTCTGCCTACAACCAGCGGTGTTGCTTGAGCCACTTTCCCAATGTCTTCATCGCTCTGCATGAGTTTCTTCACTCTGGCAGAGGGGAAGTGTGTCCTCATGCTGTTGTATCCGTCCAAGCCAGCAAATGTAGTGCCACTACCGGTGCCAGCATTGGTGCCAGTGCCAGTGCCAGTGTGTGTGCTGTTTTCATTGTCACTGTTGTCATTGGACATCCTGCTGTTTGCAGAACGTGTAAGCCGGCACCAACAGAAAAAAAAGAGAAAAAACGGGAAAATGCGTCGCTTTTTATACACAAAGAGGGAAAAAAGGGAAAAAAGGGGAAATCTGAAATGGAAATGGAAATCTGAAATGGAAATCTGAAATGGAAAACACTTCTGCTCTTACTGGCACTCTAGTACATGAACCGTTCGGGGAACAGCACGGGTGCCAGCAGTGTCCACCCGTAGAGGCCATAGCACACCCACGAGCTCACGATTTTGAGCCAGCTGTTGAAGTATGTACGGCCAACTGGAATGAAGGTGCCGTTGTCTGCCTCCGTGATACCAACATTGATTGTCAAAAGTGCTGCAATGTATTGTGTAGCCAAAAAGAATATTATGTGGAACAAAACGTAACTGTATTTTGTCGATACATTCTCTTCACACTCTGTATGATCTTCATTCTCTCCTTCTTCTTCCGAATCTGAATCCCGCTGTAAATATGTTGGATCTTCCAATGCACTTTGTGGTAACGATCCAGCTTCAACTGCTTGTTTAACAACTTCGTATCTCATTTCACGTTTAGCAAGATTCTTTGGTACACTTTCTACAACGTTATCATGATTACTGGTTTCAATATCAATATTATCATCATCATTATCATCATCGGATATTCCATGATTAAATGCAGAATTTGCAGCTGCTCTTGTAGTTGTATATGCAACTGCACCAAATGTAAATATTGCACCAACTATAACTGTTAAAGTTCTCGTACTAGATGATCTAATCAATGGATTACATAATTTATCATCTGGTTCACTTAAACATGCACTGAATACTAAATATGTACAATAAATACAACACATTGAAGATTGTGCTAATCCAGCATTGGGATTATATTCTTGAACAATCGGTGTAATTGAAAATCCTGTTATAAATATTGTTAAAATTAAGTTAAATGAAATAACAAATTTATTCATTGAACATCCCGTTTGTGCAAAATATATATACATCAATATTGTCATTACTAAAACTCCTAAATACATTGTTAATGTACCACCAACTAAAACATTCCTCCAAAAATTAGATCCTTCAAAATTGCATATTATACCATCATTATTTTCATCTCCGAAATCGTCTAAATAAATCTCTCCTTCATCAATTTTCTCAATGCAAGTTTCGGCCCACTCATGTGCAAAATCAACTAGTAATATCAATCCAATTCCAATAAATATTGTACTGAATATAATCGAAAAATAATTACCCCAAATAATGAAAAATTTATCTGGTATAAAATAACTTATTATAATAAATGTCAATAAAATGAATAATTTCATAATCCAATATCCATTTTGTATAACGGCTCTAGGATTTTTTGTGGATTTAACACCAACTAATAATCCTGCAAGTATTAAATGTAATAATCCAAGTGATAAATTTATCCTTTGAACATTGGTAAATCCTATACATCCTTGTTCATCTTTGCAATATTTATTGGTAAATTTGAATAGTCCCCATGTCAATTTTTCAACAAATTTAGTCAACGAATTACTTAACGAAACCCACGATATTATACTATTAACCAGAAATATAACAGCATACATTATTCTCGTTGCAACAGATGATTTAAAAGTATTCATTAACGGGTTAACTTTCGAACTCATGCAACATGAACATATGGATACACCCAAACATGAAGATAGCCAGGAACCTAAAATACTGACAGGAAGTAGCGGTAACGATAACACAGCACCCATTGTATGTCGAATGCAGATTGTCAAACTACACAAAGAACAACTTCGTTCTGTCAACCTTAATTAAACAAAATCCACACATCCACCTTTCAAATCTTATCAGAAGTGTGGGCGCATACACAAGGTCTCTAAATAGCAATAACTTGAGCAACTTTTCTTGCAACTTTGTTCATTTTCATTCACCAACATCCATGATTCCACCTTTGCCAAGCACATACGTGCATTCACCTTCAGGACATTCTGGTGAATCTTGGATCTTTGCAATACGTTCATCTCCACGCCCTTTTCTTAGCAAAATACGTGTTTGCGATGCATGGGCTAATATGTGACCACCAACAGGTTTTCGACCATCAACACTTGCAAATAAGGCACTTGCACCAGGATCGGATTGGACTTGGTTTGTCAAAAAAACAGCACAGTTGAACTCTTCGGCCATTCTGCTCAATTTCGATAAATGCTGGTTTAACTTCTGCTGTCTTTCTCCTAATTCACCTCTTCCGCTATAATCAACTCTAAATAATGAAATTATAGAATCGACAATAATGAGTCGGTAACCACCACCGCTTAAGTACTGTCCCAATTGCTCAACAAGCTCATGTTGATGTTCACTATTCAATGCTCTAACATAAGATATATTTTCTAAGCACTGGTGTGGATCAAGATTAAACCTTTCTGCTATTTCTGTAATTCTTTCGGGTCTGAACGTTCCTTCTGTGTCAATATAAGCAACTTTGCCTGCAGCTCCACCTTCGTTGACTGGTAACTGGGTCGTAACACATAATGTATGAGATAATTGTGTTTTACCTGTTCTGAACTCCCCGAAAACTTCTGTTGTAGACATAGTACTTATACCACCGTTGAGCATCAAATCAAACGATTTACAACCTGTTGATATTTTTATTACCCTTCTACGTATATCACATTGTATCAAAGCTGAAACAAATCCACAATTTACCAATTTGTTTGAGGCTTCCTTGATCTTGTCAACTTTTGCCTCACTCAAGCCTTTTATTTTGGACATATTACGTCTTGTGGTTGAAACAACGGTCTACAGAAGCTATCATTGTGAAAATATGTTTAATCAGTTAGTGTTTGTGCAGTTATAAAAGAGAAAAACTAATAGTAATAAATAGTAAATCATACCGAAACCGAATAAATGCCAGCAGCTTTTAGTTTTGTGATATCTCCGGCATTTATACCTAGATCCTGTAGCTGGTCTACTAATATGATGTTTCCAGCAGCACTGAGTCCATCTATCTCTTCTATGGTAGTCGTTGTCATTGTCTCCCTGTCTGTTTGGAAACAAAGAAAGCAGGAAAGCAAAGCTGAGCCTTTTGTTCAACACTCGTTTGTGTGTGTTTTCAAGAACCGCAAACTACAATTATCACACACAAAGACAGCATTACACTAAGGAAGACCATGGGCACAAAGGACGTTGGTGATGCAGCCACAGTTGGTACTCTTAGCAAGGAGAAAAATATAGTGTTGCGATTGGGTGCAAGAAGCTTTGAATGTGGAATCGAAGGATACCCTAAACCTCTGATCAAATACAATATTCACCATTTTGCAGAACCACAGCATTTCAAAGTTGATATCAATGTGGATTACATATCAGATGCATCAAATACGATAGATCAGCTTGTGTGTTCAGACTTGAGTAGCTTTAAATATATAATGGATGATCTGCTAGTGTATTCAGATCCTGAAATTTTCAAAAATGATCTATCTATACACATACACAAAATAATAAACAAATCGTTTTACAAATTTGGAATAAACAGTAAAAATGCAAAATTGCTACTAATTGTTAATTACAATACTTCAACTGTTTTAATAGAATCTGTTCTGGCACCAGTTTTCTTGAATAAATTTTTTATGCGTAATATTGTCATCCTTTATACTCCGTTAATGGCATGCATTTCCTCGGGTTCTTCATGCGGCATCATTATTGATATAGGATGGAAGGATACTAGGATAACGCCTATTTTCGACTATTTGGAATTTGAAAATTTACAAAAATTTACCAATAGAGGTGGTTTTAGATTACATTATACTGTCATGGCAGAATTGCGAAAAAATGGGTTTGACATATCCAAGTTTAGCTTCAAAGAAATAGAAAATATGATCGTTTCCTTGGAAAATATTAATGATGTTAATGGTAACATTGTTGATACTTTAATACCCAAAAAACTAATACTGCATTGTATAAATGAAGTATATTTTAAAAATAATGAGTTTGATGATACAAATGAACTGTCTATAAGTAAGATAACATCAAAATTACTTCTTCGTGAATTGCCTATTGACGCTAGAAAACAAATGGCTGAAAGGATAATAATAGTTGGAGGAATAACCAATTTAACTGGGTTTAATTGCCAGTTAATTGAAAAAATAAACTCACAAATGGAACAAAGTAGTTTCAATGTTAGCGGTATTCATAGTCTTGGACCACTGGCGGGTGCTTCACTCTACTCAAAACTACTTAAAACTCAGAAAAGAAAGCTTCCTATACGAGAAATAAGAAGAAATAACTAATTTTTTATTTGTATGTATATGTTGTATCAAAATAAAGGAAAATTTGCAAAATTATTAGAAGTTGAAACAAAAACAAAAACAAAAACAAATATATATATATATTACACTATAAAAAACAATAACAATATAAAGATCTCAAATTTGGACGACCCATCAAAACCCTTTTCTTTTTGAAAGATAAGAGTATTTCCTTTTGAAAGTTGTGCTTTCAAAATTTATTGATCCTTCTAGTTTATCGGGAATCATGTCCATATTCAAAACACCTTCTTCGTCGTCTGTTTGTGAATCGTAATAAAGCTCTGGATCGTAAAATTTGTCCCAAGGATACTTCTTGTTATACTCTTCTTTAGTTAAAGGTTTGAAAGACTTTATAAATTGGTCTACTGTTGAGATAGATTTATCAAAATACTCTCTATACCAAGGTTTCTGAAGTTTCTTAGCAGT
The DNA here is from genome assembly GCA_030569495.1 of Pichia cabralensis. Lineage (NCBI taxonomy): Eukaryota > Fungi > Ascomycota > Pichiomycetes > Pichiales > Pichiaceae > Pichia > Pichia cabralensis. The sequence continues at coordinate 211,129 of JAJMLC010000150.1, read as the reverse complement.
AGCATTTTTCTCTAAATCATCAAAAAAATTATCATTCAATCCATCACTTTCGTTATCGTATAAATCATCTTCAATTAACTCAAATTCTTCATTTAATATTTTGAGTAAGATTCCCGTAGATGTTGGCTCGAATGGATTGAATTCGTGTGTTTGAAAAAATGGACCAGCATACGGAACATAGCTTGCCAAATTTTCTAAATTTAAAGGATCGGTATCATCAGATAATTCTATGTGTTGAATAGCTAAATCGACATTGACAAATCTTGGAGAATCGATATCAATGGACTTTTGTTCTTGTAATTCTAATGATGGTACATCAAACGAATTTCTTTTGGATACTACATCTATACAGTAGTCTGCTTTTAAGGTACTAGGGGCATTTGAGTAATGTTCCATTAAAGTAGTTAAAGAATGATCAGAAGTTGTTTGTGGATTAAACTTGAATTTAACTGGCTGGTTGACACTTTCATCATTGGCCGATTTTCTGAGTTGTAAACCATTGTATGAGTTGTTTAAAGGAGCAGACGGTGAGTTTTTATATTTACTATTTCTAAGTGAATTCCCAAAATTTGTATTTTCATCATGGCTATTCAAAGAAGGATCACGATAGTCAATACTAGATAAGTTTCTTTTGGCAAATAAAGGTTTGTTTAAAGTGGCATTTATATTGCTTGTTTCCGATTTCAGACCTATTAATGTTTGTGTTCTTTTTAAATCTCTCTTTATAAACGAATTATTATGGCCATGTTTCAACGAGCCAGGACTTGATAAAACTAAATTTGGATCCATTGCTTAAAGACGTTTTCTGTGTATTTATTACCTCCAATTTTTCAGCCTGTCAAGTAACACAATGAAGGAAGTCAGCTACATGAAACGAAATGTGGCAAACATGCATCAAAGTGGCAAATATAACAAAAAAAATCGGTGTGCCCCGTTTGTTGATTAAATCTGCAATGTGTGTACATACTTACTTGCGTAGATCACCCATGCTGATGTATGAGCCAGAGTATTCTTTCAGATATGCCGTTTCGTTTTCAAGTTCCTTGCATTCAGCTTTTCGTTGGGCTATAAGTTGAATTAAATATTGGATGTCTTGTTTCGTATTTTCAATCAATGAAGATTCGTCAATATCTTCCACTGCTGCTGTATCATTACTGTGAGGATTATCATTTACTTCATTTGTTTGATGATCGGACATTTCTATTGTTGATAAGGTGGCTGCTGGTTAACTAACTAAGAGGAGTTTCTTTTTGTAGATTGACATAACATAATAAAACCAGCTTCTGAGGAACCATTTCATGGATTTTCCTTTTTTTTTTCAAGTTTTTCACTTTTCTTAATGCCGAAACACTGTTTTTCTTATTTTTTTGATATCGAAAGTCTTTCTATTTTTTTAGCTGATTTACTATAGCATTAACTGTATTCATCTTTATTGAAGAGAAAAGGATAATGAGTGACAATAATTCGTCAGGTGAGATTACACCCATCGTTATCTCCAAAGAAATGGATGAACTGGTACAAAATACACAACAGATTAATTTGAATGGAAATGAAAATAAGAATGAAAATACCAACAAGAAGAAAAAGAAGAAGAGTGGTAAACTTCCAAAAGACCAAATTACACCTGAGTATATTGAAATGATGAGAAGAGAAAGGGAGGAGAAAAAACGATTGAAAAGAGAAGTTTTGATTTCACAAGGTATTGATCCAGACGCAGATCAAAAGAAACCGACATATATTAAAAGGGAGCTTTTAGAGATACCACGTACAAATTCCTATGGTGAAAAAGAAGTAATAAAAATGAAAATCATGACTTATAATTTACTAGCACAAGCTTTAATTAGAAGAAAGTTGTTCCCTGATAATGGAGATATCTTAAAATGGAACAAAAGATCAAAAGTTTTATTACAAGAGTTGAAAGATTACGATTGTGATATATTGTGTTTACAAGAAGTTGATCTGATTCAGTATAAAACTTTTTGGAGACCGGAATTAGAAAAACTGGGATATTATACCAAATTCAATAGAGGTATGGATAAAAACCATGGAGTTTCAATTTTTTATAAAAGTAGTAAATTCACATTGATTGATACATGTTTAATAGATTTTGATAAGGAGAAAACAGGTGAAATTGAACCAAGGACCATAACTAAGAACGCCGGATTAATTTTGGGTTTGGCATTAAAGGTAAATCCTAAGAAAGTGATTACAATTGGTACAGCGCATTTATTTTGGCATCCATTTGGTACATTTGAAAGAACTAGGCAGACATATATTGTTTTGAATAAATCCAATGAATTTGCGAAAAGAATTCAGATTTTACATCCAGAGATTGAAAAAATTTGGAAACTATTTGCAGGAGATTTTAATGCACAACCTTTTGATTCGCCATATTTATCTATTACTAGTAAACCTGTGAAATATGATAACAGATGTAAAAAAGTTATTTCATGTTCTACATCATTTCAATTTTCTAATTTAAGAGGAGGAGGATCTGGAGAGGAAGAAGAAGGTGGAAATATTGAAAAGTTTGGAGAGAACCAACCAAAAGATCCGGTTCCAGAATCGTTTATTGCTACTCCGGAGCAAGAACAAATAGTTGAAAAAATAGAAACGTTACACAACAATTTAAATTTAAGAGCCATTTCTTTATATTCTGTTGGATATAAGTTAGTTGACTCTGAAAATTCCGGTGTTGATAATGATAGGAATGAACCATTTTTCTCCAATTGGGCACATTCATGGCGTGGACTACTAGATTACATATTTGTTATAAATGATTGGGAATGTGGATCGGACTGTACGAAAGTTGATAGACTGGGTGATTTTGAGGAAACTAATGACATGGAGTTGTACAAGCTGTTAAAGATGCCAAGCAGAGAAGAAATGGGACCAGGACAGCCCCGTGAACATGAGTATCCCAGTGATCATCTCTGTATGATAGCAGAAATTGGTTTGAGAAGTGTGTGAAAACAGAAAAAAACAACATCTATATATAAATGTATACTTGCTGTGTCACGTGCGCGCGCCGATCGACGCCGCGCGGCGCGGTTTTTTTTTTTTTCTTAAATTTTTTTTTGTAAACAAATAGCGACGATGTAAACAAAAGATTTGTGAAACAAACGATATTTAACAACTGAGCAGACGGTTTGCTTACTTTCAGCTAGCAATCTATTAACCACTAGCAGCCATGAGAGAGGTTATTTCAGTTAACGGTACGTGTTCCAGCTTTGAAGGCGGCCTTGTGTTTGTTTGCACTGGAGGTTTTCCCCCTTTTTTTTCTCTGGGGGAACAACTCCTTCGCCACCGGATTAGACCCGTGTTTTGAAAAATGAAACACTAATTGCCCTTCAGATTTTCAAAGGTTATCCATTTCACTTATATCATTATCTGTATACTAACAACTAATTTTACATTGTTGAATGCATTGAATATTTTGAGTATTCGATTTGTTCTCTTTCCATTACTCGATTTCTCTTTTTATCTTATCTTACAGTTGGTCAAGCAGGTTGTCAAATCGGTAACAGTTGTTGGGAGTTATACTCCATGGAACATGGAATTACACCTGACGGTTTTTTAAAAGAAGGTTTAACCAAACCTAGAGGAGGTGAGGCTGGATTTTCTACATTTTTCAGTGAAACAGGTAACGGTAAATATGTTCCAAGAGCTCTTTACGTTGATTTAGAACCTAATGTCATTGACGAAGTTAGAACTGGTAAATACAAAAATTTATTTCACCCTGAACAACTGATTTCAGGTAAAGAAGATGCAGCTAATAATTATGCCAGAGGACATTATACTGTTGGTAGAGAATTATTAGATGATATAGATGATAGAGTTAGAAAAATGGCAGATCAATGTGATGGATTACAAGGTTTCCTTTTCACTCATTCTTTAGGTGGTGGTACAGGTTCAGGTTTAGGTTCTTTACTGTTGGAACAATTTTCAAATGATTACGGTAAAAAGGCAAAATTAGAATTTGCTGTTTATCCTTCACCTAAAGTTAATGCATCAGTTGTTGAACCTTATAATACAGTTTTAACAACTCATACAACTTTAGAAAATGCAGATTGTACATTTATGGTTGATAATGAAGCAATTTATGATATTTGTCGTAAAAATTTAGGTATTGCAAGACCAAATTTTAGTAATTTAAATGGTTTAATTGCTCAAGTTATTTCATCAGTTACTGCATCTTTAAGATTTGATGGTTCATTAAATGTTGATTTAAATGAATTTCAAACCAATTTAGTTCCATATCCAAGAATTCATTTCCCATTAGTTTCTTATGGTCCTGTTATTTCAAAAGATAGAGCAACACATGAAGCAAATTCTGTTAATGAAATTACTGCAGCTTGTTTTGAACCAGGTAATCAAATGGTTAAATGTGATCCAAGAAATGGTAAATATATGGCAACTTGTCTGTTATATAGAGGTGACGTTGTTAATAAAGATGTTCAAACAGCTGTTTCAATTGCAAAATCAAAGAAAAGTGTTCAAATGGTTGATTGGTGTCCAACAGGTTTTAAAATTGGTATTTGTTATGAGAAACCTACACAACCACCTGAATCAGAAATGGCAGATGTAAATAGAGCAGTTTGTATGCTTTCAAATACTACAGCAATTGCAGATGCATGGCAAAAAATTGATAGAAAATTTGATTTAATGTATAAAAAGAGAGCATTCGTTCATTGGTATGTCAGTGAAGGTATGGAAGAAGGTGAATTTGCAGAAGCTAGAGAAGATTTAGCAGCTTTAGAAAAGGATTATATGGAATTAGGTGCAGATTCATTTGCAGAAGACGAATATTAAATATGATTCCCTGAAACGAGAAAAATAAAAAAAAAATAGGGAAAATCAGGTATATTTCATTGTATAATAATAATAAAGAGTATGATTCCACTGAAAACATTTTTTTTTTGCAACACGGTAAAATATGATGGATTATATTTATGTGAATTGCAATTTAAGGCTGCTTGATTTTATTTTTGTGGCTTCTTCATTTACTTTTATCCAGCTTGTCACTTGTTTCTGTGTCTCCGATATCCGATATCCAATATCCAATATCCAATATTTATATACACCTATTTCTCTACTGTTTTCTTTTCAAGTTTCTGACTTTTTTTGTCCCTTTAATTTTTCCCCTTTGTTCTATGTGTTTCGTATTCTCTTTCCACTTTTTCCCTTTGTCCCTTTGTCCCTTTTTCCCTTTGTCCCTTTGTCCCTTTCCCCTTTTACCCTCCCCCTCCTTCCCCTTTCTCTTTTCCCTCTTTTTTGATATCTTTTCTTAGTTAGATTAATATAAATTTCCTGTACCATTTATTGTTCTGCCCGGCGACGGTCGACGCGCCGAGAAACACGGATTAAAAGCTGTTAAGTCCATAAGCGCCCCCGAGCTGACCATCAAAAGATTACATTTGAGAGGTTTTTATGTCAGAAGTATTTGTAAGGAACAGTTTGCCTTCAGGTTGATGTTACTCTTTTAGCAATTTTTTACAGTTGGTCTATTCTCTAAGCACTTTCCGATTTGTGTGACTTGAATAGGAAGAAGGAACTTCCTGTTAAATAAAAAAAGATATATAATTGTTGATTACATAATATTTGCAAGATTACCTAATACATTTACACATGTATATATATATGTGTATATATTATATATATAGATACTGATACGGATATAAGGATATCTAATTAAATAATTCATTAAAATGGATAAAACTCCAGCTGCTGATAAAATTAAAAAAACAAGGAATAGGGTCCCTACTTCTTGCGATCATTGCAGGAAAAGGAAATTAAAATGTGACCGTCAAAAACCTTGTTCAAATTGTGTTAAAAGTCAAACTGAAGATCTGTGTAAATATGCTATACAACAGAAACCTCAAACTTTAGGTGATAATATTAATTTACCAAAAGTCAACTTAAGTAATGAAATTATTAAATTAAAATTGAAAATTAATAAATTAGAAAGAATTTTACAAATGAATAAAATTAATATTTCAGATTATGATGATATTTTACCTGATATTAATGAAGATTCATCATCTCCTGAACAAATCAATGATGATCCAATGTTATCTTTAACTGAACAATTTGATTCTTTATTAATAAAAGAAAATAAAATTATGCATTCAGGTACAACATCTTATGTTACATTTATTGTTAGTGATAAAAATTTATCAAATATTTTTGAAGCTTATACGAAGAGGCACGTTATGATATATGAATCATATAAACAGAAACAGAAAATGAAAGCTTCAGAATTTGAAATTGATATTGCACAAAATCATTTGGCTTGGTTAACATCTAATGCAAGTACTGAAGTTGGAGCTTGTGATTTAGACAATATAGCAAGTGTTAATTTTGGTAATATTGTTAATCCTCCAAATTCTATATCAAGTAATCAAGCAAAATTGGTTTTAGATGTGATTGATGATATTAATAAAAAATTACCTCCTTTATATGTTATTAATGTTTTAGTTGATCATTTTTTCAAGTATGTTTATCCTTTACTACCTATAATAAATGAAGAAATATTTAGGGAAGAATTATCATATATTATAGTTCCAACTAGTAATGGAGGTTGTAAAGTTGCAATAACTCATTTACAAAATGCTTCAATTATATCATTATTATTGGTTATTTTAAGGTATGCATATTTATCAGTTAATATCAAAGATTATGCAGAAGATAATAGTGCTATAGGTAATGAATTTTTAGTTGCTATGATTAAAAGTGGTTACGTAATTGATTCAAATTATGTGATTTTATCTAAAAGTTTACTTATGGCTTTACCAGGTGAAGATAGTATTTTCAAAAAAGTTACATTAAGAAATATCCAAGTTTTATTATATCTTAGATTATATCAAGTTTATTCACCTGAAATGCATGAAGAAAGTAGAGAACATTCATTAACTTTAGCTTTAATAATTCAAATGGTTAGATCATTAGGTGGTAATAGAGATCCAGCTAATTTCCCTGAAATTTTTAAAGATGAAAGAGAAATTACTATTTGGAGAAGAGTTTTCTATAAATTATTAACTTTAGATATACATAATGCATTTGAATATGGATGTTCTTTAATGATTTCAAATGATGAATTTGATGTTAAATTACCTGTTTTAAATGCTGAAGATAATAAAATATTAAAAGATTTTAAAGATGGTTTAACTGTAAATAGAACAGGTAATGAAATTAAAAAGATGGTAATTGAAAATTCAATTAATAAAGATACTGCATTAGAATATGAAGCTACTGATTTAATTAGAAAAGGTTTAAATATTTTTCAAAATTTTAAATCATCTTCTAAAAGGTCAGAACATTGGAATGTTGTTGATAAACTTCAAGATTTTATTGATAATAAAATTCCAAGTTTATGGGAAATGACTCAAAATAATAATAAGCCAAATTTTAATCAATTAGAAAATATTTTTGAAGTTTCTAAAGTTAGAAAATTTGAAATAAGACTTACAGTTCAAAATGTATTAATGGGATTTTATTATTTGTTATATTTATATTGTCAAGATTTACATAATGGAGGTGAAATTGAAGCATTAAATAAACATGCAAAATTTAGGAAACATGCATTACGTACATCAGAATTGGCATTTACTATATTTAAAATGAATTATGAATATACAAAATATATGACTAGATCTATTACATTAGATGGTGATTCAAAACAATATCAAGCATTTAAATTATTTTCATCAAAATGTGAAGTTTTCATATTTAATAGAGTTCAAATGGTATTTTTAAGATCATTTTTATTTTTAGCCTCAATTTTCTTAAAAAATGCTAAAGATCATTGTATTTTCTTTGATGAATTTTTAAAAGATTTCTCAAATTCAGTTGATGCTACAGTTGTTTTAAAATGGTTTAATAAAAATGTATCACTTAAAACAGTAGAAACATCTAATGAGAAAAAGAATTTTGATTTTGAATTTTTAATGTTTCAATATATTAAAGATTTATTTTTTATGAGTTATCAACTTAAAACTGAATATTTTATTGCATGGAGGAATAGTATGATTATTAAACTTTATATTAATTATTTTAAAGAACATTATAATAAAATGTGTGCAACATTTTTGAATCCTCAATTTTCAGAAGGTGAAAATGGTACTATATCATCTATTGATTCATTAAATTCTAATACACCATTTGGTGGAGTATCTTTAGAAGATTATAATATGGAGAATAATGGATTAGAAATTAGTAATGAAGAAAATGTTGAAGCTAATATTGAAGATTTATATGATGATGAATATAATCATGGTAGTAATGTTAAAATTCCAAAAGATTTTTTCGATAATGCAGATCCTGGTGATACAATCATTAATTTTGGTAATGAAGCAAATGATATAAATAATTTAATTTATGATAATTATGATAATATGATTGATGAGTTAATGAAAGATTCAAATGAGCAACAGAAAAAAGCTGTAGAAGTTGATTTATTTAATGTTAATAATTATTCAGTTTCATCAGATGTTCCAACTGGAACTCCAGAATATAATTTGAACCAAGACAAGATTGCATCGAAATTATTCAGTACTAAATCTAAGAATAAACAGCAGTCTACTAGCAATATTAATGATATGGCATCACTAAATATGGGATATAATACGAATATTACTAATTCTGAATCTAGTCATATTAATACCGAATCTTCAGGACCATTTACGAGTACTAGTGGTGTTTCAAGTATGGATTTTAGAACACCCGATTTAAGTTTATTTGGAGAGTCTCCAAATGATGCAACAGGCGTAGCCAAAGAACATGAAAGTGTTACAATGCAAGACATTATATCCGACATCCAAAATAAAGGTATGTTTTATTGAATTTTTTTCTATTTTTTACCTCTTTTTTTCCTTTTTTTTACCTTTTTTTCCTTCTTTTTAATATGAAATTGCTGCATTTTGTCCCTATTTGAATTACTGTTTCTATTTCCTTTTTCCCCTGTTTTTTCCTGTATATAACATTCCAAAGTTCCAGTATATAAATAAATATATATTATTGTATACAATATATCTAAATAATTTTAAAAAAATGGAAAACTAAATTTCTAAAGTAACAAAGAGAGCATGATCAGTGGATATTATGAATCCTTCTTGACCGACTTGCAAATTTGAAGATGACATTTTTGTTTTCAGAGCTGTTGAATAATTTGAAACGTCCCATTTTAACCCGTAAGTATTAATTTTACAATCATAAAGTAAAGGCAAAATTCCTACATTTCTTAAATCGGGTCTTGATTTTTCTGTTACAAAGCCAAATATTTCAATTTCTTGATTGTCTGATTTTCTTGGATATGAAACAAAATTAGTACCTGAATTTAATAAGAAAATAAATTCGGCATGTTCAGGATTAATTATTGTAAAATTTATATGTGGTCTTTCAACAGAATATTTCCAAATTTGATTTATAGTTGCCATTGTTTGATCAAACCTACCGCCAACACCACCTAAAACAGTTATATTTATTGGATTGTATTTTTCGTCTTTATTAAATTTTTGAGATTCAAGTATTTCAAGTGTATCGGTTAAATTTTCCTCATTATTGAAATCTATAGAATTGAAAGCATCAGGGGAATTATAAATTAAATTAATCAAACTAATAGATTTTATAAAGTCTGTGTAATATTGAGAATCCTGTAAAATTTTTTTGGTACCTTTAGAAACATAATGTGATAAGTTTTTTTCAGTTGCAGAATCTAAATCACCTATAACGTAATCGGGTATATATTTATCATTTTTATCAAAATTGTTTAATCTATTTAATCCACCATCTGCACATATTCTGATGCTTGTTGAGTCCCATAATTTAGAGAAAAATTTATCTTTTAAGTTAATCCGTTGGTTTAAAACCAGTAAAACGTGTTTATCTTTTGAACACTTACATGTTTTGTTCTCGTTATTACGTAATGCGGTATTGTGTAATTCATAGATGTTTTCAAGAGGGGAAATCGTAACTATGTTGTTATTTGTCAGTTTATCTAAAAAAGGTTTGATTGAGATTGAATCATCGTTTTCTATAACGGTTTCGATTGATTCAGACATTTCAGTGCTCTGTCAATTGCAGAAATCACACAGTATGCATACGATATAATGTGTGAAAGAAGCTGCATTGTTGTAATATTTCCACGATTCTAAATTTTTCCGGAGAAACTAGAAAAAATAGAAACCTGCAGGCCGATCGACGCGGCATATTTTTTCTTCTTAAAAAAAAAAGAAAAAAAGAAACGCGCATACGCACACGCGTTTACACGTGACCTGGCTTAGAGCGGAAAGCTTAAAAACAATAGAGCGTGCAAATTGAGCGTCAAGCTAGGTGCGCGCGTGTAGTGTTTATTTTCATAATGTGGCCAAGCTTAAAAAAGTGTCGGAGTTGGCCGCAACACCCGACACTAGCACGAGAAACCAATATAAAACCCAAAAAGAAAAAAGAAGCTAAAAAAAATGGCTCGCGAAATGATCTGCAACGCATAGATTATGCAGCTCGCATCTTGCATAAAACACCGATTGGGGACGAAAACAACAATGTAATAAATTAGCGCCTATAATAAACGCGCCATTTGCCAAAAGGGGGTAAAAGATTATAATTTTTGCGAGATCTGACTTAATAGAAGGAAAAAAAAGGGATTGGTACGTTCTAAAATTGCCTGACTAGCTTACGTTTTCGTTGACAGCTGGCTCACGACATAAACGGTGTAAATTATTTATGCTTTTGGTTTGAATTTGTTCACTCAGATCTTCCAAAAGCTTGTATTGGTGAAAGTGTTTAAATAACTAGTGTCCTCCGCCTTTCTTTTCACCTTCTGCTCTACCCTCGTTTTTTACTTTTTTTTCTTTTTTTTTTCCTTTCCTTTTCTTTTTTCCGTCTTTTTTCTCCTTTGTTTACAAAGTTTGTTATCTTAATTTTACTCCTTTTTGTAAAGCTTTGTACTTTGGCTACACTCTTCAAATAATATTGGAAAAAAGAAAAAAAAAGACAAAGATGAAGTTTCACATATCGATTTTATTGTCACTTGTTACGCTATGTTTAGCACATCCTATCCAACAAGAAAATTTAAAAGTTATTAAATATCCAACTGAAATTCATAACACAGATAAACAGTTGGTTTCAAGATTAAAGAAAAGAGATGGCTCTATTATTGCACTTGAAACTGACATTCATCAAATTTTATTAACATTCCCTTTGAACATTGGTGGACATTTAATTGAGTCTGTTGTTGATACAGGTTCACGTTCTTCATGGATTTATAATGGACAAATCAATCCATCGTCTCCTTTATGTTCTTCTCAATCATGTTTTACATCAACTGATAATATTGATGTTACCGACTCAGACTATGCAATTTATTATCGTGGTGATTTTGGAGCTTTCGGTAAATGGGCTACAGGTAAATTAAGTGTTGGAGGTTCAAAAGAAGTTGATTTTAAATTCGGTTTAGCTGATAGACTTGATGGCTCAACTGGTGGTTTCTCTTGGGCTGGTTTTGGTTATGATTCAAATGAATTTACAAGTGATTCTGTTACTCATCTTATTGATGCTTTACATGATGGTGGTGTTATTGCTAATAGAATATTTCAAATTGATTATAATGAATTAACTGGTTTAGATTCAGATATTATGGGTCATGGTACTTTAACCCTTGGTGGTTATAATGCTGCAGTTAAATTTTTCGATATGACAACAAATATCCAATATTATTTAGCTATTCCAATGAACTCTGTTTCAAATTCTAATGGTAAAAATATTGCTTTAGGAGACGCTAAAACAGTTGTTTTCGATTCAGGTTCTACATCACTTTTATTAAAACAAAAATATATTGACGCAATTTTTAAGGATGTTGAATTTGATGAAGAATATAAAAACTTCTTTAAATGTTCAGATTATAGCGATTTTAAAATTACTTTTGAAATTGATGGTTCAAGTTCTCTCTCAATTCCTTTAACTGATCTTTCATGGAATAATTACAAAGACAGTGATGATTTATGTCAATTAATGATTGGTGTCTTACCTGATGATGTCAATTTTGAAATCGCATTTGGTCAATATGCAATGAAGAATTTAATTAACGTTTTCGATATCGAAAATAGAAAATTAGGTCTTGCATCTAATAATGACAACGTCATCTTTTCTTAAATATAATATCTTTTCTCTCATATTCCCCTTTTTCTTCTTTGGATAAAATTAATATAAATATAAATAAAATGCATAATTCAAACAAGCAAAAGTGGGGAAAACTACAACAACAACAACAACAAAAAATCCTTTTAATAACTTCATTTACTTCAAACATGTCTTTTAAATCAGTTGTTCTCTCTATTTCTTCCACATACCTTTTCTCTGTATTCAATATTTGTTTGCTCTATTAATTATTATTTACATAATATATATATATACATGTTTCATTTATATATAGATTTACTTTATAAACTTCTAAAAAATATAATATTATAACCAATATTCTGTATATGTGCAAGCCCGTGCTCCCACGCATGCAAAAGTCTTCTCAGAAGTGGGAACTGTTCTAATTCCGTGTTTTTTCACTTCCAACAGACTAGTATAGTGCTGGAAAGCTTATTGAAGTATTTTTTTTTGTGAAAAGCTAAATCTGAAAAAGGAAAAAAAGAAAAAAGCAGGAATTTCCTAAAACGCCAATGCGCATGTTGAAGCCCACGACACCGGCTGCTGTTGTGGGCAAGCGTTTGGATGTTCTTGTTGCATTGGCAAGCTGTAGTGTCCTGAAGACTGTGCTAGTGGTGGTGATGGATGGCTGAGCCGTTGTGTTGGATAAAGTGCAGCATAAAAGTATATGGTAGTTTTGAAACCGTACAAGATGTTTTGTAAAAACAAAAAGTTTCAAATTAATTGTGAGTTTAACAATCTTTTTTTACAAAAATATTTTTGAAAAAGTTTTGTTAAATTATTCGTATAAAAGTAAGAGTAAAACATAGAAACAGCCAGTCTACAGGTTCAGCTAACATCGCATGTATAAGAGAAACATTTTAGAGAAAATTTCCACCACGAAGGTCCACTTCTCTGACGACCTTTAAACAAGTAATCCAAAACTGTGTATATATACATACTAATACTACTGAATTTTATTCTTTAATTTGATGAATTACAAGGGGAAAGAAAATGTACTGAAAAAGAGTTATCACACATACACGTATACACACAATAATGAAGTATATATTTATTAGTTTCTAGATTTGTACTTAGAAGAGTATCTTGAGCCAACCTTGGCAGAGACAGGCACCACTTTGGCAAAGCCACCTGTTACATCCTCTTTGTGATCCACCTTCTTCTCATCCAACCTTTCAATCAATTTCTGTTTTTGTAGCAGTCTCCAACGATTGAGTTTAGCAGTCTCGTGGATTTCAAAACCAAATATCTTAGGAGCGTATATGTCACTGCTATGAGGTCCTACTAGTTCAGGATATGTTTGTAAAAACATTGCAGGAAATGAAGTGCCAAAAAATGCACCATCAATTGATGAATGTCTGCTGGATTTCGGATTGTAAATATCTTCACAATTTGGACAGTACAACTTCACACTTTCGGCCCTTGGTATGTCACTCAATCCTATCGGCAATAGAGGCGTCAGCTTACAGAAAACTCTTGGACAGAAACCAAAATCTCCATTCCTATATTTATCAAGCATTTTGTTAAGTCCTCTCATGGTAATAATAAATCTGGCGTGAATGAGTGCATAGAGGAACTTGGCATTCTCTTCAAGCACTTGTTTAATTTCTTTTGGCTGATTTTCATTTATCTGTTGATGATCTGTAATGATGTCTACTAGCAAACTGATCTTATCAACGTACTGATTAAGTCCCGTGAGATTAAATCTGTCTTGAATGTACTCTGTGTCAACATCACAGAAGTATTCATTGCCCTTGTTGCCCAAAAACCAGTCTATCCAGTATTCTGTATACTCTGAACCCGAATCCGAAACGTATTCCTGTGTCGCCATTGTGCTCCTTGTTGTCTCTCAGTGCCAGACGTCCTCCTGTCCTCTTCAAATGTATCTCTCCCTTCACTCTTCAACACTTTTTGTCCAAAAAACACACTTTTCTCCCTCGTTTCGCCCGTTTCGCCTTCTGCACCACGGCTCAGGAACACAGTCTGATAACTGCCAGAACAACACTCCACTGCACTCTTATCTGCAGGGGCAGGGCCTATAAACACCATATCATAGACACAATGTACATCCACAACCCACTCTTCGGAGCAGGCACGTCCTTGCACGTTTCAATTAACTCCACAAATGAGTATATGGCAACTGCCTGCGTCAACGGTAATATTACCATCAGATCAATGCTTAAAATATCCCAATTATACGATAATCCCATAACCACAGAAACAGAAAATGATGAAGCAGATCTGACCAAAAAGTTGGAATCTTCGTTGTCACCTTCGTTAAATAACGAAGTTACATCAGATTCTTCTAAAATCACTGCACCGTTAAGACAAATAACTAAAACTCCTAAATTCGATGAACAAAAATTGAAAGACGCTGAACAAATTGTCAATATTGTAAATGTTAGAAGTAGGAGTAAAATAACATGTTTAAAATATGCCAATCTTTTGAATAATACCAATTTACTTGCTGCTGTTTATAAAAATGGTGAAGTTTACATAATAACAAACCCTCAAGATGGTAATAAATGTCGAATACAACATATTTTCAAACATGCTAATGGGCTATTGTTGGACTTCTGTTGGTCTGCAGATGATCAAATCATGGCTTTCTCTTCAATGAATAATGAAGTCATTTTATATGATGTTATTTATGGTAAAATTATATCAAATTTACATTTACATGAAAATCTACAATTAAATACTACAAAAGATGGTACACCTGAAATAGTAAGTGTGCCAATTAAAGGTTTATGTTTTGATAAACTATGTAATAAATATCTAATCACTTTAGGAGATGATAAAACAATGCAAATAATAGAATATGAATTAGTTAATGATGAATATTTAGGAAGAAGATTCAACTATAAAATTGTTAGAACTTTTGCCCACATCATAGCAAGTGCTAAATTAAACAAAGCATCGATTAAAAAAATTTCAATTTCACCCGATGACAAATTAATATCATTACCAAATACTTCTAAAAGCAAAGCAATGCGATTATCTTTGATAAATTTTGATATTAATGATAAAATATGGAAATTTCAGAAAGAATTATTAGCAAACGGTTTTAAATGTTTTAGTACTTTATTTTCACCAATTGCATACAAGAACGAGAAAAAGGAAACTGTTTACATAATTGCTGCTTTATCAACAGACTCTGCTTTATCTATTTGGAAAACTGACTGCACAACTCCTATCTATGTTATACCAGATTTACCTTCAATATCTGATTATTGCTTTAGTGCTGATGGTAATATGATTTTTTTGACTCCATATAATGGTAGTTTGATCACAGGGGTTTTTAAACAGGGTGAATTTGGTGAAATAGCTTTTACCAATATTGAATTAAGTAAAGAATTACACAAAAAAACGTCAACTTCTTTGCCATTAGAATTTGAAAAAATGAATAAATGGAGATCTTTTGCTGCAGATTATCCAAATTTAGTGAAACAGAAGGAAATCGAAATGCTTGAAACTGAAAAAAAGAAAATTAAAGTAAAACTTGCCAAGGATAATAACTTGAAATCGGAAAAAAGTAAAACATCAACTGTGAATTCCAATTCTAGTTCTAATCCTAAAACTGAAACAAAGACATCAGATACTGTGAAAAATTCGGATTCGAATTCGAAAACGAATACAAAGGAAAATAAAACAACGATCAAAAACAATAACAATGTACCAAAAAATGTAACTGAAAACTCTTCCAAAACTCAAAATTTAAAACTAAGATGTCCCGATAATAATAATGTAACAATATTACCTAAAAAACTTAATGAAAATAAACCATCTATACCCGCCAAAAGAGGTTTGGTTAAAGACGATAAAGATAAAAATATAGAAGAAAAAGAAAAGGAATCTAAAAAACAGAAAACGAATAACAACAACAACAGTAACAGCAACAATAGCAATAGTGATAATAATAGTAATAGTAAAAACTCTGTAAATAATACAACATCGAAAAAGGTAGCTGATATAGAATCAAAAGAAATGAAGGCTAAAAATTCCAGTAAAGAATCAAATAATAAACAGAAGAAGTTATCTACAAACTCATCAAATTATGAAGTACCTTTAACTACTGTTCCAAAAGATTTAAATATGAAAGTTAATAAACTGATTAAAAAATCATTAGCTTTACAATCCAATACTGAAAACCTGAACTCAAATTCAAATGCAAGTCTAACTTTGTCTACACAGAAAAAGAAAAAAGATATTGATCAAGTTGAATTTATTGGATCTATAATTATTAATCCACAACTATCATTTAGTAATGTTCGTATTGGAATCCCTAAATTGAGAAATAATTTCCAATTCAAAATTCCAGATCAAAAATCCCTGTACATAGATATTAACAATGGGAATGGGTTAGAATCTCAACCAACAAGACTTTCATTTAACAAACTTATTAATGAAAAGGAAAGCAAACAATTATTTGTTGATTTTATGCCTTCCAAGATACACATTGCTTGTGGATCTGAACAATTTTTGGCAATTTCAACCATTAATGGGCAAATAATAACCTATTCATTAAATGGAAGAAGAATTTTACCTGTAATAGTTTTAGGATCAACGTTATCATTTTTAGAGATGAAGAATCATTTTTTGATGGCTGTAACGAATATTGGAGAATTATATGTTTGGGATTTGAATATGAAAAAAAGTTTGTTCAAACCTGCATTATTATTCCCATTATTACAACCTATTTATTCCAATTTAGCTTATAATAGTGATCAAAATATTGTATCAATTAATGGAGAATTATTAACTAGAAGTGAAAATTTAACAATTTGTTCAATTACTTCAACTGGTATACCTATTGTAACATTAAATAATGGTAATGGATATTTATTTAATAAAGATATGAATAGTTGGTCATTAATAAGTGATTCTTGGTGGGCTTTTGGTTCACAATACTGGGATAGTACGATGAATTTTGAAGGTGGTAAAAAAGATTTTAATTTATTAGAATTTTTAGAATGTCATACAAACGAAGAAATTCATAAACGAGGTAAAATTAAATTTTTCACCAAGATATCTAAAATGATGTTAATGAGAGAAGGGTATGAAAATTTAGAGACCGTTATATCATTAAATCATTTAGAGAATAAGATCAATTTTTACAATTACTTAAAAGATTTTGATAATTTTAAGAAGAAATTAATTATTTATTGTAAAAAATTGAGTGAATTGAATTTAAAGAACCGATTAATTGAGATATTATCCAATCTATTTATAAATATGGAAGAAACCATATGTGGGAATCATTCCAAAAAACAACTTTTAGAAGATTTACTATTGAATTGTGCTAAACATAGAGAAGTTCAAAATATTTTAATACAATATAGTGAATCGATTGGACTATTAAAAGATACTGATGATTCCGATTTGGATATATTATGAATCTAATAAGAGAATTATGAGAGAGAGGTTATTATCATGAATTAATACATAAAAGTTTTTATAGTAATATATATATATATGTACAGGAAGAAGTAAAAAGATAAGAACAATATTTTATTAGTAACTTGACATACCGACTAGTTTTGAAACTTCTTTTAGAGTAGTATTTGCTACCGATCTAGCTTTATCTGCACCCATATTTGAAAGTTTGGATAAATACTCTGGATTTGATATAAGTTCTTTATATTTTCTTGAAGGTTCATCTAATTCCTTGATAACTTCTTGAGCTACCAAATTTTTCAGATCCTTTTTAGATAAATCTTGAATTTCTAAAACTGTTTCATCAATTGACTTATTATTACAAGCAGATAAAATAGAGATCAAATTTGAAATTCCTGGTCTTTCATCAAAATCGTAATATAATTTACCATCAATTGAATCAGTTGTTGCTTTATTAAATTTTTTAATAATTTCTGAATCTGAATCAGTTATGAAAACTTTTGATAAAGGTTCTTTATCGGATTTACTCATTTTCTTTAAAGGATTTTTCAAACTTAAAATTTTCTTTGTTGGTGTGAGTAAAGTATTAGGTAAATTAAAATAATTTGAATTAACAGTTTTATTAAAATTTTCTGCAATTTCTCTAGTTAATTCTAAATGTTGACTTTGATCTTGACCAACAGGTACATGAGTTGCTTTAAATGATAATACATCACTAGCCATTAAAACTGGATAACTAAATAATCCTAGTTTAACTTTACCTAAAGAATTATCAATATTTGAGTTATCATTTAAATTTGCTTTAGATTTCCATTGAGTCATTCTATTTAAATAACCCATATTTGTAAAACATGATAAAATCCATTGAATTGAAGTTATTTCAGGTATTTGAGATTGATAATAAATAGTTGATTTATTTGGATCTATACCACATGCAATGATTGAAGCAAAGGCATCAATTCTTTGTTTCATTAAATTTGAATAATTTTGTGGTACAGTTAAAGAATGTAAATCTGCAACGAAAAAGAAATTATTATTTGATAAATTATTTAAATCGTGCCATGATTTAATAGCTCCAAAATAATTACCTAAATGAAATGTACCAGTTGGTTGAATACCTGATAATATAGTTGAATTATCTGATAATTTAAATGATTTATCATATATTGAAATCGTTTGAACGGTTTTAGTTGAATATTGTCTGATTTTCAAGCATCTTTTCAACATGATTACGTGGAAAGTAATTATTTCCCCAATATATTTGTTAATATATGTGTTTTGTATAAACTGTAACCAAGGAAAGGCCTTTGACGTTTGTCCGATAAAACAAGGGATCAAGTAAGCAGAGGCAAACCGAACACAGTTTCTGTCTGATTGTTGCGTCGTTTGCAAGAGAAAGCTGAAAATTGCGACATGCTGGGAAAAAAAACCCACTTCAACAAGTATTGCAAAGGAAACATGTTTTGAAGATCTATGTAAGCGTTTGTGTTGTTTCTATCTGGTGGTGGAATATACAAAGGATGAGCTTAGCAGATGACATATTTGCATTTGTGGATACTGAGCCGATAGTGAAAAAGAGGAAGAAGGATAAGAAGAAAGGGAAAAGTAAGGATAAGAATCACAAGAAAGTTAAAACTGAATCTATAGATACCAATAATTCATATGACGGAGGAGTTGATTCCGTGATTGATTTGGATAAGGATGAAGACACCGATGTTGGGAAAGAAGATGAGTACAAGGAAGAGAACATGAAAGAACTTTCAGAGTTGCTTGGATTGTCTACAGATACGACTTATACGAATTTTAAATCAGGGACGCCAATTTTAATGTCTGAAACGTCTAATAAAAGTGAAGACGGGACGAATAATGAAGATTTCAAAGGATTTAATAATAGGGAACAAAATAATGGATTAACAGAGGAAGAAGGAACGGGAGGAGGAGAAGACGAAGCAGAGGAAGAGGAAAATAATGAATTTTTGAAAAGTTTGTCAAAAGATATGAATGATATACGAGCCAAAGCCAATGAGTATAATGAAATAATTTCATCGCATAAAAGTACTGAATTTACGATCAATGGAGAGACGATAAAGGCAAAAGATATTAAGTTTCATGTTAATTTACAAATATACTATAAGAATTACACATCTGATTTATTTCAATTAGAGTTGAAGAGTACAACGCAGGTTAAACGAGCAATTAATAAATTATTTACAGCATATAATAGTATTCAAGGGAATGAAGAGATACCTGAAAAGGATTGGTATAAATATGTTATTTACATAGATGAGTTGAACACATATATAGATCAAGATTTGAAATTTAGTTCGTTATTATGTTACCAATCTCAGCTTAAAACTGAAATAATCAAAGGTAGTATAGGATTTTCAATTAATGGGATAATAATCGAGGAAGATAAAGCCAATGATATAATTGAAAGAAAAAATAACGAGAAAAGTTTGAATAATGATAAGAATAATAAAGATAGTGAGAATTTATTAATTGAAATCAATGTATTAGATAAAATTTTGAATACTGAAATTAAATTCAATGTGATTAACAATATTTCGTTTAATGAACTGATATCAATTTATAAATATAAAACCAAATTACCACAAAGTCTAAATATTTCAATTTCTAGTGAGAAAAATACAAATAGTATATCATTAGATAATTGTTTAAATGAGCTAAACGTTTTAAACAATGATAAATTCATAATAAGTTATAACAAGGATGAATATAATGAGTTAATTGAAGAGTTTAAAAATGATAATAAGGATGAAGAAGAAGAAGATGAAATTGAAGATTTTAAAGAAATAGTAAATGACGATAGCAATGAAGAGACAGGAAAACCGAATGAGTTAATAGATGATAAAGACAATGAGTATTTTAAAATTTTTCTTGTTGGTGAAGATAATAATAAAGTTCAAGTTCGTGTTAAATCTAGTACGAAGATTGAGGATATAGTTGAATTTTACAAGAATAAGGTAAATTTAGACAATAGTGTTAAGATCAAATTACTATTTGATGATGATGAATTACCAGAAGATGGGTTTGTCAGAGATACCGAGCTAGAGGAAGATTTTATAATTGAAGTTGTTCGAATATAAGGTTTAAGATCTATAGATTATGCTATAAGCAGGAAAATGTGTATAAGGGGGGGGGGGAGGAGCAAGTGTTTGTTCAAATCATTGTAGACGTTTTATATTTTTCAAATTCCATCCTTTCTCTTTAAGCATACCACCAATTGGACCATTATCTTTACGTTCTAAGTTATTTAGATCTGGTTTACCTGAAAGGTCTGAAATATAAGATTCTGGGCCACAAATGAAAGCGAACGAAGGTGAAGATAGTTTCTCATTTTTAGATCTGAAGAATTTCCATTGTTGGTAAGCATTTTCAGATTTAATTTTACTTGAAGTTGGTATTATAATATTTGAGTTATTTTCTAAAATTGTTGGTTTATTTAAATCAGTTTTGCTAGTTAAGCTAGATGAATCAGTTGAAGTATCTGAATTATTTGATAATTGTTGTTTAATTTGCTGTTTCTTTTCACGTAATAATTTTTGTTTATAAACTTCTTCACTAATTCTTAAATCCAAACCGCCAGTAAAATTTGGTAGGGAAGGATAAGGTATATTTGATAAATTAATTTTATTATTGATTAAATAATGAAATTTAACTCTACCACAATTTTCTGCGAAAAAATTTAAAGTTTTCAATTGTGGTAATAAATCATTTTCATTATTTAAAGAATACCAAATATCTATAAAACCTTTTGGAGGATTTGGTGAATAAATTAATTGAAATAAGGGTAAAATACCTGTACCTGCACCGAAGAAGATATAATTTTCAGGTTTTGGTAAATTATCAGGATAAATTGGATCAGGTTTAATTTTATCTAAAGTATTTGACATTTGAGGTCTTTTATCGTATTTATCTAAAGGATGGAAAGGAAATTTATAATCAATTATTGGACCTCTAATTTTAATTTCATTTAAAATTGATTTATTAATTAACCATTTTGAGAATTCACCATCATTATAATATTTAACAATTAAAATGAATTTACCTTCTTGTTCTAAATTTTCAACTAATCTTAAATGAGGTTCTTTAGTATTTGGATCGATACCTGCAACGTATAAAGGTAAAGGAGTATAATTTCTAACTATATTAATATCAGGGTTCATAATTTCTATTGACCAAATTTTAGAACCATCGAATAACTGTTCATTATTAATTAATTTTTCAGATCTATTTTTCCTAGTTAATTCGATTAAATATAAATTATCATTAATTTTATATTTGAAAGATATTAAATAAGGCAAAAATTCATTTGTTGATAATAAAGAAGTATTATTATCGATATTTGGATCTTTATTATTATTAAAATATTTATAAGTGAAAATTGCCCAACAAAGTGTTGTACAGATTAGTAAAGAAGGTAACATTTTCCTAAATTTTGATTTAGGTTTTGATTTTTTAATAAAATTATCTTTTAAAATTGTTTTAGGTGATTTAAAATTATTAAAATTGTAATTAATTTCTGTTTTATTTAAATTTGGTGAATAAGGTTTTGAAGGTGTTAGTAATTTTTTTAAATTTGGATTAATCGAAGGTATGGAAGCTGAAGGTTTTGAAACTTTGTTTGATTTATCAGGGTTAAATTTTTGATTAAGTGAGTTTTCATCTTCTGGTCTGTTTATTGGCAGGTTTGAATTCAAACGGATGAAGAGTGCAAACGAGCTGTGCAGTCTGGCACGATGGTTGACAATACGCGGTATCATTGTGTGTGTAAACCAATGGAAAGGGAAGAAGGGGGGGGAGTGAAATAGGTTTTGGCTGTCACAGCTAGTCTCCTGGTGGCAACGAAAAGGGGGAAAAACGGGTTAAAGTGTGTTGAAATGGGGTAAAATGGGGTAAAATTAGGAAAAAAAAACAGAGATGGAGAGGGCGAATTTGTTGAAGAGGGAAAATTACTGAAAGAGGAAAGAGGAAAGAGAAAGGCAAAAAAGGGCAACTGTGTCTTTCTCTGAAATGTTTTTTTTCCGGTTTCCATTTATTTGGCAAACAGAGACAGACCACACAGATGAAAGAGATTGGCCGTGTCAAGGCACACGACGAGAGTGTTTGGGGGGTGTCGATACACGACACGCTGCCGTTGTTGTGCACATGTTCGTCGGACAAGACTGCAAAGATATTTAAAATAGTTGATAAGGAAGACGGTAAAGTTGAGCTTGTTGAAATAGCCAAATTAGATGACAATACACACAGCAAGACAATAAGAAGTGTTAAATTTAAGCCAAGTACGGTAGCTGAATATCCTACGGTTGCGTTAGGTAGTTTTGACAGTACATGTTCTATATGGGGAGCAGACACGATGAACCGAGAGTGGGAATTGTTAGCGGTTATTGAAGGCCACGAGAACGAGATTAAGTGTGTTGATTGGAGTTTTGACGGTCGATACCTTGGTACAGTAGCCAGGGACAAGAGTGTGTGGATATGGGAGACTGACGAGCTGAACGAAGAGTTTGAATGTGTGTGTGTGCTGAACGAACACGAAGGGGACGTGAAGTGTCTGAGCTTCAGCCGATTTAATAATGTGGCGCAGCAAAATGGTTATGCGCTGGTCACGTGCGGCTACGACGATAGTCTGCGCGTGTGGAAACGTGACGCGTACAACGAGGACGAGTGGGTGTGCGCCGCAGTGCTGCGTTTGGGGTGCACAGTGTGGTGCTGCTGCTGGATTGACGCCACAACAATTGCTGCTGGGCTCGACAACGGGCAGGTTGTGCAGTACAAGCTGGCTGGTGGTGCTGCTAATGCTGCTAGTGCTGCCGCTGACGAGACACCGCTGCCGAGCTCTGTTGTGGACACAGAGGAATGGGTGCTGTGCGACGAGCAGGCGTCCCACGAGGGTGCAGTGTACTCCATCGGTGTCGCTGCGAGCGGTGCGAGCGGTGCTGGGAAAAGCATTGTTTCAGCGGGGCGCGATGGCAGTGTAGTGCTGGCAAAAGTTGGCTCTGCCCCCAGTGCTGGCCCCGGTGCTGGCCCGCAGAACGAGAGAATTCCGTGGGCGCTGCACGGGAGAGAAGTTCTCGCTGTGTGCCCTCTGGGTGAGCTGGTGGCCGTCGCTGGCGATTCAGGGGAAGTTGTCCTGTACAGACTCTGAGTGTTCTTATATAAGTGTATATAAGTGTATGTATTTATATATATACCCACCTGTGCCATGTCGTCTAAGCAATCATACGTTCGTGTATTCAAACAAGGCATACGTAAGATCAAGCCGACAGACTTACTGAACAATGGCAACACCAAAGATAATAAAATAGCCAATATAAAGAAAGATCTAGCAAGTCATAGGAAAATTAAAGTTGGTGAAAAAGTTGAAAATCCGTTAGTGTGGATAGACTGTGAAATGACAGGGCTCGATTACAAGAACGATCATATAATTGAAATAAGTTGTTTAATTACAAACGGTAAATTACAATTTGTTGATGATAAAGTATTTGAAGAAGTTATTTACTATGACGAAACTGAGTTATCTAAAATGAATGACTGGTGTAAGAACCAACATAGTAAATCAGGGTTGATTAAAAAAATATTAATGTCAGATCCTGAAACAGCTACAAGTTCGAACATTGATAATAAATTATTTAATTATTTAAAAAAATGGATACCTGAAAGTGGTATTGCATTATTAGCCGGTTCAAGTGTTCACGTTGATAAAATTTTTTTATTGAAAGAGTTCCCCAAATCTGTCAACTATCTCCATTATCGTATCCTAGACGTTTCAGCGATATATGAAGCAGCGAAGCGGGCTGCTCCAAGTATTGCCGCCAAACGTCCCGCTAAAATTAAAAATCATACTGCTTTAAGTGATGTGCTCGAGTCGATCGACGACCTGCGCTTCTACAACGGCACCATCTTCGGGCCCGCCGACCGACGCGACGCCGACGCCGACGCAAGTTCAGGGGCGACCACGCCGACGACGACCGACGCGGACAAGTTTATTAATTCAAACGAATGGGTTTACAGACCACGAGAAGATGATTTTAAATAGTATCGGAAAAAAAAGAGGAAAAGAGGAAAAGAGGAAAAGAGGAAAAGAGGGAAAAACACCACTTTTCCACGTTGTTTTTCCTCCCTACACCAGTCAGTTGTCACTGCGTTTATCTGTCTCTCTCCTGTGCCCACCCCTTTGTGTATAATAGCTAGATAATTATTATCTAATAATGAATAATTTAGAAAATTTTCATTTGGACCCACAGGATTTCCAAAATTTTTTGTTAATTAATCCACCATTAACAGAGTATTCTAATCATTTTAATAATTTTAACGATTCATCTTCGAATCCTACAACTGTGCAAAGCACGAACGGTTTAAGTTTTGATAATAATCACAACAACACGACTAATAATACCAATTTAACAGATAATACAATATCAAACGACTTAATAAATGATAATGTGTTACCTATTAACAATGCAGCAAGTTCGCTAGAAATACATGAGTTGAACAATCTGTTTCATAGCGGCAACGGAAACGGAAACAACAACAACGGCAGCAGCAGCAATCAGTACATAACACAGAATACGGCGTCTTTATTGCCAACCAGGAGATTATCAATTTCCAACGGCCAGATTGGCCAGATTAGCATGATGGTTCACGATTCTACCAACTATACCAACAATGCGATTACTAATTCAACAGCTGATGCTACAACTACAGGCACGACAGATACAGCAGACAGCGCCAACAACACAACGACTATATCTCATAATGGTAATAATGGCAGTAATAGCAGTAATGACAACCAAGGGATAGAAGTTGATAACAACGGGTTCCCAGTGCATTCACTAGTGTACAACAATGAAATAATATTTGACGCCAGCAACGGGAAACAATGCATTCCCGGGACGAATGCGTGGAAAAAACAGAAAATTTTAGAGCGTAACAGAATTGCGGCAAGCAAGTGTCGAGCAAAGAAGAAACAGGTTCAGCGTAAACTACAGAGAGACAACGAAGAGCTTATCAAGGAGAGGAAACTTATTAGGGATAAGCTACTATTTTTCTGTAATAACAATACCAAAGGTGTTACAATAAGTGATATTTTAGGAAATTCTGAATCTTGTTCAGGTTCAGGTTCAGGTTCTGATTCGGTTGATATAAACAATTTCCTGAATCTAAAAGATTTATAAAGAGAAGTGGGTTGGTGTGTGTGTGTGAAACCAGTTTCCACCGCTACTCTGTTTACAGCATTTTATCTTTCTTCTGTAGTTATATACCGGCGTGTGTTTAATTGAGTGAGTGCACTTTGTTGCTGTTATCATGGAGTTGAGCAACTTGGGATTCAAGCAAAATGCGGAAATTGTCAGCAATGACTTGATCAAGCTGTTGAAACGGGAGAGTGTCGAAACAGGCAAAGGCACTGGCAAAGGCAAAGGCAACGACGAGACAAAAGTTGAAGAAGGTATTAATAATTTAAAGAATATTTATTTAGACGACAATGAAGCTAAAGAAGAGATAATAAATAAACTAGAGGACGGGCTAAAGAAATTTCAAAAAATTGAAGAGTTTAAAAGTGTTAACGAAGAGGATATACAAGAGCAGATGTTTGAAAGCATTCAACGTGAGAATGAGATAAATGTAATATATAACAATGTTGCATCGATTAATTCAATTTTACACGACATGGATAGTATGGTTTTACAGCAGGGTGAATTAGTTGATAATATTGAGAATAATATATTTAATGTACGTGATAATGTTAAATTTGCAAACAGGGAAATGAACAAGGCAAATTACTGGGATAAGAAAAGGAGGAGATGCAAATTTTTGTTATACATTGCCGTTGTAGTGTTTTTTATAATACTTTTGTTACTTCTCGTATGAAGATATTTATATATATATATATATTTACATATTTATAATATATATATATAGTATAGTATAGTATAATGAAATAAATATTGTGTATAAAAGATAATTTTATAAAATATAAGTGAATAAGTAAGGGGAAGGAAGGGGGAAGGGGGGACGGTGGTTATCAGACTTTTTTACCGAAATAAGACCATTGGTCGTCTAGAGGTTTCTCTTCTAAAGGTTCCCAAGCTTTCCATTGTTTAATTTTTTTAGCTAGTTCGAATTCTTCGTTTGCTTGGATGAGTACTTCTTCAATCAAACCACAACCTATTTTGTTTTCGATAATCTGCACGACTTCGTTTTTTTCGACAATTTCAAGTCTTGATTTAGTTAAGTTTTCAACTGACTGTTTATAGATTGAGCTTGCTGGTATATCGTTTAGTTCAGCGAGTGTTGCCTTGTATAGTGAAACGAGAGCAGGTCTTGGGTTTGGGTGTTGGTAGATACCTGTGATACCTGTAGGGAGGCCTTCGCCCGCTCTGACCAGCACCGGCTGTCTAGCCACTTGTCTCAACACGCCTGTGAATCTCATTGTCTTGCTGTCTGGATGTCTTGCTGCCTAGCTGTCTTGCTGTCTTGCTGTCTTGCTGTCTTGCTGTCTTGCCGTCTAGCTGCCCATCCTCTTCCTCTTCACCACCCTCTACAGCACTCCCCTCATGGCCTCGCTCACAGCGGCGAGGTTCTGCGCGAGCGCGCTGCACAGATTCGCTGCGAGCACAATTTTCGCCCCGCACACGACGATCGTCTGCACCACGTGACCGCGCGACACCTGCTGCACAACCCACAGCTGCACGTGATCGCTGTGCACAAGGACATAGTACGCGCCCCCCATGCGCACCGCGTCCGCGTCGACCGTCGGCAGCATCGCCAGCTGCTTCTGCTGTTTGAGCAGCTGGTTGTTGCTCTGCCGGTTCCAGAATGGCGACTGCGACACGTACTCGAGCACATTGTCCGTGCGCAGACCGCCAAACTGGTTTATCCACTCCGGCGACTGCCACTCAACCGTCTCTAAGTCTTGCTGCTCTTGCTGCTCCTGCCCTTGCTCCTGCTGTTGTCTGTCCATGCCGTGTCTGTCTGTGTCTGTGTCTGTGCCAGTGCCAGTGCCAGCTGTGTCTGTGCCAGCTGTGTACGCCACCCACTTCTGTTTTCTTTTTCTCTCCGCGAATCTCGCTGCTGCACCCGCTTTTTTCTTTTTTTCTTCAACGCTTCAACACCTGAACGCATAGACAAGATGTGGTGCTGGTGCTAGTACCAGTTCTGCTCTGCTCTGTAGACACACACACACCGCTCTACTCTGCCCTGCACTGCAATGAAATTCAGTCCAACTAAGTCTATCCCCGATGTCGCTGCTTTCCTGTCACATATAGGCAGGAACTGCTCTGAGTTCGCCGAAGCGTTCCCTAGCTGGGACGCTCTACTCAATGCCAAATCTAAAAACTTGAAAACTGCCGGCGTTGACATAAAATCTCGCAGATACATTTTAGCCCAGGTTGAAAAATTTAAACAGTCGCAAGTATTGGGAAACGATGTGTTTACTGCAACAAAGGAAATTAAAATCTTAAAGAAAAAAAACGGCGGTGAAAGGAAACTTAACCAGTACTTATCAAATAAAAATATTTTGCAAAGGATCGACCAGGCAAAACACATTAAAAACTTTAAAAAATCAAATAACCTAAAAAACTTAACCTACAACAAGTTCGACAAGCTACACGAAAACCTCAACCACAACCTATAGAAGCTGTTAGTTAGTTCCAGGTTTACTCCCACTCCCATTGACAGCCTGAAAATCTACATCGTTTATAAAATTTTCCTGTATATACTTGTTTAGCCACAATGCTTCATTTTCCATTACCGTTAAATCTCTCTCTACTCTGTCTTTGTCTTCCCTGATTTCCATGCTCCTACAGTATTTTTTCCACCACTCGTTCCTCAGCATGCCTTCGTTGTATTCTAAATTTTCATAAATACCGTCTCCGAATCCGTCTTTTAAATATCTCGGTATTATATGACAGTGTAAATGTGGTACACTTTGACCTGCTGCAATACCGTCTTGAATAGCTATATTAAGTGAATCTGCTTTATATATTTTCTTAATTACTTTACTGATAAATTTAACAGTTTGAAAAAAATCACTATTCTCTTGTACTTCAAGTTCTTCAATTGTTGAAACCTGTCTTTTGCTTACAATTAGTATGTGACCTGGCACAATAGGTTTTAAATTAACCAATGCATATGAGTATTTGGAAATGTAAAATACCTGCTTTGTTACCGGAAACTTATAAAAGTAAATACCCATGTCCGTATGTCCCCCCTGGGTTGCTTGCCTGCTGTTCCTTTCCAACCGTCTCTTTAGCAGCTGGATGAGACAGAAAATTTCCAAAAAAACCTGGCAAAAACCTGGCAAAAACCTGGCACAATCCGCTACTTTATTTTCTCTCCACGTCTCCATGTCCAAACATGTATTTACCTTTTTTTCATTTATTTTTTGTTTTCCCTTGTTTCGATACTGACACGAGAACGACTACACGCTGAAAGGCGGCGAAGATAAATGAATTATTATGATATACTAGGAATACCGACAACTGCATCAGTAAATGATATTAAAAAATCTTATAGGAAATTAGCATTAATTTACCATCCTGATAAAAATTCAGGTATTGATAAAGATGGTAAATTTAAACAGATTAACATGGCATATGATGAATTAAAAGATTTGGATAAAAGGAGGAAATACGATATCAAATTACAGTTGAATAAGCAGCAATCGCAAAACAGCCAGCCTGATAATTTCTTTACCATGAACATGGGCGGTATGAACATGGGCGGTTTGTGGTCACCTTTTGAAATGTACAACTTTGCAAGCAGACAACACGCGGAACAGAGACGCAGAGAGAGAGAAATGGCAAGAGAGAGGGAGATGGAGAAAGAGAAGGAGAAGGAGATGGAGAAAGAGGTTGAAAGGAAGAGGCAGGAAGAAATTTTTAATAATATTAGAAGAGACAAAGAGTTGAAACGGAGGAAAGAAATTATTTTAAAGAAACAAAGGGAAGCTGATCAAAGGGAGAAAGAAATTGCAGAGAAACGAGAGAGAGAAATACGTGAAGCTGCAAAAATCAACTTAAAATCTAATGCAAACAGTAGAACTGGAGCAGGTTCTGAAGCAGGTGCTGACACAGGTGCTGAAACAGGTGCTGACACAGGTGCTGACACAGGTGCTGACACAGGTGCTGAACCAAGCACTGGTACTAAATCGAGATTTGGGTTCAAAGATATTGCCAACCAGTCAGCTGAATTGAACGATATTCTCAATGCAATGGATACAGAGCAGATTGAAGGAGAAGGAGAAGGAGAAGAACTGGACAGTGGAGATATAGACGAAGACCAAAGCGAGGAAGACGAAGGTAACGACAGTGAAGTTGTAATCATTGAAGAGAAACACATCAACCGTGACGAAAGCAAGAGCCACAAACGAACGTGGAAAGACGCAGGAAGTTTCCGAACCAACTATTTCGAGTCCGACGTAGACGACGAAGAAGCACAGCAGACAGACTTAGAAACCGACCTACAGAATGTCAAACTCACAAACGACAACGACAATGCCACTACAGACGCTAAAGAAGGTACAAAAGACGATCCGATAATAATAGACATCACCAACACGAAAGCAGGGCCACCGTCAGCAGCAGATCTGCCGTACACACACGCCAAGAAACGCAAACTGTGCCCGACCTACACCAGGAAGCGTAAGGTGTCCAGCCACACATACAACACCGTCACCGGCAGCCCCAAGAAGGCCAAAGCTACTGAAATGCACACCAACATGAACTCAAATCCTTGTGCAAACACACACAAAAGCGGTGCTGACACGCTCGCAGCGCTGCTCGCACAGGAAGCGACTCTCTTCGCCCAAATTCAGCTGCTCGCTTCCCCAGCTGCTGCCCCAGCTGAAAATTTCTCCCACGAAACAATGCAAGTTCTGCCCACCGCAATCGCCCACTGGGAGCACACACTCGCTGCAATTTCCCCTGAAACTGATCTACTCGCACCAATTTCCCCAGTGTCACAAAAAAATTTGCACTGGGAAACGCGCTGCACGCTTCTCTCGCACCTCGCACAAGTTGCGGCCACAAAAGCCCGTTTGGCAGCTTCTGCTCTCTCTTCTCTGCAACAACAAGCAGCAGACACACAATGAACAACGACACTACAACTGCTACTGCTGCTGCTGCTGCTGCAACTGCTTCAGCTACAACGACTCCTAGAGACGTGCGGTTGCTGCGGTTGCTGCTGGCGTCGCATGGCGTAGCGGCGTACGACGACCACGTCCCGCTACAGCTGATGGACTTTGCACACAGATACACCGCTCAGGTGTTGCAGGATGCACTGGTTTACAACGACTACGGCCATCCTCTACAGTCCAATGCCGGCAACATAGGGAACTCCAACGCTGCTCCAAACACAGCATCGGCTGCCAACACAGACAGTCACAGCTCTAACACTAACACTAACACTAACACTAACGGTACCGGTACCGGTAACAACGCTGGCAACAACGACGACAACGACGCCAACACACAGTTCATCACCAACGAAGACGTCCGTCTGGCAGTGGCTGCAATCACCAGCTACCAGTTCAAACCGGTTCCCCCAAAGAAGATGCTCATGGAGCTTGCCAACGAACGTAACTCCAAACCGCTTCCCGCTGTCATGCCAATGTGGGGTGTCCGTCTACCACCTGAAAAGTACTGTCTGACAGCCATAGACACCGCAGAACAGCAACATGATCTCACAGACGATCAGAGACATGACCACAGACACAACCACGTCTCCAAACGACACAAACAGGCTTGATCTTCTGCCCCCCCTACTATGTATTTTTATATTCCACCAAATCAACACTGTATAGCTCTCAAAATTGTCGATTTCTCTGTTCGCTGTGTCTCTCAAAAGGGCGAAATGCCCTTTTCCAGTTTCAATGTGTGTGTGTGTGTACAAGTCTCTTTGATTTTCATTTCACTTGGTCCACTGTTCCTTCACACGGATATGGCTACCGTTACCCAATCATCGATACCTGAGGCATTGGAGACCGCCAATGGAATTCTAAACGACAGACTCGCCATTTTATCTTCAATCAATGGAGATTTAGGACCTCCAGATTTAGTTACTATAAATAAAATTTGCGAAAGGGAAAACAATAAAGAATATCCAACTTATTTCTACTACACAGGTGCTGATACTTCAAGTGTTTCATCTATTGCTGCATTATTAAATTCAATTGCTTCAATTATATCAAATGATGAACAATTATGGTTTGGTAAATTAAAACAATTTAAAGTTAAAACAATTACTTTCTCATGTTACAATTTATTTGAAAATTTAGATATTAGAATTTTAGTTCATTTACCTGGTAAAGTTGAATGGGAAATTTTTAATAAATTTGGTGAAATTCAAGATAAAGAAAATTATAATATTGATGATTTATTTGATCAATGTTATTTATCTTCAATTATTAGACAATTTATAAGTATAAATGATAATTTTGAAAATTTAAATTCAATTAATAATTTAAATTTTTTCAATTTTGATGAAGAATTTCAATCAATTGCAGAAATTAGGAATATAAATCCATTTATTGAAAAAAATCAAATTTTAAATTTTTTAAAAATTTTTAAAAAATTTTTTCATTTAGGTTTAAATTTACCTTGTAATGAAAAATTTCAAAAATCTTCAATTTTAAATAATTATTTAATTGATACTTTTTTCAAAATTATTAATTTAACAAAATTTTTTAATGAAGGTTTAAAAATTTTAAATGAGATTTTAAATTTATCAAAAGATTTTATTGAAGTTAACGTTTTAATTGTTAAATTATTATTTATTTCAAATAATGAAATTGATGCAATTAAATTAATTTATAAAAATTTATCTTTAAATAAATTTTTAAAACCTTGGCATGGTTATTTATTAATTTTACAATCAAAATATTTAATTAAAAAGGGTAAATATGATTTATCACTTAAATTATCAATTAAATCAGTTGATTTATTACCAACATTATTTGAATCTTGGGAAATTTTAGCTTTAAATTATATTAAATTAAATGATTTTGAAAATGCTTTAAAAATTATAAATTCTTGTCCAATTTTAATTAATAAAGATAAATTTATTTTAAAAAGAATTATTAAAATTGATAATAAAGATTTACATTTACCAACACCTCAAGAAGTTTATTTAAAAGGTATTTCAAATATTAATTCAAAAGATATTTCAAATGAACATTTTAATTTATATTCAATTGATGAAGGTAAAAAAATTATTGAATTAGATAATTTAAATTTAAAAACAACTTTAAGATTAATTTATAATTTAATTATTAAAATAATTAAAAAAATTAATTGGAAAGGTTTATTAGAAATTAGATCAAAAGTTTTCATAATTGAAAATGATGAAATTGAAAATAATTTTAAAATTAAAAATAAATTAATTTGTCAAATTTGGTTAGAAAATTTATTTAAATTATTACACGAAGAAATTTTAATTTTTCAAAATTTTAAAACAAAAGAATTACAATTTGAATCAATGTATGATGATAATATTTTAATTAAATCAAATAATTATTTAGGTTATTGGAATTTAAATGAAATTGATGATTATACTTTAACAAAATCTTGTTATGAATGGGAATTATTAGGTTTATTAAATTTAAGAATTGGTAATATAGATGATGCACAAAAAATGTTTGAAAGGGCAATTTCAATTAGATTTAGTGTTAAATCTGTTATAAATTTAATTAAAATTTATTATAATTGGAAAATTAAATTAATTAAAAATAATAATTATAAAGATATTGATAGATATAATTTAATTATTTTAAGATTATTAACAGGATTAATGGTTTGGAATTTTAAATGGTATTCAACTTTCTCTCCATTTCAAATTAAAATGATGACTATTTTAATAAATGAAATTGGTGCTACAAAAGTAGGGAATGAAGTACGTTCTTGGTTTGAAGATTATGATAAAGAGAAAAGTAGAGGTGTAGGAGATTTAGTAGATGTAGAAATTCAAATTTTGAAAAACTGGGGCATTGTAGAGCTAGAATGAGGCCAGTAGCATTGTGTGTGTAAAGTGTGTAAAGTGTGTAAAGTGTGTAAAGTGTATACGTTCTGGAAGAAGCGAGAAAAGCGGGAAAAAAATGCGAAAAAAGTTGTTGATTTTTGTAGTTCCTCGTTGTTTTGTTCATGATACGTGGTGTTTGGGTATTTTTATTGGTGAATAATTGTAAATTGCCAGCTATATTATACAACAACAATGGTAACAATTACTAATGCACACGAAGACTTAGTTCATGACGCAGTTTTAGATTATTACGGTAAAAGATTAGCTACATGTTCATCTGATAAAACTGTTAAAATTTTCACTATTGAAAATAACGATCAATATAAATTACAAGAAACTTTAAGAGGTCATAACGGACCTGTATGGCAAGTAAGTTGGGCACATCCAAAATTTGGTATTATTTTAGCAACTTGTTCATATGATGGTAAAGTACTTATTTGGAAAGAAGAAAATAATCAATGGTCAATAATTAATGAACATAAAGTACATAATGCATCAGTTAATTCAATTTCTTGGTCACCACCTGAATATGGTGCTTTATTATTATGTACTTCAAGTGATGGTAAATGTTCAATTTTAGAATTTAATGCAGATGGTTCAACTAAATCTTTCTTATTTGATGCTCATTCAATTGGTGTTAATGCAGGTACTTGGGCTCCATGTATTAATGATGGTAAAAAAATTAATGAAAGAAAAATTTTAACTGGTGGTTGTGATAATTTAGTTAAAATTTGGAAATTTAATAATGATGGTAGTAATGTTGAAATTGATTCAATTTTACAAGGTCATACAGATTGGGTTAGAGATGTTGCTTGGTCACCTTCAAATCTTGGTAAAAATTATATCGCAACTGCAAGTCAAGATAGAACTGTAATTATATGGACGAAAAATGATTTAAATAATTCAAAATTAAATTGGAAGAAACAATTACTAACAAATGAAAAATTTTCTGATGTTTGTTGGAGAGCTTCTTGGTCATTATCTGGTAATATTTTGGCTATTTCAGGTAATGATAAAGTAACACTTTGGAAAGAAAATTTAAACGGCGATTGGGAATCTGCTGGTGAAGTAAACCAATAATTTTTTATATAAATTAATATTAATATTAATATTACTATTATATAGTGTATATTTAAAATTCATTATTATTTAAAAATATATTTAATACAGTCTTAAATCTTTGCATCCATGTTCGTTCATTATCATTTTTATTATATAATTCATTTATACCAAATTCTTTATTATATCCAAATAACGACCAAATTTTAGATTTTATCCAAATTCTTATTAATGCAAATTTAACTGGCACATATCCAATATCTGATCCAATTAATGATGCATCATAATACCTTTTAGCTAAATGTAAATCTTTTGAAACTCCTAATCCATATTCATATGCATATCCAACATTAAAACCTCCTTGATTTGATCCAATAATTGATGCATCATAATAATATTGAAATGATTTAACTAAATTAGATGGTATATTAATATTTAATTTATATTCTTCTGATTTATAGTTAAAAATTTTTTGCTTTATTAATTTAATTAATTTAATTAATTTAATTAAATAATTACTTTCATTCATTTTTAAATTATTATTTATACCATAATAATAAATATCTCCTAACATATTAATCGAATCCCTATTTGAATGAAATGCACTTAATTGATAATATAATATAGATTCTTCAAATCTTTTCATCGTATAAATTTTATCATAATCTTCAAATTGTTTAAATTTAGATTTATATTTACCTGTTTTAGGATATAATATATTACCTAAAGATGATTGCGCATTTTCATAA
The DNA here is from genome assembly GCA_030569495.1 of Pichia cabralensis. Taxonomy (NCBI): domain Eukaryota; kingdom Fungi; phylum Ascomycota; class Pichiomycetes; order Pichiales; family Pichiaceae; genus Pichia; species Pichia cabralensis. Next base: position 175,733 of record JAJMLC010000150.1, on the reverse strand, counting down.
CCTAATTCACTTTCAATTATTTGTCCAATTAATGAAATCCAATAATCATTATTATTTGTATCATCAATTTCAGAATTTATAAATGCAAAAAATGGTATTTTAAAATCAAAGTAAAAATCTTCAAATAATTTCATATATTCATTATATAACCTAATTATTAAATTTGTTGATATTTTTAATTTACCTTCTTCAAATAATTTAATTAATATCCTTTTACAAAAAAATGAATATTTTGATGCATATTGTAAATTAAAAAAAACTTTATCATCTTTAGATATTATTTCATTATCATTTTTATCAAATTCTAAATATAGTAATGTTTTAAAATATGTATGATATCCAGAAAATTTGGATAGTTCAAGCCTTTTTTTAACATTATCAATATTCCTATGCATACCTAATCCAAAATATTCAATCTTTGCTAAATCATAATTAATTGATAAACTTGGTAATAATTTCTCACTTAATCGAAGATAATGATACGCTTTTGTATAATTAACTTCTGTACCTTCACCTTGTAAATACATATGCCCTAAATAATTCGAACATTTACCAACATAAACATCAATAGGTGATGTTGAATCTAAATCATTTATTTTATTGGATTCATTTGTTACATAATACTTTGGATTTTCTTTTATCTTATTATTAATTTCTTTAATATTATCTTCTTGAATTCCATTATTAACACAAATTTGAGCAATTTTAAATGCTTTATCATAATCCCTTGCATGTAAATAATCACCCCTATAATATTTTTGAACTTCAAAAAATAATAATGTATATGCATCAATTGTTTCATCATCACCAAATTGATATTCCGCTTCACTTGGATCAATAGAATTAGAATATGAATCTTTAATTTTTTCAATATCTTTAAAATTTTGTAAATATCTAATAGAATTGAAACATTCATAAACCATTGGTCCATATAATCCTTTATCCAAATCACTATACCTTATACTAAATTTATCAAAATTAAAATCTTTAATTAAATGAAATTCTTCTGATGTATGATTGCTATTAGTTTTAGAAAATTTACTAATTTCTGTTTTAAAAGGTTCAAGATTATCTTCAATTTTCGATAAAACTAATGAAAAATAATATAATGCTAAATCAAAATTTTTTTCAACATTAACACCAAACATATATTTATGTGCTAATGCCATCTGTGATTGAATATTACCTAAATCTGATGACATTTGATAATGAATTAAACCTTTTGCTTCATTTTTTTCAACTTTTCCAAATAACCCAGTTGAATAATAAACTCCTAACATAAAATGTGCATATGATTCCAATTCAACATCTGTATTCATGTTTGTTATTTTATAATAATATTCTTTGGCTTGATTTAATTTTACTGGTATATTGAAAAAACCAAATGTGTGAATATCTGCCAATATTCTAATTGCTATTGGATCATCATTGTCTTTAAACTCATTTAATTTATCTAATGCATATAATTGTTGTTTGGTCAATGTACTATTTGTTAAAACATCTTCAAATTTATCATCTTCTAGTATAGATAATGGTCCATACGGTAAATCAAAATCAACTTTACCAAAAGTATTCATATCTTCTAATGATACGAAAACTGATTCATGGTTTTCAGGGTCTGTTGATTTAACCAAATAACCATCAGCTTCACCGGAATCATTGTTTTCATCTTCTTTGATATCTTCGGAATAATAAAAATAATCATGAAATAAAGTATTTTTGTGTTTCATCGATTTCATAGTTGATGAATATTCGTATTTATATTTGTAATCTACATTATGATATTTCTTAAGTATTTGTAATGCGTCATTTGCCGAATTGATATTCAAGAAATCATCTGCAACAACGTGCAATGCAAACAGAGCCAATACCGAAACTAAATTCATCATTGAATTCGTTATCCGAAAGGCCAATTTGGTAAAAAAAGGTTACAAAAAGAAAGAGAGATAATAACTGCAACAAAACGAAGAGAACACAATTTAAAATGTCTTACCTGTTCTTTGTCATGTCGTTTGAGAAACTTTTGAAAATAACTGTCTTTTTATCGTTTTCCCCCTTATTTCTTTCCAAGCTGCTTTTTCCTTTGTGATCTGATATCTCTCTAACGTAACTGTTTAAACACTGGGGGTATCCAAGAAGGTGCTAGTTGAGAAATACGTATTGGCAAATGAAACACAATTGATGTCTACACACTATTTAATCAATGACGCCGGTATCGGTTGTTCGTGTATTGATTTAAATGACTATAGAAGCATTCATCCTGTTTCAAGCTTTAAGTATTGTTTAAAATGTGATAACAGGAGATGTTTTGAATGTATGCTACATTCCCCTATTTCTAAGAAATGCTTGAAATGTAATAATGAATACGGAAATGATGAGTTTTTTTGTTATAAATGTTTCATATGTCCGGAGTGTAATTCGGATTTAACAACTTTCCCATTAGCTTATAAAACTACCAACGATGGTAAATTTGCATTGATTAAATCTAAAGATGATAAAAGCAAAATTGTTGGTAAAGCAGTTCATTTTAGATGCAAAAAATATTCAGCTGATTGTGATTTCAAATTCACTACAAAAGTTGAAACGAAACCTCAAACGTTACAAGAGATTGTTTTGAATAATGTAAACGAGTTTGAGGATTCAAGGTTTCATGAATTGGATAAATATTTTGATTGGAAGCTGAATTATTACAGAATACTGGATAAGAAGCAACGAATTAAATGGAAAACAGAAATTTTAAAGAAATTTAGTAGTTTTGAAATAACACAAATTTTGAAAACTAATTATCATTATAATGATATTTCAAACAAGGAGGAATCAATGATTATTGATATTGATAAAGTTGAAAAAATACAAGATTTGAGACTTTTCCCTAGTCCGAAACCACTTCATGTTCAAATGAGTAATATTTGCACCAATTGTTTTACTGATATATCAAGCACTCATTTAATTGAAAAAGTGCCATTGGTATATTGCGTTCCAATGGTGAAATATCCATCTAAATTAATACACGAACTTAAAGATGATGAATTAAAGATTCCAATTCTTGTTAATTTTATAAACGAAAGTAAAGATAGCCTTATAATTCATATTCTACCCGATACAGAAACAAATTTGATTACAAATGAAAGTATTACAATTGAGCTTCTACCAAGTGATGATATTGACGGATTTGGTAAAGTCCCTACATCATTATTATCACACACGAAGAATGGTGAATGGAAAGATGAATTGTTTACAAGGTCTGATAATTTTTGTAAATTAGAGTACAATCCAAGCATAGTTGAAAATGATGAATTTGAGATTGTTGAAAAAGGTGTGAACTGGATTACTTTAATTGCAATTGTGAAAGCTACTGCTGAAAATAGAGACGGTAAGATTAAATTTCCATTGAATTTAGATATTGAATCTAATAAGAATGGGTTAAGTAATTTAGTTTTTCACTGTACTGCATTAGTATGAATATATATAAATTGTATTTATAGGTGTTTTCTTCTACTTCTTGTATTAAATATAAAGATATAAATAGGAATCAATATAAGGATATAAAGAAATTCAAGTAAACAAATAAGAATTAACTGGGACTATTCTCTCTTTTTCTCTTCAGGATCAGTCTGGAAAACTTTATCAGGATTTAAAATGAGTAAAGGATCAAGAGCAAATTTAATCTTTCTCATTACGTCGATACCTTCATTACCCAATTCTTCTTTTAAATATTCTCTTTTACCAATACCTACACCATGCTCACCTGTAACGGTACCATCTAAAGCTAAAGCACGTTGAACCATTCTATGAACAACTTTTGAAACTTTTTCACGTTGATCTTTTGTATATAAAATAAAAGTATGGTAATTACCATCACCTGCATGAGATACAATACTTGATAATAAATTTTCACTATCTAAATCTTTCCTTGTATCAACTAAAGACTCAACTAATTTTGAAATTGGTACGGCAACATCAGTTGTCCAAAGTAAAATATCATCACCATAAATTTTTTTACCTTCATCAATTGTTGACCATAAAGCAACTTTACGAGCTGTCCATAATTCTTCCTTTTCTTCATCAGAAGAAGCAAATTTAAAATTTTTTTTACCACAATTACATTCATTACAAATTTCTTTAACATCATTTGTAATTAAATTAACAATTTTTGATGATGTACCACCTAATTTAAACATTAAAGTTGGTAATTCATCATATTTTTTAGTTACACTACCAGAATTATTAACAAATTTCATCATTTGAGTATCTAATAATTCCATTGCATTAACTTGTAAACCAGACTGAACAATTTTAGCAACAGCATTTGAAGCATCTTTTAAAGTTGGGAAACTAACAACTGCAACATTTTCAAATTTTGGTGCAACATGTAATTTTAAAGTTATTTCAGTTATTATACCTAAAGTACCTTCACTACCAACAAATAAATTAGTTAAATTATAACCTGCAGAAGATTTTCTTGGTCTTCTCTTAGTTTTAACAATTGTACCATCAGCTAAAACAATTGTAACAGAAATAACATTATCTTTCATTGTACCATATCTAGCAGCGTTAGTACCAGAGCATGAAGTACCACACATACCACCAATACAAGCACCAGGTCCAGGGTCAGGACCAAATAATAAATTAAAAGGATCTAAATAATCTTTTAAATCTTCCCAACCAACACCTGGTTGAACAATTATATCTAAATCATCTTTATTTAATTTAACTATTTGATTCATTTTTGATAAATCTATACATATACCACCTCTTGTTGAAATATAATGACCTTCTAAAGATGTACCACCTGTATAAGGTGTAATTGGTATATGATAATTATGAGCAATTTTAAGTATATTTGAAACTTCTTCAGTTGATTCAGGATATATAATACATGAAGGTTTCTCATTTTTTAAAGGATGATCAGTATTAAAATAACTATCTGAATGATTTGACAGTTCATCAATTGATTGACTAATTTGATCATCTCTTAAAATACTACGTAATTCACCAATTGCCTTATCTGAATCACCATAAGTTGGTGATAAAGCTTTAGATAATGGGAAAGTTGAAGAATGTGGGAATATAAATTCTGGTGGATCTTTGCATAAATTAAAAGAAGCCCATGACATACCAACCAACGAACCGACAATTAATATTGCAGTTGTACCTAAAATTGTTGATCCGAAACTTTTAGTTTTATCATTGGAATCTCTTGTTGAATCTTTTGCTGAATCTTTTACGGAATCTTTTACGGAATCATTTTTGATCTTATCTAAAGTGACAAACGAAGTTGAGAAACAACGTGTATTTTTCAACAGGTTATTTGCAATCAGCTTCCTATTGTTTAAGGACAATTTTAGCAGCATTGTCACGGTCTAGTGAATTGAACACTTACAGAAAGGAAGAGGGAAGTGCAGGAGGAGCAGAAGAAGAAGAAAAGGAAGGGGAAAAAATGGAAGACGAAGACGAATAAGGGGAATGTCCGGAAAAGCAAAGTTTCAAGTGTTAACCGTGGGATGATAACTGTGTGGAAAACAACGACAAAAAAACACACAAAGCTGGCAATGCATTGAAAGCTTGGCAAGTTATAGAAAGGATACAGAAGTTTATAGATGTATACTGGCCAGGGAAGGATATCCACCAGCCAGACAGTTACGGGGGGAAGAGAGTGGGGAAGATAATTAGGGAAGGAAGTTTACATAAAGTCGTCATCGGAAAGTCCATCGCCTGAACCACCGTAGAAGTCTTCGATGTTATCTTTTTTGAAAGAAGCAGGTCCAGTATTGACTTGTGCAGTTTTGACTTTCTTTTTACCGGCACCACCTAGAGAGGTACCACCAGTTTTGGATAATCTAGCTTGTCTTTCGTCTTTGACTTTTTTAGTAACCATAGCATTAAGAGTTGAAATCACTTTACGTATTTGTTCGACTGTTAAAGGATCACATAAATCTCTTGTTAAATCTATTGCAAGAGAGTTTGCATAGAAAAGGGAAGAATCTTCACTTAATTGTTTCATATTTGAAGCTAAAGCTTTTCTTAATTTTTCAAAATCTTGTTTCGTTGAAGGATTGAATAGAGGATGAGCAGTTAAAGGAGTTTCTGGTGATAATTTTAATAATTTTGGTTCATTTGAAATAATTCTTGATCTTGGATGATCAGCAACACCTAAACCACCGAAAAGGTCAGCAGCATTATTTAAATCTGCTTCTAATTCTTGTTTTTTTAACATTTCTTTACGAGTTTTCTCATCGACTAAATCAATTTCTAGTAAAGTTTTATCCTTTTTACCTAATTTTGCATTCTTTTTAGCTAATAAAGCAGCTTTCTGTTTCTCCTTTTTAGCATTTAATTCAGCTTCCTTTATTTTCTTTTTCTCTCTTTCTTCATCTGAATCTACGTCCCAAGAGTCTAATATAGGTTCGTCATCTTCAGCTTCATTTTCCCAGTCAATCACTACGTCGTTGTCAGTTTTAGAAGGAATGTCAAAGTCTTCGTCGTCTGCGTATAAAAAAAAGGAAGAAGGGGGGGTGGAAGAATCCCGTGAAAATACAAGAGTGTGTTAGTAAGCAGGAGAAAAGGGAAGGGAGATCAGGCTTTAGCATTCACAATGCAGTACACATACCCCAAGACATGTTTCAGTTGTTACTAGGAGAACTAAAGGGGAAAAAAAACGGTACAGTGTTGAAGACAGTGTTGAAAAAAGGGGCAAAAAAAAAAAAAGTTTCTGAAATTTGCGAGGGCAAAAGAAAAAGAAAAGTTGAAGCGCGGGTGGCAAAAAAAAGAAAATCAGTTTTGCATTTTTGCATTTTTGCATTTCGCCTTTTCGCCTTTTTCGCCTTTGAGAGTTCTCAACTTGTCTGTTCGTTTCTTGTCACTGCAGTAGCAACAACTTGACACACAGCTACAGAGAACAACTGCAATGTCAATCAACATAGTACCTACCCACAACCACCTGAGCCAAGTCAGAAACACCGATGCTGTGCCAGCTGCTCCTTCGGCCCCAGGGCTTGTCGACACTCTGCGTGCCAACGGTCCAGTATCTGTTGCATCAAGAATCAACAACCGCCACCCAATTGAGTCAAGAGTAGCCAACTGGGAAGAAAACCAGCAGCAGATGCAAATGGAGACACGTCGTCGAATGTTTGGCATTGCTGATCCGATGAAGAGAGAGATGGAGCTGTCCCTTGTGCAACAGAGTGACTGTTTGAGGCCAGCTGTGCTCGGCGGCTCGTCAAACGTGCACCACGACATCCTGGCAAACAAAGACTGGTCCGTCGACTGGGAAGACATATACAAAGACCACACTGCCACTGCCACTGCCACTGCTGCTACCGGCACCAACACCGTCCACCAGCACTTTGAACAGCTCCTGCTGAAGTAGCCCTGTGCAGCTCTGTGTAACCTTGTGTAACCGTCAACCTCTTTCTTTCTTTCTTTGCCTCTTTGCCTCTTGTCTTGCCACGAAACCCGCGCAGCGCTGTTGTTCGCCACCAGAAAGCAAAAAGCGAGAAAAGGGCAACGAGGAAGCTCAGCGCTTTTCCACTTTTCTTGCACCTCTGCTCGTCATCCACACACATCGCCACCAGGCTCTCTTTCTACAACTGCAACTACCACTACCACCACCACTACCACTACCCCTACTACTACATCACTCCCTGACTATCACACATGTCTGTCCCGTTCAAAGACCGCCGTTTGGAAACTTCGGCTTTCATCAATTCAACAATCCCATTGCCTTCTCGCCAGCACGAGAAACCGTCATACTCAAAACAGAAACTTATGGACATCTACTCCAAAATCAGAAACGATGGCCTTCTCAAAATAGACTCAGCAGCTGCAGCTTCAAACAATTCTCGTGAAACTTCATTATCTGATCCTCTCTCTTTCAATCTCATCAATAAAAATACTGCCCTTCCTACTTCAAATTTAGACTCTTCTGTAGTCAATTCTGAATTAAATTCAAGTCAAAATACTCCTCTTCAAAATTTCTCTTCTTTATCCAACTTGAATTCAGATTCAACTTCAATTCCAATTCATAACCCTTCTACTAATAATAATACTGCAAATTATTTAAATTTACCAACCACTGATCCTCTAACTACTACTTGGTACTATACAGATCCTTCAGGTGCTCAACAAGGTCCTTTCAATTCAAATATAATGCAAGATTGGTATATAAATGGTTACCTTAATACAAATTTACCCGTTAGAAGAAATGGTGAATCAATTTGGACTAATGTAGGCGATTTATCTTTATTATCTAAAAATTCTCCCAATTTCGATTTATTAAATTCTCCATTTAATATCAAACTACCAATAAATTTACAAAGTTTATTATTAAACCCTTTAACTAATCAACCTCCACTTTTATCTTCAAATTCTATCAATACTTTCAACTCAACTTCTTCCATTTTCGGTAACTCAACAAACAACAACTCTCAATCTCATTTCTTCAATACCAGTAGTAATAATAATAATAATAATAATAATAATAATACTACTTCCAACAACAATAATAATAACAATTGGTCAATTTCAACAATTAATAACGATCCTCAAAAATTTGTCGATGATTCAAATATTCAATCTTCTTTAAATTCAAGATCAAATTCTTTCAGTCCTTTCATATCTAATAATGATAATATTAATACTAATACTAATACTAATACTAATACTACCAATATCAATATCAATAACAATAATAATAATTCAATTCCTTCATTAAATAACAATGATTTATCAATCAATTCAATGATGAATCAAATGATGAATATGAACATGAATATGAATATGAATTTAACTGATATATCCAATTTAAATCCTTTAAATAATTTGAATTTTCAACCTGTTAATCCAATATTACCTTTTAATAATGATTTATCAAGTAGATCAAATAGCGGTGTAACCAATTTAAATAATTTGAACAATTTATCTTCAAATATTAATAATTTGGATTTAAATAATTTAGATTTATCATCTCTTATTAATTTGAATTTATTAAATATCAATAATGAAACTACTACTGGAACTACCAACAATACTAATAGTAATAACATCGATTCAAATTTAAATAATTCATCTTCTAATATCTTACCTAATATTATAAATGAAAATTTACAAACTTCTAATATTGATGAATCTATCAAATCTGTTGATGAAATTCCAAATTCAATTATTGAAAAAATTGAACCAACTGTTAAATTGGAAAATGAATTAATCAATAAAATTGATGATAGTGAACATATTTTAAATAATATAGAAGATTTAAATCAAAATTTAAATAAACAAAGACAACTTTTCAATGATTATAAAAAAATAACTACTTTAACTTTAAATTATGAAAATATTTATAAAATTTTACCAATTTTAAAATCTTTATTTTCGTTAGATAATTTTCAAATTAAGAAACAAATTATTGAGTTTATTAATAAAAGAAAATATACTGATGATGAAATTAATTCAATGAAATCAATATCTGATCATTTTAATCATAATAATAACAAAAATAAAATGGAACATTATCCTGATATTTTAGATAAATTTAAAAATTTCGAGAAAAAGCAAATTAAATTATATTCTTCAATTAATGATTTTTATTATACTCATATTAATAAAATGAAAATTTTAATTCAAAAATCTTTTAAAAATAAAATTTTAAGTAATTCTGATATTAAAAAAATAATCCAAAAAGAAATTGATTCTGAAATTGATAGATTTTCTTCAAATTATAATGAAAAATGGAATTTCATGATTCAATTTTATAATAATATTTCAACCTCTTTAGAAAAAATTGAATTAAATGAATTAAAAGATGAATCAAAAACTGAATTGAAAAATGAATCAAAAGATGAATCCATTAAAACTAATATTAAAGATTCAAATATTTCAAATAGTAAAAACGTTACTAATTCCAATAAAGATTTTGCACCTTGGGCTTCAATTTCTCAAAATGTTAAACCAACTAAAACTTTAGAAGAAATTCAAAAAGAGGAGAAAGAACTAGAATTAAAGAAACGTCGTCAAATTGAAGAATCTGATTTCTTATTAGCTGCTAAAATCGCAAGTTCCGAATTTAATAAAAACGGTAAAATTATTATTGGTAATAATAATAGTATTTCAGTAAATGAATCTCATAATGCATCACAAAAATTTTCTTTGAATTCTACTTGGGCTAATTCCGGTAGTAATAAAGTCATACCTTCAAAATCTTTAGAAGAAATTAGGAAAGAAGAAATGAGAATTATACGTGAACAAGAAGAAGCTTTTGAAGCAATTCAGAAAAATAAACAGAATAAACAGAAAACTTTATCTGAAACTTTAACTAGTTCTATGAATAATTCTCAATCTGATGCTTGGACAGTTGTTAATAAGAAACAGAAACCTGTTGTACCTGTGAACCCTATCAATAATTCTACACCAATTATTGCTAAAAATTCAGTATCAAGCTATTCTTCAAATAAATCTGGATCTAATACTAGTACCACCACAACTACTAATAACAAATCTTCAACAGCGTCATTATCATCTTCAGGTATACCACCACCAGCCATTGAATTTTTATCATGGGCTAGAAATCAATTAACTGGACTTTATCAAAGTGTTAATAAAGAAGATTTATTACAAATTATGTTACAATTACCAATTGGAAATGAAACACAAGAAATAATTGTTGATACTATTCATTCGAATTCTTCAACAATGGATGGTCGTAGATTTTCCAATGAATTTATGAAGAGGCGTTCTAAAATTGAAGAAATGGTTAATAAACGTGGATGGGCATTTGAATGGACAGAAGTTTTGAACAGTACTAAACATTTAAGTAGTTCATTAAGTACAGGAAATACCAATGAAGATTGGGACGATGCTTTCACAGTTGTTAAAAATAAGAAAGGACGTAAAGGTAACTAAACCTTATCACATACACAGCATAAACATTGTATATATAGATATATAGATACATAGATAACCAAAGACACAAACAGACAGCCAAGTAAATAATGTACCGGAAAGATGAAGGAAAACCTACTTCAATTCAACTACACGTTTCTGTATATCATCGATAATATTTTCAACACCTGAAATTTCCAAATCGTGCATTGATTGATATCTTGAATCAACTGCTGATATTCTTCTTCTGAAAGCTTGGTTCATCATAACTTCTTGAGCGTTTGGGAATATCAATCTGCTCAAACCCTGTTTGCAGTTTTCTGCTTGCTGTGCAATTTCTTTCATTTCAGCATCTTGTAATTTTGATTGTAACTGAAACCTTTTAAAACTATCATCGCCTATTAAACCTCTTGAATATAACATCATAATTGAAGGTTCAATTTCTTTTAATTTTACAATTCTTCTAATAGATTCAGCAGTTCTTTGAATCAGTGAAGTGATTAATAATTTTTCATGAACTTTTAATTCAGTTAAGTCATTGAAAATTATCGCAGAAATTGAATCGATTGTTGGTATATTTGAAATATTTGAAATATTTTCATCAATTTTAAACGCTGGATCGAATAACGATTCAGATGTCAATTTTTCTAACGACTTGATCTTATTACGTCTATAATAAATTGAAAATATTATAAGTGTGAATATCAAAACACCGAGATATATTAATGGAGTTTTGATAGATATTGAAGGTATTTGGTTGATGAATTCTTGTGCGTTTTCTGAACCTGCTGTGCCCGTTGCATTTTCAGTGGCAGCAGTGGTAGATTCAGTGAGTATCGAGGAAGCGGTGGTAGCAGACTCTGAGTCAGACATTGCAGGTGGGAGGGGGTTGCCAGAAGAGAAAAGATGGAGAGGTATAGACGTGTAAAAAACGTGGAAAAGTTGTGAAGACGTGTTTTTTCTTCTTCACAACTTTTTCGTCGACAACTGTCAAGTTTTGAATTGCAACTTTCTTTTCTCTGCACAAATGAATACACAAGTGACTGTACAAGTGACTTCACAGGTGACTGTACATAAATACACACAACTACACGTACTTCTTCTCTAAACTCTCTGTGACGGCACCGATGTACTCTTTCTTCTTTTTAACGTCCATCTCTTTTGAAAGCAGTTTCAGTTTACCGTTGTTAGCCAGTTTCTCACGTATCAAATTATCTGTAATCTCCAAATCATTTTCAACGTTGAAGTCTTTCAGAACTGTCATCTTCAATTTATATTTTGTGTTCATACTCATACTACCGAAGTTATTGAACAGCCACCATAACTTATTGGTTGGTATGACCGTATTGGTTAAACCAACAGGCGTTGTTTTAACAGTCATGATTTTCAAACCTAAATTTGAACTTGTAACCATTTTAGCAAATGCTCCGATATCGAAACCTAAAGGAAATCTTAAAATCCCTTTGTTGTTTGTTAATGTGCCTTCGGCGATAACGTACAATATAGTATTATTATCATCCATTAATTCTTTCAAATCTGATAGTCCGTCAATATTTGAAGATGATGCGTCAATATCTGTAATATGGATTAGCTTACTAGATTTTGGTTCATATAAAGAACCTTCAAAACACCAATTATACCAAGATTTAAAATTATCGAATATATAAATACCATTGCTTGAGGCAACACCGATTTTAACTTTTTTAGGATTACTTGAAATCAATTTAAATATAAACCAATCCAAAGGTCCAATTGCGTTAACGATGATAACATCACCAGATTTTGGCGATTTCTGTAATTTTAAAACTTCATCGTTTTTACGTACACCTTCAATTGTAAGTTCTGTATCGAAAACGTTGAAAAAATATGCTAGTATAACGTCTAAAATAAGTCTGTAAGATTCTGGGAATATTTTCAGTATCGGTAGAACAATCAGTGTTGGTATAAATGCAATTAGTTTTATTGGTATAAAGACAAAATGAAATATGTATGTGAGTATAGTAGGTTGTAGAATCACTGGCTGAAATGGGTTGATGCCCGTTGATTTATCTGAGTATTTAGAGAATTTCTCCATTGGCAGGAAGTATTGTGTTACGATACTATGTAGCTGTTTATAAAAAGAGGGAGGACGTGGAAAAGAGAAAACAGGAAAACGGGAAAACGGGAGAAAGAGGTTTACACAGTGAAAAGTGCACATTTGCGCTTCAACAAGTGTTCACAAAGCACAAAGGACGAAGCACTAAGGACGAAGCACAGAGCACAAAGGACAGAGCAGTCTTGGCTTTGCACACTACACGGACACGGTGTCAGGCCAGGCAAGATGGACTCTGTTCCGGATGTTGGGGTGGTACCTGCACATTTTCTCCCAGGCCTGCAACCGTTCAATGCTTGAGCCACTGGCACCTCCGGCGTCGGTTCTGGTGAATGCGTCGGGGTCAACTGCCAATCCTATCATGAAAGTGACACAGCCAACGTCTAAAACGTTGATTGCACTACTCACTATGAAATAGCAGATGATCAAACCGCCTAAACCTCCTATAACCAACATTTCAGGCGACATATCGTTTATATTTCCTATACTGGAATAGCTGAATATTAGATACAACGAAGCTGATGTAATTAGTATTGATAAAATTGAATAAAGGTTGATTGCTGAATTAATCAACGAATCGTTGATTAGTATATCAATACCTTTAAATTTCATTATTTCAAATGTGTCCCTTGAAGATAACAAGTAAGATTTACCATACATTGCAAGATACGAATAAGCGTATCTGTTGAACCATTTCATCCAATATTCGAATTCGCTTGCTAGCCATTCCAATAATGAAATGATACAGATCAAGAAACAGAAAAGTAAGCTATTCTCTGAAGATCCGTAGTTATCGTAATCGCCATCATTGTTGGAATTCGAATTACCGTTTAATCTGGAATTTTGTAATTTGGTTTTAATGAGTTGTAAAGATAATCTAAACGTTTGAATGAATGAGACGATTAGGGAACCAAAACAAATCGAACCAAAACAGTAAGTGAGAGCACGTTTAATTGAGCCAAAAGAAGGATTTTTAGGTTTAACTAGTGAAGTTTCGAAAAAATACCAGGAACTGAAAATACCTGCAAGTATAACGTGAGTTGTATTTTGAATTATTTGAAATATGTAACAACCAGTGAATGTTATGAATATATACAATATAATTGTTGTATTTGATATACATAAATCGTTACCATTTGTATGAGGACAAATTGAATCATCTTTTAAAATTCTTGAGTTGATTATTATGGATATTGAAATCATGTAAATAAAAGAAACCAAAGTTGTTAATAAGCATGATAAAACAGATATGAGTAGAGTTGAAGGGTATTTTTTCATTGACTTAATAATCAATTGAATCATCAAAGCAGAAAATGAGAATCTATTATAGTTATTAAACAAGAACAACAAAGCCATAACACCGAATAGTCCCATGAATAAAGCACCTAATAGGTTACCTGTAATCAGACACGAGAATGCCATTGAGAACAACGATAGAGGTATCAAAAGGAAACCTAAAACGACGAAGAAGCTTGGAAATAAGTAAACGAGTGATAATATCAAGAAAGAGCAGAGTAGTGGTATAATTGAAGATAGTGTGATAAGGGTATATAAAGCTTTCATTGGTTTTGATAATTTAGTAGCGTTGAAAGATAGTGAACTAGTGTTTTCATTTAAATAGTGGTATGAATCGTAGGTCAAGTAAACAAATAGCAGTACCGTTGCTAAGAATGTGTAAGTGAAGAAGGTATCGTTAAATTTCGGAGACTGTATTTTAAAAGACTCTTCATAAGTTGGAGCTGGAACCGGTTTCTCTGGTTTGTCGAAAGAGTACGTGTATTCTGGGAGAGCATCATCGTTGTCGGCGATGTTGGTGTATGACGGTGGAGCAGCTTCGATGTCCATTGCTGGGTAGTGTTGGAGACGGCAGGAGACAGTGGGAAGAGAAGGAGCTGGCCAGAAAACAGGGTGAAACCAGAGGAAATGGCAGGAAAAGGCATCTGCCGCCGTATAAAAGGAAGCGGGAAAGGATTTTGCTGTGCAACAGAGTTTGCGATGCTTTTCTTCTTCTGGTATCAGCAAGGGCCGAACTGGACAGGATTGGACAGGATTGGACAGTACAGAAGATACCAGCTTGTATACTTAGCAATGACAGACTATGTTACACTCAACAACGGTATCAAGATACCACAAATTGGATTTGGATGCTGGAAGTTGAACAAGGATACAGCAGCGGAACAGATTTATGAAGCAATAAAAGTTGGGTACAGACTATTTGACGGGGCAATGGATTACGGTAACGAAGTTGAAGTTGGTGAAGGTATAAACAAAGCAATTAATGATAAATTAGTTACACGTGAAGAATTGACAATTGTTTCCAAATTGTGGAATAGTTATCATGCACCGAAGAATGTTTTATTGGCGATTGATAAAGTATTAAAAGATTTGAAATTAGAATATTTAGATATATTTTACATTCATTTCCCTATTGCACAAAAATTTGTACCAATTGAAGAGAAGTATCCACCTGTATTTTACTGTGGGCCAAACGGATGGGAATTTGAAGATGTTAGTTTGATTGAAACCTGGAGAGCAATGGAAGATTTAGTTTATACTGGTAAAGTTAAATCGATTGGTATTTCAAATTTTAGTGGATGTTTAATTGAAGATTTATTAAGGGGATGTAAAATTAAGCCACAATTATTACAAATTGAGCACCATCCATATTTAACACAGAATAGATTAATTAAATATTGTGAAAATAAAGGAATTAAAGTTGTTGCATATTCATCATTTGGTCCACAATCATTTATTGAATTAAAGAATGATAAAGCCAATAATACTGTATCATTATTTGAAAATGAAGTTATTAAAACCATTGC
The DNA here is from genome assembly GCA_030569495.1 of Pichia cabralensis. Classification (NCBI taxonomy): domain Eukaryota; kingdom Fungi; phylum Ascomycota; class Pichiomycetes; order Pichiales; family Pichiaceae; genus Pichia; species Pichia cabralensis. The sequence goes on along the minus strand of JAJMLC010000150.1, from coordinate 159,944 downwards.
TAAAAAACATAATGTAACAAGTAGTAAGATATTGTTAAGATGGTCAACACAGCGGGGGATATTAATTATACCAAAATCTAATAAGAGGGAAAGATTAGTTGAGAATTTTCAAGTTAACGATATTGAACTAACAAAAGAAGAAATCGAAGAGTTGTCAAGTTTAGACGTTGGGTTAAGATTCAATGATCCGTGGGAATGGGGTTTTGAAATTCCTACATTTGTATAGCTGAAAAAATAATGGAGGAGAAACGTTTTATATAATATAGTATATAGTATATAGTATATATAAGAAATTATAAATCTGAAACGATTGAATTTTTAGACACGTCGTTGTAAATGTCGAAACGTCTTTGAAAAGAAATTGGTATATTTGTTCTAGCGTTTTCAATAGCTGATTTATTTAATTCGGCGTAAACTATTTCTTGGTTATGACCTGCTTCAACAATTATATCACCATTTGGATCAACGATCATACTATGACCATAAGCTTGATAGCCATTATTCCCGATATTTCTAGCAGGCGAACACATCAAGACGAAATTTTGATTATCAATTGCACGAGCGATTGCGAATTTTGACCAAAATTTTGGACCTGTAACAGTATTAAAAGCACCAGGATAAACCATTAAACCTGCACCTTTACGAGCAGCAATTGTAGCTAATTCCGGGAATCTAATATCATAGCAAATAGCTAAACCAATAGTTGTATCAATTTCAGGTATTTTAAAAACTGTTGCTTTATTACCAGGAGATAAAGAATCAGATTCTTTAAAAGATATACCATTAGGTATTGAAATATCGAATAAATGAACTTTACGATGTTTTGCAATAATTTCACCATTTGAATTAAAAACTACTGAAGTATTATAAATATTATTATTTGATTCATCTAATTCAGGGTATGAACCACCTATAATATTAACATTAAATTTTTTAGCTAAATTTGATAAAACGTTAGTTGTTTCACCGTTTGGTATATTTTCAGCGTAATTCCTAAACTGGTCAACAGCGTATGGAGACTGAAAGCATTCCGGGAGGACGATAAGGTTCGGTTTAGGGGAGTGACCAGCAGCCTGGGCCACGAGGTCGGCCACGAGTTTCAGGTTGGCTGTTTTGTCAGCGCCGGAGCAGAACTGGAGCAGTGCCACCTGCAGAGACTTTGCCATGGTCACGTTCACGTTTACGTTCATGGTTGCCAGAGGGTGGGAAGACGAGCTGTTAACAAGCAGACACAGAAGCAGACTTGTGCTGTGCTGCTTGTGCTGTGCTGAGCTGAGCAGCTTTTCAGTGGCAAAAGGAGGGCGCGAAAGGGCGAAAAAGCAGCGCGAAACAGAGCACGTGGCGGCTCAGCATTATAAAAACAAAATAATTTGCCCTTCAATTGCCCTTCAATTGCCCTTCAATTGCCCTTCCAATTTGCCCACCAATGAACAACTACAGCTACAGCTACAACACCACAGACGGCCCCGTCTTCGTTACGGCCACCACGGCCACCACGGCCACCACGGCCACCACAGACAAAGACGGAGACAAATACAGAGACAGAGACAAAGACAGCACTGCTATCGGCCAGCCAGCAGTCACCACCTTCCAGATCCACTGGCCTGCTCACGGCCTCATTATGACCGGCAACACCGCCACTGCCACTGCCGCCGCCACTGCTGCTTCCCCGGCTGCTACTGCCACCACCTACACAACCTTCAGCAGGACCTTGCACCCTGATCTGCTGCCACCTCTGCTGCCACCAGCTGTACAGCCAGCTGTACAGCCACCTCTCCAGCCACTGTATGCCCACAGCTCACAAGACACACAGCTCCCCCGTGTGTACGTCCAGCAGCAGGAGGAACAGTTGAAGAACAACGACGACTGTCTGGCCAGTGTCGGGTCGGCCCTTGTCTGCCTCTCTGCTAACGGCCTCATGCTCCTCTGCTGCTTGCTCTGACCAACAACCACCCACCCACTACCCACCACCATGGCCAACCAGGACTACTACCAGCAGCAACCGCCCCAGAGCTACTACCAACCACAGCAGGGCTACTACCAACAGCAGCCCGTCCAGCAACCACAGATGGTCTACGTCCAGCAGCAGCCTGAGCAAAACAACAACAACCAGGACTGTGCAATTGCTTGTCTTGGCTCTCTCTGCATGTGTCTAACTGCAAACTTGCTACTCAATGCCTTCATGTTCTGACTGTCTCCCGTCTCTCTATAGAATACATACCTATATCCCTTCTCTCTTCTCCTTTCTCCTTTCTCCTTTCTCCATATATAAACCGTTCTTAATACTTACCCTTGGCCCCCCCACACTCCTGCTCTACACTTACACACTACTGCTCACCCCCTTCTCTCTTTCTCCATGCTGTATCCTCCTACAACCACCATGCTATCCCGTATACACACCAGACTCCTGTCATCTTCTCACAGTCTCCTATCAGACATCAAAAAATCTATACTAAAATGCCCTGATCCACTATACGACACCGGTTGCACCTACTGTCAACCCCCTGATGAAATACTACACTCTCTGAAAACTCCACCTGAATCAATAAAAAATACAATGCCACCTATAAAAAGGATCATACTATACCTATCAAACAACATCGATAACGACTCATGGCCAAAAAAAATTGAAGTCCTGGACGTAATGAATAAAATTTCTAAAGCCGGTAGAGGTAACGGCAATTTAATCATTTACTCATCTTTGCCACATTCCTTAATCACAAACGACTTTGCTGGTTTCAGAATTTACCCAAACTCAAAAGACGTATACATAAACACTAACGATGACAGCAATTTTAAAAAATTATTCACCTCACTGGATTCTGACAATTTAATCGAGTCACAAGATTTTAAAATTTTTAACGTTCTAAAACCAACAGTTTTAATATGTGCTCATACTCAAAGGGATCAAAGATGTGGTGTTTTGGGTAAACTTATATTTAATGAATTTGATAAAATTATTAATATCGATAATTTAAATATTGATTTAGCTTTAGTAACTCATGTAGGTGGTCACGTTTATGCAGGCAATGTAATAATTTTAAAACCTAACGGTTCCATTGTATGGTACGGTATGGTAAAACCACATCACGTTCAAGGTATTATTCAAAAATCAATTTTAGATAACTTAATTATACAAGAACTATCAAGAATGTAATTATTTATATATATAAATCAAGATTTTTTCTTTATCTTTAATTTGCACTGGTTCTAGCACCAGCTCCTGAACGAATCAATTTTAATGATTCTTCACTTATTGAAATTTCAGGTAATTTAATTAACCCTTCCTCTTTTGGTGATTCTAAAAATCCAATCTTATTAATATATGATATATAATTAGATAATATATCTTGTGTAACTCCTGATCCTTTAGAATAATCTTTACCATCAAAATTCCATTTCTTATCTTCAGTTAAAACTTCAATCGCATTTTTATCATCTAATTCAGGTGCTTTTGTATCTTCTGGTAAATCTCCAAGTACAAAATGTAATAATGGGAAAAGTGCACTATCTTTACCTTCATCAATAACATATTTCTCTAATAATTTGGTCCATTCCCTATATTCACTTTTATTAACTTTATATCCATAATTATTTAAAGATTTTAACATATCATTAAATTTAATTCTTGGATGTCCTGTTACTTGAACAACTGGTAATTTAATACCTTCAGATTTTGGTGGATTTAATGATGATGCAACAACAACTCTTGCAACATGATCAACTGGTACTGTATTAACACTATTGGTAATATCAGGATATGCTCCAATTTCAACACATCCTTTTAACATACGTAATAAGAAATCATCTGTATTTGAAGCTCCAGTTTTACTAAATCCTTGAACATAACCTGGTCTAATAATTGACCCTCTTAATCCTTTATCTCCAGCTTTACGAATTATATATTCTGCTGACCATTTAGATTGTCCATATCCTGTACCTAATCCATGTTTTGATGCTAATAAATCATCACTTTCTGGTATACCTCCACTACCTGTACCTTCTTTTGAATGTAATTTATCTCCTAATGAATTATAATATGGTACATCAACTGTTGATGTAGATGATACAAATGAAAAATTCTTAGCTTTACCTTTTGAACACATATCTAATACATTAATTGTAGATAAAACATTGGCATCCCTTAATTTATCATATGGATAAACCCAATGAACTAATGCTCCATTATGAATAATTACATCAATTGTATTAACTAATTCATCCCATTTATCTTCTTTCATACCAAATTTAGATTTAGATAAATCTCCTAAAATAACTTCAATTTTAGATTTATTCTTCTCATCCCAAACTCCATATGTTTTACTTGCTTTAATTATTCTTTCAAGTCCTTTAATTTCATCACTTGCACGTACATGCGCAAATATTTTAATATCCAATTTGTTACGTAATAATAATTCTCTAATTATAAAAGTTCCAAGAAATCCGGTTGCACCTGTAACAAATATATTGATAGTTTTATTAAAATCAAGTTTTTCAAGTGTTTGATAAGTTTCTGCAAGTTCATTTTTAGAAAGTAAAACTGCATCTTCATAATAATCAATTTTAGATGAATTATTAATATTTTCATTTTCATTAGCATTACCATTATCATTTGATAATTCTTTACCATCTTCTAATTGTGATAAACGTTCAACTTCAATTGAAAATGATGAAATTGTTGGATGTTTAAAAATTGTACCTAATGGTACATCAATTGAAAATTTTTTCCTTAATTCAAATATCATTCTAGTTGCAAGAATTGAATGTCCACCTAAATCGAAAAATGAATCTTCTGGTAATATATTTGATGGTTTATTTGGCAATATAGAAATCCATAAATCTTTAATTTTATTTTCCATTTCAGTAAATTTAATATCTTCTTGTCCTTTCATTGAATATTCAGATACTTTATTTAATTGCTCTTCTGTTGGTAATTGTAATTTTGGTTTATCAACTTTACCATTTGGGTTTAATGGTAATTTAGTCATTGGAATAATTAATGTTGGAATTGAATATGATGCTAAACGTTTCTTTAAATGTAATTTTAAATCTTTAATTAATTCACCAAATTCAACTAATCCTTTAACAATTGGATCAGTAATTTTTTCAATTTCTTCAGAAATATATTTAAAAGCTTTTAATTCTTCAATTGATTTAGGAACAAAATATGTAATTAATAAAGGTTCATTATTTTTATCTTTTCTAACTAATGTAATATTTTCTCTAATTAATGGATGTTGAGAAATATGTGTATCAATTTCGCCTAATTCAATTCTAAATCCACGAATTTTAACTTGATCATCTGCACGTCCACAACATTCACAATTACCATCAGGTAAATATCTTCCTAAATCACCTGTTCTATATAATCTATCCCTTGGACCTTTCCAAAAATTTCTCCATGTTTCATTTTTAGAAATTTCTTTATCTTTTTCAATAAATTTATCGTTTGAAATATACCAATTATTAACAAATTTTTCTTTATTTAATTCATCATTCATTCTATAACCTTCAGCTAATCCACCTGCTCTAACATAAATTTCTCCAACTTCTCCAATACCACAAGTTTGAGTTCTATCATTTCTATTAACAACTAAAACTTGAACATTTAACATACCTTTACCAGCTGGCATAATGTCTTTTTGAGTTTCTAAGAAATGATAATCTTTTGAACAACTTGGAATTTCAAAAAATGAAACAGCTCTTTGAGTTTCTGTTGTACCATACATATTAACAATATTACAATTTTTAGCTAATGATTGTAAACGTAAACAATCTCTTTTTGTTAAAATATCACCAACAAAAAATGCATGATGTAAATTATTCATTTCAGCTGTTGCTTGTGCACTTAATAATTGTCCCATTGCAGGTGTTAAATGTGTAACAGTTGCACCATTTTTACCAACCCATTCAGCAAGTTTACCTGGTGTACCAATATCATCTTGTGTTGGAACAAGTAATGTTGCACCAAGGAAAAGTGGTGTAAACATATCCCTTTGAATTGGATCATGTGCAATACCTGAAAGCATTGTAAATTTATCATTTTCTGAAAGGTTAAAAGTTTTAGCCATCCACGGGAAATAATAAGCAAGTGAAAAATGTCTACCTAAAACACCTTTTGGTAAACCTTCAGAACCTGATGTAAATGATAAAGTTGGATTTGAATCTGGTCCAACAATTACACCTGTTCTCTTTGTTTTAAATTGTTCATAATTTAATAAAATATCTTCACCATTTATAATACCACCATTTAATGAACCATCATCTTGAATTTCAATTTCTGGAATACGTGTAATAACATTTAATTCATTTTTAATATAATCTTCAACAAAATCATCAATAATACCTGCTTTTTTAATACCTATAATACCTTGAGGATTTGCAACTTTTAAATAAACAGTTTGCCTTGCAGGTGGATAAGCTGGATCAATAACAGAAAATGTTGCACCTGCTTTTAAAACACCCATAACTGAAACCATTAAATCAACACCTCTATAAGCATAAATCATAACAATATCACCTCTTTTAATACCTGTTTTAACAAGATAATTACCAACAATATTAGAAGCTTCATGAATTTGTTTATAAGTAAAATGTCTATCTTTTTTTTCAGGTGTAAGAAATGATGCAGTTTCAACAACACATGTTCTTTCAGGAAATTTTTCAGCATTATCAGAGAAAATGTCTTGAATTGCACCTCTAAAATTGGACCAGTCAAGATCAGCTGTTGGATCAGGTAAAACATTTTTCTGTGATGGAGTAATTAAATTAATTTTAGAGATAATTTCATTTGAATTTACTTTAACAGATTCTAAAACTTTGGTAAACTGTTCAGATAAAAATTCAATTCTTGCTTTTTTATAAAGTAATGAATTATAATAAATTGATAATGATGAATTTTCTGGGTGAAAGAAAATAGCCATATCTTTAATTGAACCATTGATTGTAGTGTTTAAAGAATTTGAAGAACCGGAATGTTGGAATGTAGCTTTATATAAAGCAGGTGGTTTCTCTAAAGATTTAGAAGTTTGTAATTTTTCAATAACGTCTTCAATTGGAACGATTTTACTATAAAACTCGTTATAAGTTGATTTGACTTGTTCATAGAATTCAGAGAACGTTTTTTTTGGATCGACTGATAATCTCAAAACAAAATCATTTTTACAAGATTCGTCGTTTGTTCCAATTGTTAAATCATCATCACCGGTGAGTCTATAAGATAAAAGCGCAAATATCGTTAAACTTGTGAAAAAATCAGTTCCTTTTGGTAATTGAAATTTCAAAGTTTCTTGAATAACACTTCCATCGGTGGGTCTCTGAAAATCAAACGGAAGAATGTTTAGACTTGGTGAGTCCAATGTCTGAGTCCAGAAATCTATATTGGACATTCTTTGAAGCAGCGTTGTCTCTGTGTGTCCAGCAGTAACGACTCAAAAAAAGAGACCCAAAAGAAGAAGCAGTGTGCTCATAAATCCGTTGCCGCTGCAAATTCCAAGTCAACCGATGACTCATTGTTGCTAATCGTCGAAACGGGGAAAGAAAGGGTGAAAAAAATTTAAGGGACAGCGACGCGTCGGTCGGCGCGTCGCTGGTGCAACACAGAAACTTTTGAAAAACTTTTTTTTTCCTCGTTTGGCGTTGCTGCGGTTTGAAAATGGTTTGGCAGAGCTGAAGGTGTCCATTTGCGTTGAGAGATTACGGACTCGGGGATCGGATCTGTCTTTGCAGGGAAACAATAATGTCTCAGAGGAAACTGTTGCAGTAAGTGTTGATGCCCTTTGTTTTTTTGAATTTACTTTACTTTACTTTACTTTTTTTTTGATTTTCCTAGAGCTCCTCTAGTGTGGAATTGAACCGGTTGTGATACTAACAAAATGCATTTATATCGTTGATCGTTTATGGGACAGAGAGATTGACCGTGTTTTCAAGAAAGTCAAGGAAGGACTCGAAGAATTCGACTTCATATATGTCAAACTACAGGATTGTGACAATCAGTCACAGAAGGAGAAGCTTGAAGGGGACTTAAAGAAAGAGATTAAGAAACTTCAACGTTCGAGAGAACTGATCAAGAATTGGATGAGTGGATCCGAGGTTAAAGATAAGAAACCATTGATTGAACACCGGAAACTAATCGAACATGAAATGGAAAGATTTAAAGAAGTTGAGAAAATGATGAAGACTAAAGCTTTCTCAAATGAAGCATTGGCTTCTACGACGGAAGTTGTAGATCCAAGGAAGAAAGAGAAAATGGAATGTGCAGATTTTATTCAAAATAATATAGAAGAATTACAAAGGCAGATGGAAGCAACTGAAGCAGAAATTGACCAAGTCTTCTCTTCAATGAAGAAAAAGAAACACGATACTTCAAAACAGACACAAATTGATAATTTACAAGAGAAATTAAGTAGACATAAATGGCATATAAGTATGCTTGAATCGATTTTGAGACATTTGGAAAATGACAATATTGAGGTGGAACAGATCAATGATATTAAAGAAGATATTGAATATTACGTTGATTCAAACGATGATCCGAATTTTATTGAAGATGACACATTTTACGATACGTTAGGACTGGATGAAATGGAAGACAGTTTTGCAGTCATACCCGACGAAAATGACGTACAATCAATGCCTGACGAAAATGAGATTAAAGATAAAGTAAAGGAAAAAGAGAAGGAGAAGGAGAAAGATAAACCAGTAGAGAAACCTATAGAGAAACCTGTAGAGAAAGAGAAAAAGAAAGTAGAGAAAGATAAAATAGAGAAAATCGTATTAGATGATAAGAAATCATCAACTTCTACTACAGCGTCGAGTAATAATTCACCATCTTTGAAAAATGTGTCATTAGGTTCAACATTAGCTGCTTCTGCCAATGTTTCAACACCTAGCGGTACCCCTAAATTGAATTATGCATCAGTTGCTATGTCAGGTATAAAGAAACCATTGACACCAGCAGCTGTTTCATATGCTTCATTAGCTTCATCTCTTAATAATGCAAATAATATATATAATCATTCAACACCCCCTCAACAGACAGATAATGACACCGCAATGACACCGCATACTACACCTTCGTCACTATCAATTCAAATGAATAAATTATCGTTGGATGAAACTTCTCAAATGTACCAAAAGGGAGATCAACAACAACAGCAACAGCGCAACATCGAACAAATTCAACAATCATCTGAATCATCTATAATCAATACTCCAACTACAACCTCATCAACTACATTAGACTATATTGAAAAATTAGCAGATGCCAATGCATCTAGAATATTGAAAAACAGTATAAGTAGTAATGAATACATTCCAAATATTCAAAATGCTTTACATTTTTTAAATTCTGAAAATTTCGATAATTTACCTCAAGGATTTGATCAATATGTTGAAGCCATTGAAACTGCCAAAAATAGATTATTTAAATTCAAGAAACAAGAAGAACTTCACGTTCCTTCAAAGAAATCACAACCGCCTGCTATGATATGTGAAACAAAATTACCTTCATATGATGAAATTAAAATTTATTTGGAAAACTCATTGATGAATTGTCCAGATTCGTATGATGCAGATAAACCACATAATTACATGCCTGTAAATCCACATTTTACACAAGCCAATTTCCCAGATGACCCACTACCTGAGCTAATTGGTTCAACAAAAACTTTAGAAATGGTTAACGTTGATACCTTGTTTTATGCCTTCTATTATAGCAATTTAAGAATGCCATCACAATACTCCAATTATCATAATCTAGAACCGAATCCAGATGACGATTATTTACAATTTGCTGCAGCCAATGAATTACATCGTCGTGGATGGAACTACCAAGCACACACACATACATGGTTTCAAAAAGATGAAGAGATGGGTGAAGGAAACTGGAAAAGTTTCGATTACAAAGATACGTGGATATGCAGAAGGAATACCAATTTCAAATATGACGCAAATGACATTGAAAAGAGGTATTTTTCATGGTCAGAGTTTGTATAACAGTGTATAATTAAAAATCCGTTCCTTATCTGAATATCTGTAAATGTAACACAATAAGCTATCGTTGCATTTCTATCTTGTCACATCTTCTCTCTGGGGGGGTTTGCAATTTGTGTGCGATAGTGAGTCGGAATTGCCCAATGCGGAAATTATCGAAGTATCGGCCGAAACATTGTTCGTCTTGAAATATTACGAGAAGCCTATAAAAGAAACTGGGAATCTCCCAAATTGAACAACCTGCTGGTTACTGGTTTTGTCGATTGCAATTTATAATATTCCAAACGATACCATTATGTCATATCACGATATAAAATACGAACAATTGGTTGACGAAACTGTCAATTCATCAAGGAAAAAAATTTTTACTACAAAGAAAATTATTTTTCTTGTTTTTGCTGCTTTAGTTATTGGTATCTTTAATCCAATATCAGGATTTTTATCTGTTAAAAATGATATATCTAATAACAGTGAACCATTATGCCCAATTCCTTCCAAAATCCCAATTAAGGAAAGTGAAATGGTTCAATACATTATGAATGATAAATCATATCAAAAAGGTGCAATTGAAAGATTTTCTCGTGCATTGCAAATTGATACAGTTGTTTATGATGATACTAAGAATTATTCAAAAATGCAAAACTTCCATGAATATCTAGAAAATAGTTACCCATTAGTTTATAAAACTGCAGAAGTTACCAAAGTCAACGACTATGGTTTAGTTTTCTATTTCCCTGGTAGTAAGACTGAATTAAAACCAATTATGTTAGCTGCACATCAAGACACGGTTCCAATCGGGGATCCAAGTGATTGGAAAGAAGATCCATTTAGTGGTAGATTTGATGGTGAAAAATTTTATGGTAGAGGTGCATCCGATTGTAAAAATTTATTAGTTGCTTTAATGGAAGCAACCGAGAAGCTCATTAAAGATGGTAAAACAAACTTTGAAAGAGGTGTTATTTTAGCTTTTGGTTTCGATGAAGAGAAAAGTGGTTGGGATGGAGCTTATCATTTAGGGAAATTTATTGAAGAGAAATTTGGTTCTAAATCCATTGAATCGATTATTGATGAAGGACCTGTCATGTTTGTTGATATGATGGGTGATTATTATTCAGTTTTAATAAATGGTGAAAAGGGATATTCTGATATAAAAGTTCAAATCAATACTCCCGGTGGCCACTCTTCAAATCCAAAAGATCATACATCAATTGGTATGATATCTGAATTTTTAACAAGTTATGAAGATGATATGTATGAACCAGTTTTATCAGAGAAAAGTCCAATGATGACTTTCTTCGAATGTGCAGCAGAACAAGGACACCTTCCAGGACCATTATCAGCAGCTGCAAAAAAGATCAGATTTGATGAAAAATCTAAAAAATACGTTTTAGACTACGCCGTTAATGAACCATCAATCAAATACAATTTGAAAACTTCACAAGCCATTGATATTATCCTTGGTGGTGATAAAGCCAATTCATTACCAAGAGAAGTCAGTGCAGTTATCAACCATAGAATTGCATATGGTAACGACTATGACACAATATGGGATAAATGTGCCAAACATGGTAAATTCACTGCTAAGAAATATGGTATTGGTCTCACAATTAACGACAAAGTCATTGCACCAGAAACCGATAACGGTAACATGGTTATTTCATTTTTCGACATCCCATTACTTCCAGCACCTGTAACATCCACAAGTGATGACTTCTGGAAAGAATTTACTGGTATAATCAAAACATTTTATGAGGATGAGATTTTCCCTGAAAAATTCAACGGTTCTTCTGACAAGAATTTGATCATTACACCAGGACTCATGACAGGTAATACCGATACCAGACATTACTGGAATTTGTCCGACCATATCTTTAGAGTCCAGCCAGGTTCCGTTAACATTTTTGAAGCAAACATTCACGGTCCAAACGAATGGGTTGACCTCACAACACACTTGCAAAGTATTTCATTTTATTATAATTATATTTCCCATTTTTGTCTTCCGGAAGAAAATTGAATTTATCTTCACTTTTTAGAATATCAACCGTATGTATAGTTGTATATGTTTATTGGTATGTGTACGTCTGTAATCTCAACTAGACTGTAAATTGAAGATATGTAAATGAACTCCGAAACCTCGGCATGAGTTTCTGGAGAGTCAGTAGGTTGTATAATGTCTAGTTTTACTAGCAATTGGAAAGGTTTAACATATTTTCTTAGAAATAATCATTTACAGAAGCATATAACAACAACAGCTTCCTGTAAAAGTGCAACCAGCATTCAAATCAGAGTGATGATGTGTGTGCGTCTGGCGATACTTGAAGAAACATCCAGAAGAACGGAGAAGCGAAATGGCCAATTAGTAGGTACTACATAGTGTAACTTCACGTTGTGGGCACTGGACATGCAGGTAGGTGTTTTATTGGGACTACAGACAGACCTATAAGATGTTTTAATCATTAGCAGCAGTTCATTGGCAACGACGTAGCGTTGTACGGTTGTTTGAAAGAGTAAAAACAGTAGAAACACCCCGGGGAGAAACGTGAATACAGCTCGCTAATCACACACATGTTCACTTTACCGAATTGCACCTGATACTTTGGAGTGGTTTTTTTTTTGTTTCTTTGTTGCATTGTTTTTTTTTTTGCTTTCCCCCTGGGTTACTTTTGGTATATCCTTTCTTTTGTAACTAGTTGACATAGATAAATATTTATTAAAGAACCAAAGCGGGAATTAGACAGATAAACACAATGACTAATGTATTAGTAGTATCGAATAGAATACCTGTCACTATCAGTGAGGACGAGAAACGTGAAGACAGCTCGGATGACAAAACAGTATACTCTTACAAGATGTCGTCGGGTGGATTGGTTACTGCCTTGCAGGGGTTGAAAACATCATTCCAATGGTTTGGGTGGCCCGGTATGAGTGTTTCAAACGATGAAAACAAGAAACAAATTGAAAACGATTTAAAGAATCAGTTTAATTGTTATCCGGTTTGGTTGTCTGATGATATTGCCGATTTGCATTACAACGGTTTCTCAAACTCAATATTATGGCCTTTGTTCCACTATCATCCAGGTGAAATGAATTTTGATGAAATTGCTTGGGCTGCTTATATAGAAGCAAACAAGTTGTTTACTGAAGAGATATTCAAAAATGTCAAAGATGGCGACATTGTTTGGATTCATGATTATCATTTAATGCTTGTTCCAACGTTGTTGAGAGAAAAATTACACGCCAATGGTATACGTAATGTTAAATTGGGATTCTTCTTACATACACCATTCCCATCCAGTGAAATATATAGAATTTTACCTGTTAGAGCAGAAATATTACAAGGTGTTTTAGGTTGTGATCTAATCGGTTTCCATACGTATGACTATGCCAGACATTTCTTATCCTCTGTAGAAAGGATTTTGAAATTACCTACTAGTCCTCAAGGTATTAGATATAATGACAGGGATGTTACAGTTGGTGCATATCCAATCGGAATCGATATTGATAAATTTTTGAACGGTTTAAAAAAACCTAGCGTTCAAGATAGAATAAAACAATTGAGAAGTAAATTTGGTGAAGATTGTAAATTGATTGTTGGTGTTGATAGATTAGATTACATCAAAGGTGTTCCGCAAAAATTACATGCATTTGAAATATTCTTAGAAACACACCCGGAATGGATCGGGAAAGTTGTTTTGATTCAAGTTGCAGTTCCTTCAAGAGGTGACGTTGAAGAGTACCAGAACTTAAGAGCCAACGTGAATGAATTGGTAGGTAGAATCAATGGTAGATTTGGAACACTGGAATTTGTTCCAATCCATTTCTTGCATAAGTCTGTTCCATTTGAGGAACTGATTGCATTGTATCAAATAAGTGATGTATGTTTGGTCTCGTCTACTAGAGACGGTATGAATTTAGTAAGTTACGAATACATTGCTTGTCAACAGGAGAACAAAGGTACACTTATATTGAGTGAATTTGCTGGTGCAGCACAGTCACTTAACGGTGCAGTGATTGTGAATCCGTGGAATACAGAAGAGTTGTGTGATGCGATATACGAGGGACTGACGATAAGTGACGAGAAAAAGGCTGCCAACTTCCAAAGCATGTTCTCGTATGTGTCCAAATATACAGCCAGCTTCTGGGGTGGTAATTTTGTGAAAGAGTTGTCCAAGTTGGGGTAAACACCGTCCCCGGACGCCTGTGTAGCTGCCCGTAAGTACTGATAAAAGCATATAGTGTGAGGTTTTTACCTCCTCTTCTCGGTTCTCTTTCAAACCGATACTTTTTTGGAATTTCCGCTTCTCATCAGCGGAAAGCTTAGAGTAATTATCATAAGCATTGTCGTACCTTGTGGTATCTTCCATGCTTATATCGTAATTGCTATTCTTGTTCATGTCCATAATATATATACTTTGACCTATCTATAAAAGAAATTATAAATTGTATGTATATATAAAGTTAAACTGAAACTTATTTTACGTTTGAATAACTTTACGTCGAACCCCTATTTTCACATTCGCTGCATGGAATCAGGGTTTCTCATATAATTACTGTAAATGAAATAACTTCATTCTCACACACCACCTCATATACATTAGTTATATGTGTCCTTATTGATTACATCTTTTAGAATGTGATCTCTTAATTTATCCATTACTGTACCGCTTATAGGTTTTGTTAAAATATCAGCAATATTATTTTCCGTATCAATTTTGTTCGCGGTACAAACCTTTTGTTCAATATATTGATTTGCTGCGCATGCTTCTTGTGATAGATAACATGTTCTTCCAGTAACTGTACCTGTATTGGCAATCTGTATCGCATTATTGTTATCACAATATATTATAGTAGGTGTCTCATTATTGTAATCAACATTGTGTCCTTTTATAAATGACATGATTCTTCTAATCTTGGTTACCATGTTTGCAGTTTGCATAAAGCTGTTTAACTCAGCGTCCGTAGAACTTTGCGACACTCTTCCTTTCTTACTTTTCCAACTAACCGGACCATTACCGTATGTTATAATTGTACCTTTCATTGAAATATAATCCACTTTATCACCCGAGTGATCAGAGTCTGTGTATGCTATGAGTTCAGTGTTGTCGTCATATTTAAATTCGATTCCCAAATTCTTTGTTGCTACTACGTATTTTAAAACTCTTTTTGTTTGTGCAATAATTTTATCGTGTGGTTTAGTTGAATATCTTGCCAAATAATTAACGGCATATTGAATATCTGGTCTGGTAGCTCCAGCAATAAATTGTAAAGCTCCAATGGACATCCTCATCCATTTGATTCTATTTAATAGTTCCTTTTCTTTGATGTCTATACTATCTTCGAATGGATTGTAATAGAAATTCGGTTCTAGTGGAGTTTTGTATCGATATTCTGTAACCTCGAATCTGTCTCGTAATTTTTCAATATACTTCGATTGATTCAGAGTAATTTTGTTCTTATCGAATTTACAGTCAATACCAAGAATATTTTTATATCCACATTCATCCTCAGTGCTGACGGTACATTTGAAATTCTTTTTAATATTTTCCATTATATCATTTACGTGTTCCTTTTTCCCGGTAATAATTAAATCATCGACGAAGTATCCAACTAAAGCTGATGTCTCTCCTTTTTCATTTTTCATACGCATGATACAGTCTATATCTGACCATTTTTCCAATCCTATTTTTGTCAGTACTTCTTCTAATAACAGTTGCCAATTTCTACCTGATTGTTTCAATCCGTATAACGATTTGATCAGTTTGTGTGCATATAATTTGTGTCCTTCGTAATTTTTAACTTTCAGGAATGGTGTATTTTCTGGTAATTGTATGTATATGTCAGTGTCGATTTCAGCGTTGACATATGCGTTAGAGATATCCATAAATTCTACATGATGATGTAGACTAGCAGCTTCCGCCAATAAGATCCTTAAGGATTCATAACTTAATGTTGATGCGTACGTTTCATCATAAGTATCATCAGGTTGTTTATCGCCTCTAGCAACCAATCTTGCCTTTAGTGTGCCGTCTCTTTTCTTATTCAATACCCACATAGTTTTTACAACTCTTCTTCTATCATTTTTGGATATTATTTCAGTAGTTTTATCATCCCAAGTTTTGTGATTTAACAAATTGTTATATTCTTTCTCCATTGCTTTAACCCAATCTTTATTTTCTTCTGATTTTAATGCTTTATTCAGAGATATGTTATTAATTTGTTTTATCATATTTATATCGAATCGATCATATTTATCAGCACCATATCGGTAATTTGATTTTATGTTATTTCTTAATCTATGTACCATTTGATCGTCTGTATCATCGTTTCCTTTATTGCATTCCATATCATATTGGCGTGTGATTTCTTCGTCTAACATAGAGATGTCCATGTCATCGTTTATGATTTCTTTATCATCTTTGTACGGTTTATTGTCAATATATATTTGTTCTGAATGGGGTTGATTTTCTATGCACATTTGGTCTTCATGTGGTTGATCATCGATGTACATTTGATCTTCATAGGGTTGATTATCGATGTACATTTGATCTTCATATGATTGATTATCGATATACTTTTGGTCTTCACTATCGTATTGTGTTCTGTTCTCATGATATGGCTCATTGTCTACTGACATTTTTTCTGATGCACTTTCATATTCTAGTTCTGATGAATCATGATATGTCATATTCATTTTTGATTCATTTATTATCTCAAATAACTGATTAAATTTATCATTTATGTCATCTTTCATTTTTGCCAAGTCTTCCCTTTGGGATTGTATTTGGTTCTTTATATTTTCATTCATTTGTTCACTTTGTTTATAGTTTGAGGGTAATCGTTTAATTTGTTTTTCTATCCTTAATTTCATATTGTTGATTTCATTTCTTATTTTCTCTTCTTGCTTATTATCTCTAATTTGCTGTTTGAGATCTAATATTCCATCGATTAATTTTGAATTCATACTCTTAATCTCATCATTCGCATTTTCATTTAACTTCTGTTCTAGCATATCTTTCATTTCTCCCAAATATTGTGATATGTCTTGTTCTGATTTATTGAATGTCTGTCGTGTACTTTCACCTAGTATACCTCCATCACCACCTAAGATTGTGGAATCAAAATCGTTACATAATGACTTGTTAGAGTTTGTACGGGTTTCAACAATATCGGTATTACCGTCATTATTATCTTTGAACCTAATATCACCACCTGGGTATAGAGGTTGCTGATCACTTTGTTTTTCTAGAACATTTTCAATAATTTTGTCGGTATCACCACCTAAGTCTTTCGAGACGTTACTGTTGTTAAATTTCAATTGATCAATTGTATTTTTAATGTCGCGTAGTGTCATGTCTGCATACAATGAATTATTTGTTGGTCTATCTAATGTTTGATTCGAAGGTACATTAATGACAACGTGAGGTGGATTACCTGTGTTATTGAGTGACGGTAAAACTGTATCGTTAGAATTGGTCACATTTTCAAGTGATTGAGATTTTGAGATGTGACTTTCTTCGAGTGATACATTGTTATTGTTGAACTCTAACATATTTTCCATATCGGATAGATTGAACTGTTCTATATCAAAAGTATCATAATTGATGGTACTGTTGTATCCTATCTGTTCATGAAACCAGGTTGTATACATGGTATCTAATATTTTCACGTGTCTAGTGTGAGTAATTTTTCCATATGATAGTAAGCTTTCGCCTTCTTTGAAGTGATTAAGATCCTTGTTTGGATACCAAACTATACTACCACCATATACGGTATCACTGGTACCTAAATATATCCCTCTAGTACCTCGATTTTCCAATTTTCCTTTATGTTTAAAATTTTTGATAATAGCCATAGAACCAAATTTATGTAATGGTATGTCAGTGTATGTGTTCTCAGCATTAATTTCTTCTAGAAGATATAATAAAGGTGATTTATTTTTGATTTCGTTTCTGCCAGAATGATTCATTTTTTCAATCGTAAATTTTGCTGCATAAGTCCAGAATTCTAATGGTAATTTGGATTTGTTTAACATTTTTCTAACTTGAAACATTATGTCTTGATTTAATTTTTCTACTTTTCCATTACTTTTAGATGAGTAACCCGATGTAGTCATTAATTTAATCCCAGAGTCGATCAGTACTTGTTTTGATTTACCCATAATGAATTCTGTACCTTTATCAGTGAATAATTGTTTGATAGGAAAACCCCATTGTTTTTCATTTAGTTTGATATATTCGTGTAGAAATAGATGTACATCCTGTTTTGATTTCGGGAAATATATTGATTTATATTGTGTGAATGCATCTATAAGGACTAACATGTACTTCGATGTATCACCATATGATTATCCTTTTCCATTCGTGACGATGCATATATCTGAATGTATCTTGAAGAAGGGTATGTTCACTTTGTATGGATCAGTAGATCCTCTATAAGTAGCTCTCGATTTGATGTTAGCTTCTACATTAGAAGCGTCTACAGAGTATACAGATATGTTATTTAAGTTTTTAACGTTATCCGTTAACCAGTAATCATCTAAACGTGTCAACTCTGTAATGGTTTTATTTTCGGAGTTAGTTATCCTAGGATTTTTGGCTGTAAGCCATGTCTCCATACCATTTTGATATAAATCATTAACACTTAAGATGTTCCATCTAATGTTAGGAGCGTAGTATGTCTTTATCCTTTTACCACCAATCTTAACAAAACCGTGACCTTTAGTGTTGATTCTATTATTATTAGCATCTAAAATGTCCATTTCTGAGTTGTAAATTGGAGTGTAATTTTCTAATAATTTCTTATTAAAGACCACAGATACTTGAGCCCCCGAATCCAACATAAATTGATATTTGTACTTTCTGCCAATGCGTGTCTGTACTTTCTTCGGGTCTGTTGATATATCAAAACCCTTTGATTTGAGGAAATTCATGGTACGTTCTACGTCCTTATCACAGTTAGCCATTAAGTGAGATTTACTACCACACCAGTGGCACTTCTTATCGTCGATTGAATGGTTAAAATTAATCGACTTTGGTAGCAAGGCCTTCTCTTTAGAAATCATTTTCTCAAGTTGAGAAATAATAAGGAAAATCGACTTATCCTCATAGTCCAAATCTTCAAAATAACTACTAAAGTAATCGGGAAAGTGGTGTTTGTTTAAAGCAAATACACATTCACCCATCTGATTTTCGAATGTAGTACTCTTAATCAATTGAAAGTTTGATACGATACTTGTGATTTCCTTTAAGAAATCTTTTGTACCGAGATCAGCAATCAATAATTGATTATATTTGACAACTAATTCGTATGCCTGTGTTTTGATGTCTAATCTTTCTATGATTAGGTGAATCAAAACAACGGAATTTCGGTCCATACTATTGGGATTATTTTCAACAATATAGGACCACAGATCCTTGCTCACAGTTTTTCTAATGATTGCCATTAATGATGGTTCTAAGTGCCTGCATATGACAACATTATGCTTTGCGATCTTTCCACTGGAAAGAGCAAAAGCCTGTTTGAAATGAGCATCCAAATCAATGTTGTTCATATACATTCTTAGACTGTTCATCCACATACCAAAGTAGTTGGATGACTCCAATAAATCAGCACTTATCTCCTCCTTTACTGCTTTACCTGATAGACTGTAGCAGTAACTATCTCCGTGATGTAGCTGACACCTAGAGTCCTTAGTCCTACTTCTGTCTCCGACAGTTTCGACTTCCAACTCATGATTAAACCAATCATCAGTGATCTCTACATCATTCATCGCCTTGACAAATGAGTTTGGGTAGAACTTGGTCAAAGTATCCATGAACCAGTTCCCAGTTGACCCCCCATGTGAGGTTTTTACCTCCTCTTCTCGGTTCTCTTTCAAACCGATACTTTTTTGGAATTTCCGCTTCTCATCAGCGGAAAGCTTAGAGTAATTATCATAAGCATTGTCGTACCTTGTGGTATCTTCCATGCTTATATCGTAATTGCTATTCTTGTTCATGTCCATAATATATATACTTTGACCTATCTATAAAAGAAATTATAAATTGTATGTATATATAAAGTTAAACTGAAACTTATTTTACGTTTGAATAACTTTACGTCGAACCCCTATTTTCACATTCGCTGCATGGAATCAGGGTTTCTCATATAATTACTGTAAATGAAATAACTTCATTCTCACATATAGACAGTGTTTTGTGTATCAACACCTTCCCGATTAGGAAATTTGTCCAGCGACCGCAGCAATTTTTTTTTTTTATTTTTTTGTTGCGTTTTTTTTCTCCGTTTTTGGTTGCCCTCCGGCATAAAGACGTGACTCTGCTGGAGACTGTCGTTTCCTCCTTGTGTTTCGAAAGCTGGGACACCCATTGACACACCCGTGGAACGACAGACGCTAGACACAACTACTGAGATACCTTAGCAAGATGGGTAACATGATGTCAGCCCCGGTGACTGAAAAAAACATCACCATGGTGCAAAATGATTATATTTCACATGCAATTGGAGAAATGCAAGGCTACAGATTGACCATGGAGGACGCATATTGTGACATTGACGACAATATCGAAGTGATAGTGAAGGACAAGTTCATTGATCCTGTTTTGCACGTTGAAAGACAGAAAACTGAGCACTCGCTGAACAGTGTAGATAGCTGCAATACAAGTATAAGCGTGAATACTTCAACAACTGGTACCAATAGCGATATAGGTACATCTTCACACGAAAACTCCATTAGAATTAATATATACGGGGTGTTTGACGGTCATGGTGGAACGAGTACTTCTAAATTTGTGAGTGAAATATTACCTTTAACTATCAAGCAGGCGCTAACACTAGAGATTAACAAACTTTCCATAGAAAACAAATTGAAACTGTTGGATCCCGAAAACACAGAAACTCTGCAGATAATCAATTTCTCCAAGATATTAAAAGATTGTTTCATGTTGGTTGACCATAAATTTTACTATGACCCTAACAATAACAGTGGATCAACAGCCGTTGTTGTCATAATGTTTAAGGATTATATAATAACTGCAAATACAGGTGATTCTAGATGTATTCTATCAAGAAATGGGTATGTGAAAAATTTATCGTTTGATCATAAACCTAAAAATTTAGGAGAGCTTATGAGGATTCACAATGATGGCGGTTATGTCTCACAAAATAGAGTAAATTCGATTTTAGCTTTAAGCAGAGCATTTGGTGATTTTAATTTTAAACTTCATAATAATAACAACCATGGAAGATTTAATTTATCCAAAAGCAATAAAAAAGTACCATTAACTCCACCTGAAGAATTCCAAGTGACTGTCGAGCCTGATATTATTTTCCAAAAATTGGATAAATCACAAGATGAGTTTTTGGTAGTAGCGTGTGACGGTGTCTGGGATTGTTATAAGTCTAACGATTTGATACAGTTGATAAGGCATCAGTTATCATTGGGCAAAAAATTAACTGAAATTAACGAAATAATATTGGATAATTGTATTGGTATGGCCAATACCATAACTGGAATTGGGTTTGACAATATGACTATCATTATCATCGCACTACATAAAGAGCAAAATGGTTTGAACTCATGGTGCCAATTTATAAAGAAGAGAGTGCTGGATGAAAAGTTCGGAAAGTTTGGACATTGATGTGTTCATTTTAAGCTCACAAGGGAGAAAAGAGAAGATTATCTCTCTTTTTCTGTTCCAATTGCATTTTTTTTGTATCTTCATGTTCATATTCATTACTAATATTATTATTACTACTGTTAATATATTTTTATTTTTATTTTTTACTTTCTCTCTTTTTCTTTCATCCTTTCCAGCCACTTCCCTAATGATAATTTGTTTCCTTTTCTTATACACTTTATTACTCAATATTTTTTATTCTTGTTGTTCAGGTCTGTTGATAACTTTTCTACGATTATTTACTGTCTATATAAATATATAAATATATTTACTAACTATTACGTTGATTCCAACTCCGATAACCATCTGGTGGCATGGTTTTTATCTTTTGCTTCAAGTGATATTTTTTTGATATCTTTGTAATCGTGTATATCATCGAATCTCGCATATTTGAACCCTTTGCAATTGACACCTTTAAAACTACTCATGCATAGCCAAACATAGTATCCAATATTATCACCTTTGAATAGCCTCCTTAATATCATCTGTGTTTTACATTTATCACACATGACTAAATTTTTTTGAATATATGGATTCCCCATTCTAAAAGTAAGATTAAATCTTGCTTCCCCTGCCACAGGATGCCTTTCAACCATTGAATTTTTCAAAGTTGGGACACAATGCCTGTACAATTCTTGGGTACTTGGTAGCATAAGTATTAACGTATTATGGGAAATTGGGATATTATAAATAATTGAATTGGTTGGCATTATTCTACGTAAACGGAACAATCTTGTAGATCCTAATGTCATCGAAGCAATAGTTGGAAGAGGTCCAATGTTGGTTAGTTTATCGGTATGCCAGTCTAAGTGTGATTTGTTATCTTGGTAATAGTTTGCAACACAGAAATTGCTTTCCCAATTCGAATCTATAAGATAGCTAGGTTTCTCTTTATCATTATATAGCTCTCCTAAAACTTCATTGACTTTGTCATCTATATAAGCTTGACACGTTTTGATATCTGGTGTAAACTTTACAGATTTCATTTCATCACTTTTGTATGTAGGATCATAATCAACAGCTAGATCATCAGTGAAAAAAATTGTCTTCTGTGTTGAACGACAAAGGTTTCCTGCTATGTAAAATTCTTTTGCTTTGAATAGCATTTTCTGGGATATCAAAGACTTGAGAATGTCATCTGCCATTTTCTGAGGTAAAAAGTTGGGAATAACTTTGAGTGGTAAAACAGACTCTATATCTTTCACCGATTTCAAGGTTATAGTCTGATTAGTAGCTGAAACTGGTGGTATCGATGGTTTCAAAAGCTTACAAAGAGAGTTAACGCTACCAGCGGCATCTTCATTTTTTCGTTTTAACGTGTTTGGCAACTGAACACGGTCAACTGTACTAACCGTGTTTTCCTGATCTACTAAAGCCGGTTTTTCAACTACCGGCTCTTCTTTAATAACAGAAGTGATATCTTCTTCCTTTGCAGGTTCTGCTACAGTTTCGGCTTCCTCAAAAGAGTCATCGCCTAATAAACCAAAAGTTGCTTTCAAACAACCGTCGCAAGAGATCAATATTTCCAATAACGATTCCTTTTCGTATTCCGGGAACCGTTTCAGCAATTTCCCAAGCTTGTCTTCGGTATCCATCATTATATTAATACAGCTAGTCTGCCCAACGATGTCTTCGGACTTATCTTCTCTGTCAAACTGGTGCAAATGACACTCTTTCAGTGTAGACGCGTTGTGCAAATCGGTGGCAAAACGGCGAACTGGTGGCTTTTTTATTCATGGTGCGAACAAAAAAACGCTTACGTACACACATTGCATATTACATATTACACATTACAAGTTGCTATCATCATTTGCTCAATCGGTCTTCGACCCATTCTTGCATCTTGACTGCTTTTATCATCTCGTTTTCTCCGTAACTCACACCAAACGTGTCTTTCGTTTTCAGAGTGTTGTTCATCCATTTCCTGGCTATGGCTTTTCTTTGAAGGTTGCCGTTCTTGGAAATCAGAAGTCCAGTTGGTTCAATGAATGAAATTATATCAATCACCACTTTGAACTTGTTTAGCAATTTTAGAATCATCAACGGAGTGACCGTGCTCAAGCTGCGGACAGTTGACGTTGCAACAATCAATACCGTATATTCACCTGCTTTGAAAACACATGCTCTTTGGATGCCGTCAAAAGACTCCATACAATCTTCAATATCTTTTGCAAAATATTGCAATCCACAATAATCAAACGATTCTTCAATCTTTCCCAAATTATATAGCAAATTTATATCCACAACTTTATTGTTACTGAATGATTTTGTTACGTTATGTAAAAATCCAAAATCTCCTGATCGTATGTATATTCCTTTCTTACCTTCAAATTCTCCACTTGTAAGATCATTGTTTATAGCATTGTTGTCATCACCTGCAAATGATAATGTGAATTTAGATGAAACCCATATTTCACCAAACTCCCCAACTTTACATAATTCTCTTGTTTGTGGATTAACAATAATAACTTCAGTGTTGACACTTACAATCCCGGAATCTGTGACTGGAATTGAACCTGGATAATCTTTTGGGTTCACTATACTAATATAACCTTGTGAGAGTCCTTGTGGATCTAACCATAGCACAACAGGCTCGAATGACAATAAAGATCTAGTACTAACCAATGGATTTAAAACATGGTTGTAGATATGAGATATCGCTTTTGGTCTTACATTGTTAACAATAAAATTTTCTTTGTATTTTTCTAATAGTAAAGGATCGGCTCTGTTGGTTTCCCAAGATAACATCAAATTCTTAATCACTTTCAGATTTGTTTTTTGCTTGGGGTTTTTACTGAGCTCGTTTTTATCAATTGCATATGTTAACATCCGACCGGTCATGTATATATTTTCAATTCTATATCTTTCAACGGCTTGGAAAAATGTACTAGGGTAGCAAAGATACTGTGCTCCACTCATTAAATACGTCACGGTACCCAAATAAATACCAAGAATACTACTTTGTAAAAATCCTAAACCAAAAGTAAAGTCTGCACATCCAATTAAAGGAGAAATTCCATTAAGTTGACAAGTCTCTTTTACACTTAAACACATTTTCATTAATTTATCATGAGTAACTGCAACACTTTTATAAGCAACATCAGCAGACCTAATAATCCAAATCATGCAATTCAAGGACTTTGCCGATTTCCTATAAAGTTCCATTTTTTTGTATGTTGATTTCCCCATTGAAGAAGTTTTAGCATGTTTGGACGTGTTTCTTAATTTTGGAAGAGTTACCTTCAGCTTCAATGCCATTGTTTTTAATTTGGAACTTGCAGGTTTAGATTTTAGTATGTTCTCTGTTTCATTGCTAACAAAAATTGCTTTAACTTTGAATTCCTTGATTACACTTACAAATGTTTCAATGTCTTCGTCAAGTGATTTTGGTTCTTTACTGAAAGTAGGAAAAGGGATAACAATAAACCCAGCAAGCCAACAGGCAAACAAACAAACAATGTATTCTTCTGATAATGAGTAAAATAATATCACGTAATCACCAGCATTTAACAATTTCTTCTCTAGAATATATGCACATAAGGAGAAAACTTTATTTTCAATTTTCTTCCAGGTAGCCAATTGCTTCGTTTCTTTCAAAATTAAACCTTCAATTTGAGCAAATGCTAATTCATCCGGTTGTTTATTAGCTCTGTATTCTAAGAGTTTAGTTATATTAGTAAACTCTGCTAAATCTATATGAGAACGTTCATCAACTGTGGCATCTTTTATATCAGTTCCAGATATTTGATAGTCGGCATGGCTTAAAACTTGTTTTCGAGATTCCGAACTATAAGAAGACCAAATACCACCAATGATATCATCACCATGAGAAATTGTACCTAAAGAGTTATATGGTTTGAATGTCACATAAACACTAGGTAATCTACCTTCTAAAAATCTTCTTTTTGTTAAAGTGTTAGCAACTTCTAATCTACCACTTTTCAATGTTCTTGATAGTGAGTTTGGCTTTGATACCATTAAAAAGAATAATCTTAAATTATGTTCTTTCTCTAATATATTCATAGCTTCTGTTAACATTATTTGTAGTTCAACTCTTGCAGCTGGAGTATTTTCAGTCATTGATGATAATTCCATTATAGCAACAGGTACAGATTCATTATTAACTCTAACATTAAAAAATGCACAATCTTTAAAATATTCAACACTTTTAGCTATTGTATGAGCCAAATGACTCGAATAATGATATTTGTAAACAAAATTTTTGGAATTGTTTTTCGTTAGTTCCAATCTATCATCTGATGATTTTATTATTGATTTCCTATTGTTACTATCCGAAGAAACTATCGATTTAGTACGGCCTGGTGTATTTGGAATTGGGTTATTATCAACATTCATTTCAAGATATTGATCATACCATGTTACTCTTTGATTTATTCTATCTTCATACATACCTAAAACATATATTTTACCATTGAATATGAAACCTAAAAGACCGGTCCTAACAAATTTTAAATTTAAAATACCTTCATAATCAGAGCATTCAGCTTGAAATATAGTTTCAGTTTCTTCTGGTACTCCCCAATAACCACCTGATATACAATTTGAATCTACCCAAATTTCACCCACTTCCAAAACTCCACTTAAAATTTTGGTTTCAGGATTAACCAATGCTAGTGTAGCATCAAGAACGGGATATCCAAAAGCTCCAACTCTTACATAATTTAAATTGGTTTTATTTCTTTCAGATAATAAAGATGGAGGCTGATCATCTATAATTTGGACAGAATTGGTTGATAATGAAACTTTATCAATTAATACTTCAGATAATTTATCTGTAAAATCATCATCACTAAATTCATCAGAAATTTTCAATCGTGATTGATTATTAAATATGCAACCTAATTGGTCTTCTTTAC
Organism: Pichia cabralensis; assembly: GCA_030569495.1. NCBI lineage: Eukaryota > Fungi > Ascomycota > Pichiomycetes > Pichiales > Pichiaceae > Pichia > Pichia cabralensis. The sequence goes on along the minus strand of JAJMLC010000150.1, from coordinate 133,396 downwards.
CGAACCAATCTCTCATTGCAATGATTGCACCACCGTGTTCACTTAATGACAAAACGGGTGAAACAATTCTACTACTATTAGGATTTCCTAAAGGTTTCAACCATCGTGCACTTAAATGTTCATTGAATTCACAATCGTTTGTATTGGTATCAATTAAACACCAATTCAATGAAGATATATCAACTTTTCTTTTATTGAAATTAATAGTATTTAAAGGATATGATTCATAATCGTAAACAACATTTTTCAATGTATAATAATCGGCTAATAATATAGATGTTCGATACGTTGATAACGTATTTGCTAATAAACCTGGAGTTTCAGCTGTTTTGGAAAACATCCATATGAATAAATTTCCAGTATATACAGAAAACAACATTGAAATGATTAAACCAAGAGAATTTCGGACATCTAGTGTACTTAATATATTATTCATTGTACGTCTTGGAGTGATTGTGGATCGTATCAATGGTAGTTTCATTCCCGGAGCTGTAGATAACATACTGTTTAGCATTTTCATTTGATTCATTACTGTATTGTGAGACATTACAACACCTCTTAATTCACCTGTTGGTGTTCTTGTAAAATCAATATAAGCAAGATCCGATTTTTTTAAAGGTGGATCACCATCTTTTTTAGAAGGTTTATAAGTACCCATATCAGAAGTTTTCCAAACAACCATACCTTTAGGCAATATACTTGTTTTCTTAATTTTTGCCTGTTTTTCAAAATATTTGAAAACGGAATCAGACATTAAACAAAGATGAGATTGAGTGTCATTCATTACAGAAACTAATTCTTTGCTTGGTATAGAACTATTTAAAGGTACTGCAACAACACCTGAAAGAAGACAACCATAAAAAGCAACCATAAAATCAATAACTTCTACATTTTGGTATATTAAGCACACACGATCACCCGGGTATAATGCAGCTTTATGTTTAATCTGTTTTGCGATTTTTTCGGCTCTGTAATATAATTTATCCCAAGTAATAACTTTACTTTCTTTACCTTTTGAATCAACAATAAGCACAGCAGGTTCTTTCTCGTATAACTTGGCACGTTTCCTTAAAATCATTGCCAGATTATCACATTCGTTTTTATTTTCTGTATAAAAGGAAACATCACGAGGATCCAGAGGTTTCTGCAACTCTTTCCTTATGTTTAGCTCATAATGGGAATTCAAATTGTGATATTTTTCAAGCAGTTCATCTGTATAAAAAGTTGACGGAATATTTGAGCTACCATCGATTGATTGGGAGACTCTATGAGACGGATGGAAAAAATCGTCACTTACAATATCTGAGTTTGTGTTTGTTCCTGTGTTGGTGTTGGTGTTTGAGTTGACATTTCTTAGTGGGTCATTACTAAACTCTGTATTTGACGTGGAATGAGTCGACTCGTTGCAATTAGTAATGTTAGGATTCAGTATTTCATTCCGTTTCTTCATGTAACCTTTATCGGTCAAATAGCCATCATGAAAATCGACAGCCAACTTTTCAAGCAGCAGGCGGATTTCAAGCGGTACATCATCTGGTATAGAGAAGTCCATTGTACTGGTCTTGTCTTTGCTTCTGAGATGAACAGGTATGGCTATGCAGGTACCAAACGTGTTAAAAGTAAACAAGTAGAAATGTTCAGCAACTGTTTTTATGCATCTGGATCTCTCCGTTTTGTAAGGTACACTTCGTTTGCTGTGCCTGTGCTGCGTCGACCGACCGCTGCTCAATAAAGGCGTGCTGAGCTGTTGAAACACAACACAAGAGTTGTGTGTATCCACGAGCTGGTTGGACAGAAAAGACAGTGTAGCATGCATTGTCTAGCTGATGTTGCACTGACACCGGTAAGTAGGGGGTACAAGTGATGCTACTGCAATTTATTCATATTTCCTGATATAGGGTGATACTAACATTTGATGCATTGTCTTGCATTCCGGACCTACCCAGCTTTTTAAAGATTGGTGTGTCAAATTTGACAATTGAGGAAGCCATTGACTCATGTATTCCAATATTGGATCGCAGTGGGTTAGATTATGTAATTCATGCTGGAGGTTTCACAATTGACGCAGAATGGAAGCTCGCAATGGACACAATCGGTCAACTGCATCAGCATTTGCACGATGAAGGCTTTGTGCGTGTTCACAGTGACTTGCGTGTGGGTACACGCACAGATAAAGACCAAACTATGAAAGATAAGGTGGATACTGTTGAAAACAAGCTTAACATTGCAAAATAGACAATTCCGTAATATTGCCGAGTTTATATGTTTCTTGATCTTTTTAAGCTTGTGTATATGATAAATTTAACTCAAACTAGTACATGTGTACGAGATTTAACGCAGGGAACTGTATGTCAAATGACGATGGCCTCCAAACAGAAACAAGCCACCCGTTAGCTGTAGAGTAAACAAAAAAGGAGGCACCTGAACAACAGGAAATCGTCCCCCCTTGTGCCAGTTGTAGCTACAGCAGCAATATATGTAGCCAACATGAATTTGGTGGAGCCCTGCTTTATAGGCCGAATCGCTGAATTTTTTTGTCCGGACTTCTAATTTTACATACTGCAAGCTGTACAAACCTAGCTTGCGTCTTTCTACCAACAGGACACAATATGACCGTGAAACTCAATTGCATTGCAGATATATGTCTTATCCCTATTGGTACGTCCACTCCGTCTGTTTCAGACTACATTGTTGAGGCTGAAAAGTTAATTAGAAGCAGTGGATTGAAAAACACTCTGCACAGTGCTGGTACTTCGATCGAAGGGCCTTGGGATGAAGTTATGGATTTGATTGGCAGACTTCATGAAAGGGTTCATGAGATGGGTATCTACAGAGTGCAAAGTGATATCAGAGTTGGTACCAGAACCGATAAAGCACAGACTATGCAAGATAAAGTCAACGCTGTTGAGTCCAAACTTGAAAAATAATTTATATGCATTGGCATGTGTAAATGAGTTGCAGTCGTTGCTACGAATTCCATACACTGTAAGTGTCTTAAAGTTACAAAGGGTTCACGGTTTATAAAAAGAAATTTATTTACATATCTTTATATAAGTACACACATATATATATATATACGTGTATAAGTCTATTAATTTAGAGCATACACGCTAGGTAAGTTATAGTTACAATTGCTATAATCTATCATTATATTAATTAATTATTTTTTCTATTCGTTTGGTATTTTTTGCTTGTTTTGTGGTTTGGTTTTAGTCTTGTATTATTTAAATACCATCGATGACAAGGGATTTCATAACCATGTAATCATCGACACCGTATTTAGAACCTTCTCTACCGAAACCTGACCATCCAATACCACCAAAAGGTAAAGAAGCTTCACCAAGTGCACCGGTATTAGCACCAATCATACCACAATGTAATTGTTCACCGAATCTGAAAATTCTAGCATAATCTTTTGAGAAGAAATAACCTGATAAGCCATATTCGGTATCGTTAGCTAAAGCTAAAACTTCTTCTTCAGTTTTAAATTTAATTAAAGGAACTAAAGGACCGAAAGTTTCATCTCTAGTAACGAGAGCATCTTGTGGAACATCACCAAGAACTGTTAATTCATGGAAATTTTCACCTAAATGAGGAGCTCTTTTACCACCAGTTAAAATTTTAGCACCTTTACTAATAGCTTCATTAATATGACTTTCAACTTTTTCAACAGCTCTTTGATGAATTAATGGACCATGAGTTGTTTCAGGATCTAAACCGTGACCTAATTTTAATTTATTAACAGCATCTGTAAATTTAGTTGCAAATTCTTCATAAACATCTTCATGAATATAAAGTCTATTAGCACAAATACATGTTTGACCTGATTGTCTTAATTTACAATTAAGTGCTGCATTAACTGCAACTTCAATATCAGCATCTTCGAAAACGATAAATGGTGCATTACCACCTAATTCAAATGATAATTTTTTCAAAGTTGAAGCAGATTGTCCCATTAATAATTTACCTACACCTGTTGAACCAGTAAATGAAATTTTCTTAATAATATTTGATTCACAGAATAATCTACCAACTTCAATAGTTCTCTTTTGATCAACTGGGAACATACTTAACATACCTTTTGGGAATCCAGCTTCTTGAGCTAAATAACCTAAAGCTAAAGCAGATAAAGGAGTTTCAGTTGCAGGTTTAATAACTGTTGAACAACCAGCTGCAAAAGCTGCACCTAATTTTCTTGTAATCATAGCAGATGGGAAGTTCCATGGAGTTAAAATACCAACAACACCAATTGGTTGTTTTGAAGTAATGATTCTTTTTGAAACAGAAGCTGAAGGAATTAAATCACCATGAATTCTTGGAGCTTCTTCAGCAAACCATTCAAAGAAACTTGAAGCATAGTTAATTTCACCTTTGGAATCAGACAAAGATTTACCATTTTCAATTGTACAAATTAAAGCTAAATCATCAAAATTTTCAATCATTAAATCATAGAATTTTCTAAGAATTCTACCCCTTTCTCTACCAGTTGATTTTAATTTATAATCATTGAAAGCAGCTTGAGCGTCTTTGATACCTTGTTCGATAACTTCGATTTTGGTGTTACTAATATTTAATAAATGAGCGCCAGAAGCTGGATCATCGACAGGGAAAGTTTCAGATAAATCGTTAATCCATTCACCGTTGACTAAGGCACCAGTTTTAATTAAATTGACATTCTTGATACCATATTTTTCAGCAAACTTGTTAATTTCTTCTTGAGTTGACATTATGATAGGCTATGTTGTGACTTGGAAAGAAAGTTTAAATAATATTTAAACCAAGAAAACAAAAACAAAAAAATTAAGGCAAAAGTAAAAGTAAAAATGGGTAAAAGGGGGTTAGAAATACTTAAAAAGAAGAAAGGGTATAAATGGGAATCATTTTCTGTTTATAAATGAAAATTTTTCCCCCAAGATTGTATATTATTCAGATATGGAATGCTTATTACACATTATCACCGTTTAATGTCTAGCAACGATATTGGGAAAATAGCGCTTTTCTAGTCAATTAGGCGGGATTCGTGCCCGCTAAAACTTTTAGCGGGACTTTCCCCATTTCCCCTTGTTTCTCTGTTTCTGCACAGTAAAGCGAGGCGAAACACAGTAAACTACACGCGAACCTTTTTTTCCCCATTTTTGCTGTGTTTTCCTTCAAATCAATGGGCGACGCGTCGACCGGCGCGTCGGTAGGCGGGTAACAAGGCATTGCCTAAACGGGTAATTCGAGACAACGCGGAAACTGTAGAGTCATTCCTTGGGCATTTTTATGAATGGTTTGGCCACTTGTCGATTTTTTTTCAGCAATTCATTTCTTTTTATCGTCTTTAAGGGTATTACTCTTTCTCTTTTTTCTCCTTTTTTCTTCTTTCTTTCTTCTTCTTTCATTTTTTTTTCTTTTTGATTACACATACACACAATCGATTTATATTTACAATGTCAAAGGGAAAAGTCTGTTTAGCATACTCTGGTGGTTTAGATACCTCAGTTATTTTAGCTTGGTTATTAGAACAAGGTTATGAAGTTGTTGCATTCATGGCTAATATTGGTCAGGAAGAAGATTTTGCAGCAGCTGAAAAGAAAGCTTTAGCAATTGGTGCAACCAAATTTGTTTGTGCAGATGTTAGAAAAGAATTCGTTGAAGATGTTTTATTCCCTGCTATTCAAGTTAATGGTATTTATGAAAATGTTTATTTATTAGGTACTTCATTAGCTAGACCTGTTATTTCTAAAGCTCAAATTGATGTTGCAGAAAAGGAAGGTTGTTTTGCAGTTTCTCATGGTTGTACAGGTAAAGGTAATGATCAAGTTAGATTTGAATTATCATTTTATGCTTTAAAACCTGATGTTAAAGTTATTGCACCATGGAGAGATCCAAATTTTTTTGAAAGATTTGCAGGTAGAAAAGATTTATTAGATTATGCTGCAGAGAAAGGTATTGAAGTTACTCAAACTAAAGCAAAACCTTGGTCAACTGATGAAAATATGGCACATATTTCATTTGAAGCAGGTATTTTAGAAGATCCAGATTGTACACCACCAAAAGATATGTGGAAATTAACTGTTGATCCAATGGATGCACCAAATACTCCAGAAGATTTTACTGTTGAATTCCTTAAAGGTAAACCAGTTAAATTAACAACTAATACAGGTAAATCATTTACTGATCCTGTTGAAATTTTCCTTGAAGCAAATGCAATTGCAAGAAGAAATGGTGTTGGTAGAATTGATATTGTTGAAAATAGATTTATTGGTATTAAATCAAGAGGTTGTTATGAAACTCCAGGTTTAACAATTTTAAGATCAACTCATATTGATTTAGAAGGTTTAACTTTAGATAGAGAAGTTAGAGCAATTAGAGATACATTTGTTACTCCATCATATTCAAAATTATTATATAATGGTATGTATTTTACACCAGAATGTGAATATGTTAGATCAATGATTCAACCATCTCAAAATACTGTTAATGGTCAAGTTAGAGCAAGATGTTATAAAGGTTCATTAACTATGTTAGGTAGATCATCATCAACTGAAAAATTATATGATGCAACTGAATCTTCAATGGATGAATTAACTGGTTTTGAACCACAAGAAGCTTCCGGTTTCATTGCTGTCCAAGCAATTAGAATTAAGAAATATGGTGAAAAAGCTAGAGAAGACGGTTCCGGTTTAGCTTTATAATTTTGACTTTAATATAGTACAAAACAGAAACATTCCTTTTTTTTTGTTCTTTTTCTTTTTTTTTTTAAAAAAAAACACATTTTGTTTTTATACCTTGCATGTATATTTCTAAGATATATATTTTTTTAACATTATAGGGGAAAAAATCACGAAGAAAAAAAAGGGTAGTTGTAGTAAGCAATGGTTGGAGAAAATTTGAATTGTTCTTTTATTTTTTCTTTACAAATAAATATATATACTATATGTACAAACGATTTCTATAAATATAATACAAAACACGAATAAATTAGAAACCAAAATTGGAGAAGACAAGGAAAAAGAAATGAAACGAATGAAAAAACGAAAGTGAAAAAGGGGGTCTAATAGAAAGAAAAAACGAAATAAAAGGAAAACGAAAAGGAAAAAGGAAAAAGAAAAAGAAACCGAAAAAGAAACTAAACGGGTGGAAAGCAGTAACAAGATTAACGAGCGTTTTAATTATCAGAAAGCGCAACCACAACAGGATTCAACCAAGCTTTCCAATATTGAGAATTTTGAACTCTATCCAATTTGCTCAAAATGAAATCAATTTCTGGTCTATAATGACTTTTCTTCAAAAATTTACATTGTTTTGAAGAAAGTAATAAAATATAATAACCAACAATAATTAAAGATCTTGGTTCACCAATTGCAACTAAATCAATAAATTCATCTGGTACTCTATAAAATAATCTATGAACTGTTACTAGTAAATCATTTTCAAAAATTTCATTACCTTTATCATCTTTCTCTGCACCATTTTCAGAAATTGAATTTTGATAAATTCTATAATTAATTTTCAATTTTTCCAACATTAAATTCAAAATTGATTTATTTGATTCAGTTAATGATTGAACAATTAATTTATCATTAGATTCCGATTCATAATTACAGTTTACTAAATCATTTAAAAATTCAGGATAGTAAATATTTAATGAATCACTGTAATATCTAAATCTAACTCTCATTATAGTTTCTTTAAAAATATCACAACCAAAGAAAAATGTTTGAAAAGTATCTTCAATAAATTGCATATTTTTATATAACATTAAAAAAGATCTTGAAGCAATTTTTTGAGTTGGTAAACAAATTGATAAAAAAATTTGAAAATATGTTGTATAATATAAACAGCAAGTTCTTCTACAAGTTTCTTCCATATTAACATCAACATTTAATGATTGTAAAGATCTTTGAATATGATAATCTGATAATGATAAATAAACGTCAGGTTCTAAACATAAGAAATCATCTTTATTATTATTATTTTTACTTAAATGATATAAAGTAATTAATGATAGTGCATCAAAAACGTGATATAATGAATCATATAATGAACTATTTTCATGAACAATTAAAATTACTTGTACCATAAATGGATCACTTGTTAAAAAGAAAGGTAAATTATTAAGAGAAAATTTCAAAATTTTCATATTAAATTCTGAATGACAAGCATAAGATAATAAATGTTGACTTATATGTAAATTTGATAAATATGAATGATCAATTATTGGAGAAATTAACATTGAATTATAATATTTATCGATATTATTTATAATTGTATGATTTGGTAATCTAGTTGAATGAATAATTTGATTTTGAATATGTTTAACATCATCGAAAAAATTTTTAACATCAGCTGAATTTGTACCTGATTTTTTAAAAGAAGTTTGTGGTAAAGTGAATGAGTTATAAATAGTTTCAGATTCTTGAGTTGAATGTCTTGCATGTTTGAATTTATTAACAACTTCAGTACAAAATTGCTCATGCATATTATTCAGCGGATCAATTTTATCATCAACACATCTAATTCTTGGTTCTAAAGCATTAATATTTGGTATTGGACCATTTATACCTGTTACGTTTGTTCGTATTAAAGGTTTAAAAGTAGATTTATGATTAATTGATATATTATCAAGAGTTGAAACGGGAGCATCGGCAATTGAATGAATTGATTTAATTTGCTTAATACAGATATTGGCGTTATCATGTGAATCTACCTGAGAAGAAGTTGAAGATTGTGTAGATGAGAAAACTGAAGACTGTGGGGAATTCGAAGATCGGAGATTTTTCTCTTTGGCACTGGTGTTGATATTATCATTAGTAGCAAAAGAATTTTTATTGATGTGGTTACGGTCATGATTAAGATTTTGATTCTGGCTGTGACTTAGATCATGATTCTTAAATTCAGGATCATTTATACCTGGATTACTATTAGTAATTTGAATATCATTATAAACGGATACATTTAATGGTGTGTGCACATTAAAGTCTTTTGAAGATAAATTTCTACTGTTTGATTTCAACGGAACAGGTAAATAAATGCATTGAAGTTCTCTTTTTTGACATCTTAAACAGATAGGTTTTGTTTCGTCACATTTAATCCTTCTTCGCTTACAAGACGTGCAACCAGTTTTGGCCTTTTTGTGAGGTTTCCTTACATAAGTCATTGTAATTGGTGTGTCCTAGTCTCCTGAGCAGAAACAATGCAACGCTGGTCAGATAGCAAGTTGCATACACACACAGACCTCTTCGCCACCAACAAAAACAAATAAATAGGTAAAAAATAAAAAATAAAAATAAAAATGCAACACTAGTTTTTTTTTCCGAAATCTTCGTTTCCATCGCATTCCGTGTCGAACGAAGAAAACTTTTCGAAAACCGCCAAACCGGCAAACACTTTTTTCACAGTTTCTCTTCCTTTTCCGGAAATAAGACAAATACAAAACGGGGGAAAGAAAGAAAGAAGGCAAATTTCCCGGAATTAATTTATGCGCGGCATCGCTGCGTCGGTCGATCGGCGCGTCGGTGGGCAATCTCTTCTGCTTACGTGATACAACTTGCTTTTCGTTTTTTTTTTGCTACTCATCTACACAGTGCAGTTTAAATTAATAACTTATAAACACTATTTCTGAACACCACTATACTTTTCCCTCCATTCATCAATCTTCTTTTCATCAATTCTATTAAACAAATATTGTGGCTTACCAATACAATGACCAGATTGAATCCATAATTCAAATTCATCAGGTATTGCCAATTTTGGCGCATTTAAAATTTCAACAATTTTATCTCTAACTTCTGGCATATATGGACCAATTAATGAACTTACTGCATAAACTAAATTAATACCAATACCTATAACTGCATCAGATTTATCTGCTTCATTATCAAATAATGAATTATCTAATTTATTATCTTGTAAAAATAAATTACCTTGAGAACTTAATTGCATTGCAGTTTCTAAACCTTTACGTAATTTACAATTCTCTAAATCTTCATTAAATGTTTTAATTAATTTATTAATTTCAATTAAATTGGAATTTTCAAAATTTTCAATATTTTTAATATTAAAATTTGGTATAACTCCATTATATTTCGCATTAATAAATTTAACAATTCTATTAACAAAATTACCTAAATTTGCTAATAATTCAGAATTATTTTTTGTAACAAATTCATTCCATGAAAATTGTGAATCTTGATGTTCAGGTCTAATTGATGCTAAATAATATCTCCAAACTGATGGTGAAATTCCTGTTTCTTTTGCATTATTACCGAAAACTCCAACACCTCTAGATTTAGAAAATTTTCCACCTTCATATTGTAAATATTCTGTTGTATTAATATTATATAATAAATTCCAATTATCTTTTGTACCAATTTCAGTTGCAGGGAAAACAACTGTATGAAATGGTACATTATCTTTACCCATAAATTGATATAATTTAACATCATTTTGAATATCTTCTTCAGAATTTTTTAACCACCATTTTTTCCAATTATTTGTATAATTTGCTGTAATTGAAATATATCCAATTGTTGCATCAAACCAAACATATAAAACTTTATCTTCAAATTCTTTTAATGGAACTGGTGTACCCCAAATTAAATCTCTTGTAATACATCTAGGTTTTAAACCTTCTTTTAACCAAGAATTTGTAATTGTTTTAGCATTTTTTGACCAATTACCTTCAATACTTTGCTTTTCAACCCATTTTCTTAATTCAGGTTCTAATTTATCTAATGAAAGAAATATATGTTTAGAATCTCTTGGAATTGGAGTTGCATTATCTAATTTACATCTTGGTTTAATTAATTCAAATGGATCTAATAAACCACCACATTTATCACATTGATCACCTCTTGCATCTTCATAATGACATTTTGGACATTCACCTTCAACATATCTATCAGCTAAATAACCTTTATGTTCAGGACAATATAATTGTCTCATAATTTGTTCATCTAAATAATTATTTTTATATAATTTCATAAAAATATCTTGAGCAATTTCAGTTTGTTTATCAGTTGTAGTTCTACCAAAATAATCAAATCCTATATCAAACCAATCATAAACTTCTTTATGAATTTTATGATATTTATTACATAATTCTCTTGGTGAAATTTTTTCTTCTAATGCTTTTGTTTCAGTTGCTGTACCATATTCATCTGTACCACAAACAAATAATGTATTAATATTTTTATCTTTACAATATCTTGCAAATATATCAGCAGATAAAACCGAACCAACAATATTACCTAAATGTGGAACATTATTAACATAAGGTAAAGCAGAAGTAATTAAAATATTACGTTCATTAGGTTTTGGAATAATTTCATCATTTGAAAATTTAATAGATTTATTTGGTAAAATATTTGATTTACCAGTATTTTCTTCAACTGATCTTTTAATTTTAGTATTTTTTAAAGTAAAACTAATAGCATTTTCAATTTCTGGAATTTTAGAAAATTCATTTAAAAATTTAATATTATTTAATAAATCATTTGATTTATAAATTAATGGATAAATTGATGAAAAAATTAAAATTTGACTAATATTTTTAGAATCTAAATTATTTAAAAAATTTTCAGTTATTGAATTAATATATTCAATATCTTCACTATTAAATTTAGAATTTGAATGATTTTTAACAAATTTGTATAAATCAGATTCTAAATTTGAATAAACCAAATCATCCGAATAGTTAATTTTAGGATTTGAAACAGTTTTCAAAAATTTAACAATAGTATTTGAATGAAATAAATGGAATTTTGTTTTATTGTTAATTAAAATGGCATGTTTAGAATTAGAGATGTTGCTGTGAATTAAATCGTCAACTTCAATTTTTTCATCAGCTGCTTTTTGTAAAGCTTTGAACAGAGCGTCATCGAACACAGACGCTGCAATGGAAACTTTGAGATTAGAAATCAAAGCTTCCAGAGTGCTATCACGGGATAAGTAGAGTGAATAAGACATTGCTTGCTGAAACAAACACAGAGGACTCGGGAGCAGCAGGGGGAAGCAGAGGAAAGGAATGAAAAGCAAGAGAAGGAGCAGGAGCAGGAGCAGGAGCAGGAGCAGGAACAAAACGTTGTCAGGTAAATTGCAGAAGCAAGAGTCATTCTCTCATTCTCGCTGCTCGAGACAGTTTTTTTCAGATTTCTTCGTTGTCGGTGCCAGCACAAAAGAAGGACAGCTGTTGGAGTACTGGGAGTCAAAGTACCCTGGCTGTAACCGGTGTATCTTCTTTTCCCAATGCTTGAACGCTTCAATGCTGGTATCAATTTTGGATGGCACTTGTTCGTACTCCTGTTTTTTCTGTAGCATTGGATTCACTATTTGATCCATAGAGTGATTTACGGCATGCTGTAGCTGCGATGCGTTAATCAGCTGTTTGGGCTCAGTTTCAGGAGGAATTGGAACAGTAGTGGAAATGAGAGCTTGTAATTGAGGATTTACTTCTGGTATTTCGTCTCTATCAGCTACGTAGTAATCTTGGTCGTGCATTGCCCCTCCTTGTGTGTGCAGATAAAAAGAGATTACTTGTATGCAGAAGTTTATTATATGGAAAAAGAAAAAAAAAGGATACGGCATTGAAATACACAAAGGGTTCAGCTTCGGTACGAGACGTCTGCTGAAACGTAGGTTGGAGGCACCTGCAGACATGTACGTATCGGTCTGTATAGGTTCATTTAGTATTGTAAGTAATACAAAGGACACTACTGTATGCATGCACACAATAGCTTGTAGAATATATAGGTTTTTTTTTCCAGTTTACATATCTTATTTAGAGACACCGGTTGCTTTAACAGCCTTGGATTTACCGTCATCGGTTCTTTTTTTGTCAGCTTGTGCAATTTTAGTCTTTAATTCACGCATTAAGAATTCAGTTTTAACTCTGTCATCTTCGTATTGTGCATAGAATAAACCAGATTGAATAACAACAATACCTAAGAGTAATACAGCAAGTATAACTTCAGTTGCTAAAATAACAGAAATTCCTGTAGCTTCATCTACATCACCCCATTGGCCTGCTTGAGCTGAGTAAACACCAAATCTGACGTTGGATAAATAAGCGCAAACGCATAAAACGTAAATGATGAATGAACCATATTCGAAATACTTGGTATCTTCACTTGGATTGAAGATCTTAACACTAAATCCTAGAAATCCAACAAGGATAACACCGTACATGGTATAAGGAATGAATTTAGGTACATCTAACCATAAGAGATAATGGTCCAAAATCAATTTAGAAACTTGGTCGACAGTTTTATCGCCTAAATCGTAAGTCCAGAGTGAATAGTATGAATATGGCCAGTGTGAGAAAAGCACACCTAAGAAGAAGGTAGTTGAAAGAAGGCAAAGCAAAGTGCCTGCAGTAGTAAGTGACTGTAGATTCATTGTGTGGTTGTACAAACAAACAGCCAAATCAAAAGAAACCACAGTTCACTAGAGAAGAGAAGAGAGTGCACACAACAAGCACCAAGGACGTCTTCGTAGTGAAACCAAGCATTGTCAAGTGAAAAAAAAAATTACTTATCGGCGTTTCGTTATCGCTTTTCGAGATCAATGAGGCAATACAAACGGAAACGAGTTTCGCTGTGTGTTTTGTGTGGGGGCCGGGTGGCAAACAGCAGTAAAATAAAATGAAATATTACCATCGACCCAGGTTGCGTCGGTCGGCGCGTCGATGGGCACAGTTTTATTTTTTTTTTGCCTTTTTTGCCTTTTTTGCCTTTTTTTCTGAAAATTTCCCGTTTTGTTCGTTTTCTCTCTTTTTTGGCTTTTTCTGGAGCTGAGCAGTGGCAAAAGAGCTGAAGACTCACGGAGAAGAAGCACAAACCGTCTGTTCTTTGGACTTTCCATTATCCACGTCTGTCATGTCGGAGTCGTCTTCTAATGTTGGTAACAATGACCCTAGTGGTGGCCCTGGAGGCCCTGGTGGCGCCGGTGGCTCTGCTAACAACAACAACTCACAGCAAAACGATGCTGTAAAGTCACAACAGTCAAATACCTCACAAAAGCAACACGAAGCTAGTTTCAACTTGAATAGATTGGTCTTGGAGTATCTCACAAGAAAGGGATTCCACCAAACTGAAGCCACGTTGAGAATTGAAGCAACCAGAATACCCGGTGCACAAACTTATAATGTAAACAATAACAATTCAAATTACGTAAATCCTTCAGCTCCTATATCAGATCGTTCAAATTTACAATTCCAACAACAACAATTTTTAGTTAAACAAAATTTATTAAAATCAAATCAATTCGATAATGATCCAAAAATGTTTTCAAGGGCTTATTTATTATATCGTTCTTGGTGTGATAACTCTTTAGAAATGTACAAATTTGAATTGAAAAAATTATTATATCCTTTCTTTGTTCATCTGTTTATTAATTTAATTCAAAGAAATAATATAACTGAAGCTCATAACTTTATTTTAAAATTTAAATCTGATCATATACTAATTCATAGTCAAGAAATTGAAAAATTATTAACTCTTAATTCAAGTGATAAATTATCTGAAAATAAATATTCTAATCTATTTTTAAATAATAAATATAGATTGAATTTATCTAATACTTCATTAAATTTAATATTAAGTTTTTTAAATGAAAATCAAGCAATTGGCGGTGGTATATTAGTTAGATTATTAAATAGTTATTTTGAAATTCATACCCAAATTGAAGTTTCAAGTCAAAATTTCGAAAATGAACATTTAAATTTAGAAGGTATACCTGAAATTTATCAATTAATTAATACAGGTTTTGAAAATGATAATGAAAATTTCAAATCTTCTAAATCTGATTTTATCTTACAAAATGAGAAACCACTTAAATTAGGTCCTTATCCAAATGATGAAGAATTTACAAAAGAATTAGAAGCAGAATTAAAACATAAAGATGAAGTTTCAAAAGAGAAAAATAAAGATCAAAATAAAAAATCTTTATTAGATGAATATAATGAAAATTTTAAAATCGATCCTAAAAATGAAGATTCTCCTTTAAAAGATACTTTACCTTTACCTCAAAAATCAGTTTACGATTTAAGAAGAGCTATACAAGAAATTCAAGATTCAAGATCAAGGATTAAACTTTCAACTGCTTCTTATTGTCATCAAAATAATTTACCAAATAATAAAGATCATTTATTTATTTCTCAACCTTCTTTACCTTCTGTATGTATGTATACATTTCACAATACCAATAATGATTTAACATGTTTAAATTTTAATTCTGATTCAACAATGATTGCAGGTGGTTTCCAAGATTCTTTTATAAAATTATGGAGTATTGATGGTTCTCCTTTAAAATCAATTCTTAAAAATGATAATTATAATACTGATATAGATGATGGTTTACCAACAAATACAAGTAGAAAATTAATTGGACATTCAGGTCCAGTTTATGGTTTATCATATTCCCCTGATGATAAATTTCTTTTATCTTCAAGTGCAGATTCAACTGTTAGATTATGGTCAATGGATACTTTTACTTCATTGGTTTCTTATAAAGGTCATGGAGGTGCAGGTGGTTCAGGTGGTGCAAATTCACCTGTTTGGGATGTAGAATTTTCACCTTTAGGTCATTATTTTGCAACTGCTTCTCATGATCAAACTGCTAGATTATGGTCTTGTGATCACATTTATCCTTTAAGAATTTTTGCAGGTCATTTGAATGATGTTGATATAGTTAAATTTCATCCTAATGGTACATATTTATTTACTGGATCAAGTGATAAAACCATTAGAATGTGGGATATTGCTAGAGGTGAAAGTGTTAGAGTTTTCGTTGGTCATACATCTGCAATTTCAGATCTGGCATGTTCACCTGATGGTAGATGGTTAGCAAGTGCTTCAGTTTGTGAAGAAAATTATTTGAATAATTCTTTTGGTGTTAATATAAATGGTAAACCAAATGATAGTGATTCAGTTAATTCGAATAATGATAAAAATAAGAAAAAAGATAATAAAAACGCCGATGATAAAAAAATGAATGGAAATGCTGATGGTAATAATAATAGTAATAATGGTAATAATACTTCTGGTAATTCTGATAAAAATATTAATGACAATAGCAATGTTAATACCAAGAATAATATTAATTCCAACAATAGTAATAATATATCTCCTGTAACATTTACAGGATCTGTTATATATATTTGGGATATTGCTTCAGGACGTAAACTGAAAACTTTACGTGGTCATGGACAAGGTGGAATTCATTCATTGGCATGGAGTAAAGGTGGAGAAGTCTTAGTTAGTGGTGGTGCAGATGGTAGTGTACGTGTTTGGGATACAAAAAGAGGTACAATAGATTCAGTTAATGGAGGACAGCCAGAAAAATTTTCTGGTAGTATTCCAACAAGTGGTAATGAAATGCCATTGAGCTCTGGATCAGGACACAGTAATAATAATACTAATCATAATAACAATGGTAATAATACTAATAATAATAATAGTAACAATAATAATAATAACTCAATTGTAAACAATTTCGGATCAAATGATCATATGGCAGTTTATTTTACAAAGAAGACACCTGTTTATAAAGTTGAATTTACAAGACGTAATTTATGCCTTGCAGCTGGTCCATTTATGATGTAAAAGAGAGACACAAAAGAAGGAAAAAAAAACTAAGTGAAAACTTTTTTGAGAAGTTATTAGTTTGTATATAAATATTGTATAATATAAAATGAAAGAAAGCATAATACGATTAGGGTAAAAGATCGATATAAAATTAAATAATCCACATTAATTTAATTTTATAAAGATTTAACAATTGGTTTAGCAGGATCCCAAGGACCTTGTAATTCGTCTTTATATTTTTGTAATGTTAAGAAATACCAAGGACCTAAAAAAATTATAATTGAGTTTAATAATAACCAAAGTAAAGCCCAAACTGGTCCAAAAATATACCAAATTGCTAAATTTACAAAATTTACAACGAAAACCAATTGAATCAAATGAAATCCAAAATTTCCACAACGTCTTGTAAAATTATTGAAAACTGGGAATAAACCACATATTTGAATACAAAATAAAATGAATGAAAAAGCTGATGCATTTGATTGTAATCTTGAAGCTAAAACAATGGCATTTGAAACGGCTATATTTTTAGAAAAATTTGATTTACGTAGTTGTGCAATATAAAAATCGGGTATTTTGTTCAACTGATCATCATTTTTAATTCCTGAATTGTTGGTAGTAGTAGTATCAATATTTGTATTACTGTTGTTGTTGTTGATGTTGATATTGATGTTGCTGTTGCTGTTGCTGTTGTTGACATTGTTCATTTTAGATAATTCATAATTGAATTGTTCATTAATTGAAGAGCATGATGAATTTAATGATGATATGTTTGATAAATTCAGATTGAGATTGGAATTTAAATTATTACTACTACTATTCATTTTAGAATTATAAGATAATATTTTAGTCCAGTGTAGTTCTTTTTCTGTTTTAGAAAGTTTGGGGAAATCGATTTGAAAGTCATTGAACATAACATTCAGAAGACATAACCATCCAGATAATGCCCAAATCGAGTCAGAAGATGTCGAATTAGTTAATGATTTAAGCACAGGAGACAATATTAGTAAGTACAATATTATTAAAATTGAAGATTTAAAAGTTTCATAAAAATCAGGTGGAGATGGTTCTGTAAGGTAATCTTCTAAATTGAGTAGATCTTCATCTTCGTCATTGTCATCGTCATCGTCATCTTCACTTTCTTTTGTGTCCGAGCTTATTGCACTTTCCCTTTCTTCATCACATGGTAAGTTTAAATTATCCAATTCATCGTTGATTTTTATTTTCAGAATTGAAGGAGTAGTAAGTTGTTTAATTTTTAGTTGTTGTAATTCAATCAACTCTTTATTTCTTCTAATTTTTAAAGTAACAACATAGTAAATAAAACCAATGAATGAAATTAACGTACTTATAAGTGTAGGTTTTAAAGGATTCCAATTAAGTTTATAAGTACCATAGAATACCAATATAATAGACATGATCAATGATAAATGCAATGCAACCAAACTGAAATCGGACATTAATTTGGTATATGAATATTTAACAACAGTTGAATTTCTTTTCAACTGAGACAGGAAACTTTTATCAGTGTAGTTATCAGAATATGGTTGTTTCAACCATAAAAGTTTCTTCCATGATGTGTTGCCTGAAAACGAGCTAATTGAGTAATGATTCCTTTTATGTTTGTGAATGGTACTCATTTTTGGCATATTTTGTTTGCTCTTAGAATTATTGTATGAGACAGTTGGAGTGTCATCGTCAAATGAGCTGTTCGAGTTCGTATGAGATGATTTCATCACCACTTTTTACGTTCTCTGGTTCCTTTTATTTCTACTTTCTGAGGTTTTTGTGTTTTTCGTTTTACTCCAATTCTTTTGACTCCAACGGCCAGAAAAGCTGTTCAGAAGACCAGGCTGCAGACGGGAAAGCCAAGACACCAGAGCGTGCAAGAAAAAAGGTGGAAAAGGTGGAAAAGGTGGAAAAGGTGGAACGTGGCGGCACACACTACAAGACGAAATGCGAAGTGGCATTGTCTGCAGCAACAAGAGCTGCAAGACGTGGATGGATGGATACAGTAGTGGATGGGTCAGAAGCAAGAGGGAAAGGGGAAAGGGGAGAAAAACAGTGGTTGGATATGTACTAAATATTAAATAAAATGTTTATATAGTAAAACTTGGTTTAAGACCATTCTTTGAATTGGTTGATCAAACCTTTTGTAGAAGCGTCGTGAGTAGAGACAGGATCGGAATTTTCCAATTCTTTAACGATAACTTTTGCCAAAACTTTACCTAATTCAACACCCCATTGATCAAATGAGTTAATACCCCAAATGGCACCTTCGACAAAAGTGGCATGTTCATAATAAGCAATTAAAGAACCAAGAGTTGCAGGAGTAATTTTTTGAGCTAAAATTGAAGTTGTTGGTCTGTTACCTGAAAACATTTTATGTGGGATAAGGAATTCATCAACACCTTCAGCTTTAACTTGATCTTCAGTTTTACCTAACATCAAAGATTCTGCTTGGGCAAAATAATTTGATGCAAGCATACGTTGATGTTTATTATTTTCAATTGGATTATGAGATTGTGCAGCAATGATAAAATCTGCAGGAATTAATTTAGTACCTTGATGAACCAATTGAAAGAAAGAATGTTGAGCATTAGTTGTTGGTTCACCAAATAAAACTACACCTGTTTCATAATTAACAAAATGGGAGTCTTTTGTAACAGATTTACCATTTGATTCCATTGATAATTGTTGTAAATAAGCAGGGAATCTATGCATGTATTGATCAAAAGGTGCAACCAATTTAGTTTGTGCTTTATGGAAATTATTATACCAAACAGTTAATAAACCTGCAATGAATGGAATATTTTGTTCGATTGGAGTTGAAGTAAAATGATTATCAATTGCTTCAGCACCTTTAAGGAATTCTTCGAATTTATCAAAACCGATATAGATACAAATTGATAAACCAATTGCTGACCAAACAGAATATCTACCACCGACCCAATTTTCAAAACCAAACATATTTTTAGTATCAATACCGAATTTTTCAACTTCTGATTCATTAGTTGATAGAGCAACAAAATGTTTTGCAACGTGAGATTTATCTTTAACGTGATTTAAAAACCAATTTTTTGCAGTATTTGCATTTGCACAAGTTTCAGCAGTTGTAAAAGTTTTTGATGCAATAAGGAACAGTGTTGTTTCAGGGTTACATTTTTTCAAAGTTTCAGCAATGTGAGTACCATCAACGTTAGAAACAAAATGGACATTAATTGATTCATGAGCGTAAGGTTTTAAAGCTTCAGTAACCATAACAGGTCCTAAATCTGAACCACCGATACCTATATTTACAATATCTGTAATTGATTTATTTGTATAACCTTTCCAATTACCTGATCTAACATCATTTGAAAATTCTTTCATATGTTTTAAAACTGCGTCAACTTCTGGTGCAACATTGACACCATCGACGAGCATTGGCTTATTTGATCTGTTTCTTAAGGCAACATGAAAAACTGCCCTATTTTCGGTATTGTTAATATGAACACCATTGAACATTTCATCCCTTAATTTTTCAACATTTGATTCTTTAGCTAATTTAAAAAGTAAAGATAAAATATCGGTATCGATTAAATTTTTTGAATAGTCAAATAAGATTTTTGAACCGTCAAAATTTGTAAAAGTGAATGATAAATCATTGAATCTATTAGGATCTGTTTTAAAAGCGTCTCTTGCAGAGAATTTTTCTCCTTTTGAGTTGTAAACTGATTGAAGTTCTTTCCATGCAGGTAATGATGTAGGGGAGGACATTTTAGTGGGTGTTTGCGTTGAGGAAGCAGGGAGGAAGAAGAAGTGGTTGTGGATTGTATGCCATCAACTGTGAAGAAACCAATTTGCAGGCAGCTGATTGCGAAAAGGGGAGAGGAAGTTTTTCCGGGATTGATGATGCCGGATTAATATGTGTGGCGCAGTAACAAAAATAGAAAAAAAAAAAAAACACAACGGGAAAATACACTTTGGTTTTTGGAATTGAATTTTGTGGAGATTACAGAGTAATTGTACAAGGATAACGGGGATGGTAGGAGCATTACACAGACGGGAATGGGCTAGTTGAGGCCTCTTTTGAGTTTGAGTGAGTCCCTTTTACGGGCAGCGGTGGCGTTGTACGTGGCAGTGGCAGTGGCAGTGGCAGTGGCAGTTGGAGTGATTGGAGCATCTGTGCCAGCATTTGCGTTGGCACTGGCATTGGATGGACCAACGAAATCGTTGTTCATTGGTGAAGGGAACGCCTGTTCGTAGGGGGATTGCATGTCTAGAACGGAGGGGAAATAGCTGCCGTTGTTCGAAAGGGAAGAAGCACGTAGTATACGGCCACTTGCAGGTCCTGATCTCTGTTGGTAGAGGTTTATACCAGGGGTGTTTGGAGTGTTGGGAGTAGTTGGGATTGAACCCATGGTAAAGACCGGCTTTGGTGGTAAAGGTTGGAGTTGGGGCTGTGACTGGGATTGGGGTTGGGATTGGCTAGAAGGGTTGGGTGTTGTGGTGGAACCAGATGTTACAGATGATGCCAAAGCAGGTTTGTTTGTAATAAAGGAAGGCATCTGTAAATTCAATGTAGGTCTTTCGTGTTTACTGACCAACTGGTCTTCATTGTTGTTTAATTGCACACGGTCAACGACTAGGGAGTCCGTTGATTGAATGTAATCGGTGTTGTTGTTGTTGTTGTTGTTGGCGGTCTCATTGTTGGATAACAATGAAGGCATGTGTAGCCAAGAAGGTCTGTGAATTCTAAGACTCGGATAATGTACATTGTTATTGTTATTATTAGTAGTAGTAGTATTATTATTGTTTGTAGTTATGTTGTTATTGCCATTGTTGTTGGTATTATACTGTAATTGATCGTAAAGAATATTATTGTTGTAATTAAAATTGGTAGCACCTGGCATTACTCTATCAGTGAAAGATATTGCTGAAGCAATTGAGTTTGTTCTGCTGATAGGTAATTGGTCATTGAAAAGATGATCATCTAAAGGATTGCCACTACTATTGCTATTGTTATGAAGATTGTTATTAATTGTGCATAATTGGATCAATCTCAATCTGATAATAGCCAAACAGTTATGTTTGTTTGATTCATTCATTAAATCGTTATTAACCTCAATTCTTTGATCGATTTGAATGATATTATTATCAGCGACGCCAGAATCTGTATTTTTAATTTTATTTTCTAAGAAAAGTTTTGAAATAAGTGATAAAACACCGGATGGTGGGAATCGTATATCGAAAGGTGTTATATTTGGTTGTTGGGAGTAAGCAGTGTAATAAGAAAATAATTCATCGTCGAATTTTTGAGTAAAATGGTACTGGTCCATTTGTGGTGGGGGTACTTCGGAGAAAATGGAAGAAGCAATTGAAGCGGAAGAATTCTGCCTTATTCTGTTTATATCTTTTTGAAATCCTGCAAGTTGTGGATTGAATGAGTGGTTATTGTTAGTAGTTGTTAAATTCAAGGCATTGTTGTTTATATCGTTGTTGTTGGTTTTCACTGTATAGGTTGTGTATGTTGTATCTATGGACATTAGTGAGTCGTTCCTTCTTCTGAGCACGGGCTGCGCCAGCTGCTGCGGTGTTGAGGAGGGGAGATGGCAGGTAGAGTTCACCGGAGTGATTGCCATGTCATTGTAGTTGTCGCTGCCATTGCCATTGCCGTTGCCGTTGTCGTTGCACACCATTGTGGTCCTGGCCGTGTTTGTGTTTGTCTTTGTCTTTGCTAGTAGTCTTAACCAAGGGGCCACACACAGCAGAAAAAAAGTGGCAAATTTTTTGCCCTTCTCGTTTATTTTTCATATTTCTTTTCTGCGCCGATCGACGCGCGCACGCTCACTTTTTTTTTTCTTTTTTTTTCCGCTTCTCATTCAAAAAATTGAAGATATTTTGTGTGTAAAATGTGTGCCCTGTTTTTTGCCTGTTTTTTGCCTGTTTTGCCTGTTTTGGCCTGTTGTCGCGCATTTCCCATTTCCTGCTGCTGGCTTGCTCGTTTGCCACTCTTGTGTTGTGGAAAGTGCTGGCACTGTTGTCCCTGCACACTCAACACACCTGCTGTCTGCATCCAGCTACGTATCACACAATGATCATCACTCCTAAAGTTGTCGAGCTGCATGCTCCCTTTGCTGGCAATCAGCAAACTCAATCAATTGCCGTTAAAAATAACTCAAATGATTTTATAGCTTTTAAAGTTAAAACAACTGCTCCAAAACTGTATTGCGTTCGTCCTAACAGTGGCGTTATTCAACCAAACTCTTCTGCAAATGTTAATATTGTTTTCCAAGGTTTAAAAGAAGAACCTCCAATTGGTTCTAAATTTAAAGATAAATTCTTATTCATTTCAACTCCTTGTTCACCAGATTTCGAATCAAGTAATGTATCAACTGGTTGGAATAATTTAGTCGATGAATCTAATGGTAATACAACAGAAATGAAAATTAAAGTCGCTTTCTTATATGATCAACAAATGAATACTATTCATGAAGAGGATAAATCTTTAATTGATTCACATTCAAATCTTAATAATAATAATACTAATAATAATAATAATATCAATTCTTCGGTTATTGCAAATTCTATCGATCCAAATATTACATCTAATTCAACAGTTAAAAGAAATATCAATTCTTCTTCAAATATCACAAACTCAAACCAAAACTCAATTCCAGCTGTCAAAGCTAGTAATAATACAAACAGCAATAAACTCAATGATTCAATTCCAAGTAATAATATTAATACTAATGAAAAGATTAGTGGTAGTAATAATAGTAGCAACATTAATAATAATAACAATAACAACGCCAATATTAGTAAACAAGCTACTGAAAAAAGAGAAAACGTTCACATCGAACCTCCAACTGCAACTAAATCAAAGAATTCTAAAAACGAAACTAATATCTATTTAATTGCTGTGTTGTTCATCATTTTAGCTTTCTTGATTAGTAGATTTTTTTAATCGGGTTATACATTTTTATCATATTTTTTTATCTGTCTGTTTAATATATCTTTTTTTTTTTTGAAAAAAAAAAACAAAAACAAAAACTACCAGTAATAGTCTTTTTAATATTACATCCATTTTTTTCACAATGCTTACACTACTACAGTGTCTGTTGTCTGCTCTCATTTTATTCCACTCTGTTTCCTACGTTTTTCAGGGGGGCGGGGGAATTTTCCACATTTTTCACATCTAATCAGTTCCTATCTACATTTATCTGGCTGTTGCAGTACGCAATTATATATCAAAGCATATATCGAAGCATATATCTCCCTTTTTTCTTCTTATATTATATATAATGTATGAGTTGTATACTAACACACAAAAAAACCAGTGCGAGTGAGTTTTAACAATAACGCAGTATTTGAAACTACGAGTGATGAAATGCTTGCTGGGAAGGTGTGAACAAGGGAATGGATAGTCATTTAGAGTACAGTTTTGTAGATAATGATGAAATGAGCAAAGAATTTGAAAATAGTGAAATAATTGCAGGCACGAATACAGCAACGGACACTGGTACAGGTTTAGACTCAGATTCAGATTCAGAGGCAGATTCAGAGGAAATTCATTCGGGGAACAAGAATGTTTCCAAAAAACGAATAACTGACGATCTTGAAAGTGATAAGAATAATTCATCTGATTCAAGTGAAGACATAGTTGTCAGTTCAAGGAAACGTAAGAAACTTAATTCCAATAAAACTACGGAAGAACTTGCAGATGTTGTTATTGACGTTGATAATACAAGTACTATCAATAATAACGACACTGACGATGAAGATGAAGATGAAGATATTATGATTATTGAGCCTGTACGGGAAAGAATACGAACAAATCAAAATACCAATATCGCATACAGTACAGACAATTCAATAACGGTGCCTGATATCACAGAACAGAACGGAGACGTCGAAGTAGTTGTGGAGTTTGTAGACGCCGATTTGGCAAATATAAACGAAACAACTGATATAGATATCGACAATGACAATAACATCAATCCTGTTGATACTTTGAGTGATTCCAGCAGTGATATCATCATTGTTCAAAAACCTACGACTAAAGCTAAACCTGCAACTGACACTAAAACGAAAACGAAAACGAAGAGTCAGACAAATACTACACTGGAAACAAGCAGCAAACCAGAACCAAAGAAAATGAAAGACGTTCAGTGTCCGGTTTGTATGGAAAGTATTACAGAAGCTGTTGCAACTCCGTGTGGACACGTATTCTGCAGTGAATGTATTTATCAGGCACTGGCAGCATCCAAAACGGGATCAGGCAGAGGCCTGAATAACAAGAAATCAGGTAGATGTCCTATATGTAGAAACATCGTTGTCTATAGCAAGCTCAGGTGGTTGAACTTGCGTTTCATCCAGAGCAGCACACCAACTTAGGAGGTTGGTATATATAAATTGCATATAAACTGCATACAATTTAGCATGTTTATCTTTTCAGTGTAAATTATAATTTTCAAAATTACGTTTTCTTCGGAGAAAGTTTCTTTTTTCTTCTTTCTTCCTTCTTCTTTCTCTGTTGTTTCCCATTTCCTTCATTATATTTCTCTTTTCGTTTCCACCTATCAAGAAGCATACCACAAGGGTGACAAAAACATGGCGTACTATCAAAGACCATCGGCTCCACCACCAAATCAGCAGGGGTATATGACTGACAGAGCGGTTACGCAAACCAATCAGACTTATCAGCAGTATCCACCACAAGGTAATAAGAAAGCGCTCTTGATTGGTATCAATTATATCGGATCAAGCAACCAATTAAGAGGGTGTATTAACGATGTTCAAAATATGCAAAGATATTTAATTCAAGGGGCAGGTTATAATCCAGGAGATATTGTCATGTTAACAGACGACAGTAGAGAATTTGTTAAACAACCAACAAGAGATAATATGATTAGAGCAATGCAATGGCTAGTCTCAAATGCTAACCCTGGAGATAGATTGTTTTTCCATTACTCAGGCCATGGAGGTGAAGAGAAAGATTTAGATGGTGATGAAGTTGATGGTAATGATGAATGTATTTATCCAGTAGATTTCAATCAAAGCGGATCTATCATCGATGATGTCTTGCACGATATTTTAATCAAACCTTTACCAGCAGGATGTAGATTAACTGCAATCTTCGATTCATGCCATAGTGGTACAGTTTTAGATTTACCATTTACTTATAGAGCGCAAGATGGAGGTATAAAAGAATACAATATTTGGAAAGATTCTACAGGCGATGGAGCCAATATTCTGCTGGGATATGCAACACGTAACACGGGGATGATGTTCCAAGGAGCCAAATCACTTTTTAACAAAGTAACAAACTATAAAAGCGGTTCACAGATTGAGAAAATAAAGCAAACCAAGATGTCGCCAGCCGATATTGTAATGATATCGGGATGCAAAGATAACCAGACCAGTGCAGATGCCAACGAAGCCGGTTCATTTACAGGAGCCATGAGTTGGGCATTTTTAACTGCCATGTCACAGCTACAGCCAGGCCACGCATACACGTACTTAACATTGTTGCAGACACTCAGAGTAATCATGTCAAACAAGTACACGCAGAAACCGCAGCTCTCCAGTGGCCACCAAATTGACACACACGCTTTTTTCGAGTGCTGAAGTGCGCGAACGAAAAGGGAAAAACCAAAATTGGCCAGTTTTGAACCTTTGCCTCCTTTTTTCGCCCTTTCGGCTTGTGTCCCCGTTTTCTTCTATAGCTTTTTATCCTGATATCCCTATTCCAGGCTTTCCATCTGTAACACACCGCTACCTGTATAGTTGCAATGACGGGACCAATCACATATTCCTCTTCTGACTCGGCAGCTGTTGCAGCAGCTGCGGTAGCTGTTGTTGCTAACGAAATATCAATAAACATGGATGACAACAAGAAACTCGATATCAATATCAATAACAATACAATCCCTGCAACTCCTGCAACTCCTGCAACCGCAACTTCTACTCCAGTCGATACTAACAATAACAATAATAATAATAATAATAACAACCCTAATACAACTAAACCAACTATTCCTTTCCCACAAAACAAAGATAATCTACTCACCCTTTTAACAAAATTTAACACTATTGAAACACGTCTAATCAACAATAACAATGATCCCGCTTCTTATATCATAAATAATTCAGCTTTAATTGAACAGAAAACAGAACTTTTGAAAATTTTTAAATCAATTGATATTAAATTACAAAATTCAAAAGAAAATTTAAATAATTTAAAATCTTCTTGGGATTCAAATAATGAATCAGTCGATTTAAATCTATTGAAAAATCAATTGTTAGCTTTACAATTATTATCAAAAGATTTGGATCTACCAACAGAATTGGATTTGGAATTCATCAAATCAGGTAATTCCAATGAAGCAATCGAAATAAATAATCTTTTAAATAATGAAAATGAAAATGATAATGATAATGATAGTGGAAATGAAAATGTAAATGAAAATGTAAATGTAAAGAAAATAAATGTTAAAAATTCCGTACCTTTGGATGATTTCGATTTAAAAGCAGAAATGTTTGGTATAATACCAAATAAACCTATAGTTGATCCTAATTTTAATACAGTTGGTTACCCTGAATTAGAAGATGCAGTTAAATTTAAAGTTGATAATAGAATAAAAGAATTAGAAAATTTACCTTCAAATTTAGGTTCTTATAATTCTTCAAATTTTGAATTAGATTTAAATTTTTCAAATGATAAAATATTGGATAATGTTGACAGTTTAAAAATTGATGCATTAATTGAATTAAAAAGTTTAAAATTATTATCATTACAGAAACAATTAAGAAATCATTTATTAATTAAAGCTGCAACTAATACAATTTATCATGATGAAAATTTAAATAATTATTCAGTTTTTAAAACTTGGAAAAGAACTTATTGTGTTCATCCAAAACAGAAAGTTGTTCAAACTGCCAAATTGGCAGAAAAATTGCAACAACAACAATTATTAGAGAAAAGAAAAATTATTGAAACAATTCATAATGAGAAAGTTAATAAAATTATAGAATTTGCATCTAATAAACAAAATAATATAGCAGAAAAACAACTTAAACGTTTCCAATTTGGTAAACAAGTTTTTAAATATCATCAAGAATGTCAACGTGATGAATCTAAAAAATTCGAAAGAACAGCTAAACAAAGATTACAAGCTTTAAAAGCTAATGATGAAGAAGCTTATATTAAATTATTAGATCAAACAAAAGATAAACGTATTACTCATTTATTAAAACAAACTAATTCTTTCCTTGATAGTTTAGCAAATGCTGTTAAAGTTCAACAACAAGAAAGTAAAGTTATGACACAAATTGCAAAAGGTGAAGAATTAATTAATTCAAATAAAAATATAATGGATGATGAAAAACGTGAAAAAATTGATTATTATGAAGTAGCTCATAAAATTAAAGAACCTGTTGATAAACAATCTTCTATATTAGTTGGTGGATCTTTAAAAGAATATCAAATTAAAGGTTTAGAATGGATGGTATCTTTATATAATAATCATCTTAATGGTATTTTAGCTGATGAAATGGGTTTAGGTAAAACTATTCAATCAATTGGTTTAATTACTTATTTAATTGAAAAAAAAAATGAAACTGGTAAATTTTTAATTATTGTACCACTTTCAACTATAACTAATTGGACATCAGAATTTGAAAAATGGGCACCAAGTTTGAAAACAATTGTTTATAAAGGTAATCAAAATCAACGTAGAAATTTACAATATCAAATAAGATCAGGTGATTTTACAGTTTTATTAACAACTTATGAATACGTTATTAGAGATAGACCAATGTTAAGTAAATTTAAATGGGCTCATATGTTAATTGATGAAGGTCATAGATTAAAAAATACAGGTTCTAAATTATTTCAAACTTTAACAACTTATTATCATACAAGGAATAGATTAATTTTAACTGGTACTCCATTACAAAATAATTTACCTGAATTATGGGCTTTATTAAATTTTATTTTACCAAAAGTTTTCAATTCAGTTAAAAGTTTTGATGAATGGTTTAATACACCTTTTGCAAATACTGGACATCAAGAAAAATTAGAATTAAGTGAAGAAGAATCTTTATTAATTATTAGAAGATTACATAAAGTTTTAAGACCTTTCCTTTTACGTCGTCTTAAAAAAGATGTTGCAAAAGATTTACCTGATAAAGTTGAAAAAGTTATTAAATGTAAATTTTCAAGTTTACAACAAAGAATTTATTCACAATTATTATCTCATAATGCATTATTTATTGGTCAAGGACAAGCAGGTGCAACAAAATCTGGTTTAAAAGGTTTAAATAATAAAATTATGCAATTAAGAAAAGCTTGTAATCATCCATTTGTTTTTGAAGAAGTTGAAAATGTTATAAATCCTGATAGAAGTACAACAGATTTAATTTGGAGAGCTTCAGGTAAATTTGAATTATTAGATAGAATTTTACCAAAACTGAAAGCAACAGGTCATAGAGTTTTAATTTTTTTTCAAATGACTCAAGTTATGGATATTATGGAAGATTATTTAAGATTTAAAAATTTGAAATATATGAGATTAGATGGTTCAACAAAAGCAGATGATAGACAAACTATGTTAAAAGATTTTAATGCACCTGATAGTGAATATTTTTGTTTCTTATTATCAACAAGAGCTGGTGGTTTAGGTTTAAATTTACAAACAGCTGATACAGTTATTATATTTGATACTGATTGGAATCCTCATCAAGATTTACAAGCTCAAGATAGAGCTCATAGAATTGGACAAAAAAATGAAGTTAGAATTTTAAGATTAATTACAAGTGATTCTGTTGAAGAAGTTATTTTAGAGAAAGCTCATCAAAAATTAGATATTGATGGTAAAGTTATTCAAGCAGGTAAATTTGATAATAAATCTAGTGCAGAAGAACAAGAAGCATTTTTGAAAAGGTTATTAGAAGAAGAGAAAGAACAAGATAATGATGATGAATTAGATAATTATGGAGATGCAGATATAAATGAAATTTTAGCTCGTACAGAAGATGAACGTGAAATTTTTGAAAAAGTTGATATGGAAAGACTTAAAAATGATAAATTAAGAGGTACACCAAGATTAGTTATTGATGATGAAGTTCCTCAAGTTTTCAAAGAAGATATGGCAGTTCATCTTGAAGAAAAGGAAGATAATTCAGGTCGTAGAATTAGAAAGAAAGTTGTTTATGATGATGGATTAACTGAAGAACAATGGTTACAAGCTATGGATAATGATGAAGATTCTGTTGAAGCTGCAATAGCAAGAAAGCGTAGACGTATTGAAAAATTACGTAAAACCAAAATAGCCAAAGAAAAAATGGCAAATGGTGATGAAGATGATGATGATGATGAAAATGATGATGATATTCCAGATGATGATATTTTAGATAATGATGAAGATGATGATGATGATATTCCAGATTATGATGGAGAAGATGATATAGTTTTACCTGATAATGAAGTTGATAGTGAAGGAGAAGAAATTTATGAAGATGAAGAACCAAAGAAAAAGAGGCAAAGACTTTCTAGAAGTATAACACCATCAGCACCTAAAAAAATTAAAAAGAAAATACCATTACCTGAATGGGTTGAAAAATGTTATGAATTATTAAATCTAATTTCACAATCAGTTGATGAACAAGGTAATTCAGTATCTGCTGTATTTACTAATCAACCATCTAAGAAATATTATCCAGATTATTATAAACTTATTAAACATGTTGTATCATTATCAGGGTTAAAAAGGCAATTAGATGGTAAGAAGATAGCAAATTTTGAGGAATTTACAAAAGAATTTAATCAAATGATTGAAAATGCACATATTTACAATGAAGAAGGATCATGGGTTATTAAATGTGCTGATCAAGTAGATAATGTGTTTAAAGATTTTGTAAAGGAGAATGAAGAAGTTCTCAAATAGTTGTTAATGTATATTTTATTTCTCTGTATATTGTACACTTTATATATATAAATTTTAATCGAAAAGAGATTCGGGGAAAAAAAAGAGAAGGAAGAAAAGAAAAGAAAAGAAAAGAAAAGAAAAGAGATTGATATGATAATTAATTGATTAATTAATTAATAACTTATTTATAATTTACATTTAATATACACTGAATAAAAGATAAAACATCCACAAAGAGTACCGACAACACGTTCAGCAAAAGTGTGATAAAACAGACAGGTAACTAAATACATAATTGACCAACAAAATGATACTGAAATTGAAATTAATAAGATTGAATTACCGATTTTGTTAAGTTTAAACGATAGCTCGTTAATTTTATTAATATACAATAACCAATCCAGTAAACTCCAA
The DNA here is from genome assembly GCA_030569495.1 of Pichia cabralensis. Taxonomy (NCBI): domain Eukaryota; kingdom Fungi; phylum Ascomycota; class Pichiomycetes; order Pichiales; family Pichiaceae; genus Pichia; species Pichia cabralensis. The sequence continues at coordinate 102,498 of JAJMLC010000150.1, read as the reverse complement.
CATTCGATAACTAAACAAGTTGTAAACGTTGATGTTATAAGTGAATGACCACTACATTTAAAACCTCCAATATAAGTAAATCCTTTATTAACACATTGTCTATAATATTTTAAATTTGGATGATCTAAACATGTTCCTCCTGTATAATGATGAATTCTTTCATATATTGAAACTCCGAAAAACCAAACAATTAATAAACATAATGAAGCATAAATAATTGATAATTTTAAAAATTGAATTGAAAAATAGTGTGAATGTTTATCCGATTCACTATTATTATTGTCAACACATTTAATCATATTTAGCAAATGTACATCTGATTTATGTTTACGTAATCTGATCAAAACATTGTCATTGTTGGAAAGGGTATCATTATGATCTTGTGTTATAGTTGGTAATAGAGGGGTTTTCATTTTGATTAAATAAAGTTTGAAAGCATTTATAACTATGAACAACAGCAGGAATATTTCAAAACAGTGACCCGCTAAGAATCTATTTAAAAATCCTTTTGAACTTATAAATGGCCAATCCTGAGGATTAAAATCAGGGTATATGGCATCTTTGAACACTCTGATAGGCCCAGATACTATCAACATGATGGGGAATATAACGACTATATCATCTCTACGATGCATCTCCCTGTGCTTCGTCTAGACGTGTACCGTTTTCCTCTTCTTGGACCTCTTGTTGTGGTGTTTGTCGTTATCGATGTTCAAGAAACGTGAAACTGCCACATGCACATCGTCCTGGTTTGAGAGGGTTTTCGTAGTGTTGGGGTCGTTTTTATCGTACACGGTGTAGGACTGGGACTCTGGGTTGTATCTGACAATAACTGTGCAGTGTGTGCCGTCTTTCACAGTTATCTTGGTTGCCGATATATCGAAAGACACTTTAATGGACTGTGTTGTATATTTGTCTCGTAGTTGCAGTCCCAAAGATTTCCTGTCCTCCATTTGACAAAGATGTTCATAGATGTGCATTGAGAATTTGTTTATTTTGTTGAAGTTGGGAGGTACGTTGGTATTACTTTGATGATGGGTGTTCACTGATTGAAGATATTTATTAAATATTTCATTTATTGGAATGAATTTAGGTATAGTCGTTTGGAAAATAGTCCATTTTTGATCATTTGTTGTAGTTGCAGTGTTTGAAGAAGATTCCTGTACTTTTATTGATCCACGATTTGTAATAACATCTATTTGTTTGAGAATTATGTAGTGCGATTTAGTAAATCTAGATAGATACCTATTAAATACATCAAATCGCAATCCAAGGAACTGTTTTGTTGGATCATTAGATATCGGGAATACAGTTATACCATTAAATCTTAAAACATTTTCAATTTGAATTTGCGATACTTGAGATTTCTGAACTGTTTTCAATTCTTTGCTGATTATTATTTTTTTACCGTTGATTATTTCATATTCTTCTATAATATCAGAATCTTGGGAATCATTATTATCTTTCCCAGTTTGAGAATTCTCGTGTAGGATATCGTAGATAAGTTGATCAAATTCTCCGAAACTTTGTAGATCGATCGGGTCGTCATTTTCATCACTTATCGGTTCTTCCAGCTGTTTAACTTCTGTTTCCAAAAGTTCAATCTCTTTCCTGATTTTATCTTCTTCATTGTCATCGTTGCCGTATACCATCTTTTACAGATCCTATAGAGCTTGAGAAGAGAACGGGGTGAAAATTAAAATGGAAAAGAAGGGTAATAAAAAGTAAATAACGATAAACACGAAAAAGTGAAAAATCAACAGGAATTTTCACCGTTTGACTTAAATTTTTTTTCTTTTTTATCCACCATAACCGTTGTGTCGTTTAACAGACCAAGCTTGATCTGAAATGGATTCGAAAAATCATTACAACTATATGAAAATAGCACTGGAAGTTGCTGAAAGCGCTTTACAAGTTAACGAAGTTCCAGTTGCTGCAATTTTAGTTAGTAATAAAACCGGTAAAGTATTAAGTAGGAAACACAATATGACAAACAAGACACTAAATGGTACAAAGCATGCAGAATTCATGATATATCAAGAATTGTTAGAAGCTAATAAAGAAGAACATTTGAAATTATGGGAAAACTCAACGTTATATGTTACAGTTGAACCGTGTATTATGTGTGCGTCTATGCTAGATCAGTTGAATATTAAAATGGTAGTTTTCGGTTGTCCAAATGAAAGGTTTGGGGGTAATGGATCAGTTTTCAATATTAATTATAAATCTAATTATACAATAGTCCCCGGAGTAGGCTTGAAAAATGCAATTGGATTACTAAGAAAATTTTATATATTAGAAAACGATAAAAGCCCTACAAGTATAAATAAGAAGAAAAGATCATTGAATTTACAAGAATTCCCCAAAATGATATACTCTAAATTTATATCACCAAATGAATTTGATAGAATATGGGGTCAAGAGTTTCATTCGGTTTATGAGAATAACGATTTTTTAGAGTTTGATGAAAATGGTTTATTAGTTATAAAGGATAGTATAGAGTCACCAAATAAAAGGAAAAAATTGCCAATAGAAGATGTGTAAATCATGAATAATATTGTTTCTGCCTCCAAAAAAAAACGTTAAAAAAAAAGAGAAAAAAAAGATAAACTGTTGCATAAATATAGTATGATATTGGGTAAAAGTATGGAAAAAGGCCTTACTCGTTTATATCTTGGATTAGATTTCTGATTTCTTCATCATTTTTCAGCACCTCACTGTTATCAAAATATTTTTGCATTACTTCAGGGTTTTCTAGCTTGTTGGAAAAATTTAAGGTATCGGGTTTAATTTCAAAATTTTGCCAATCTTTATTTGACTTGTCAAATAATAGCATATATGAATCACTTAAAGATTTTAATGACTCGTTTATTTCATCATCTTTGATTTTCTGAAATTCAGTCCATTCACTTAGTAGATCATTTTCAAACGTTTCATAAACTTTCTTTGCGTTGACTTTCTCCGTTTCTAATAATGCTATCCTAGAATTTAATTTTTCAATTCTTTCACTTATTAAATTTGAAGTACCTGAATAATCATTGCTTGTTGGATTGGTAGTATGAGTAGTTGCAGATGATGCTGATATATTTGAAGAATCTTCTTGACTTGAACCCCTAAGACCTGTTAAAGATTCTAATTTTTTACTTAAATAAGAAATTGTACCTTCAGTCGTTGAAGTTAATGAACCTCCATTAACTAAATTATCACGTTCAGATATTGTTTTCTCTAAATAACTATTTAACATTTCATAATCTAGAATTTTATAGTCTTTTAATTTGATCAATTGTCCTAAACTTATTAAATAATGTTCCAAGTCTTTTAAATTATTTAAATAGCTAAATTCAATAAATTGATTTAAATCCAGATAATAATCACTTGATTTTTTCAAATTTCCACTAAAATCTTTAAATTGAGTTACAACATTTTTAGTTGTTTCATCTAATTCATTTTCATCTCTAAATTTACCATTAAAATCATTATTCAACAGAACGGTTAATTTATTAAATTCATTACTGAAAACGCTTAAATCTTTTGAAATACTTTCTTGTTTATGTACTATTTTTGAATAAATTTTATCGATTTTATTTAAATTTTCTTGTAATTTCAGTCTTTGGTGGTCAATTTCTTTAAAATTTTTAGAATATTTACTTTCAATATGAGGTTTTTTAAATGAATTAATTAATAGATCTGTTAAACTTTCATTTGATATTGGATTATTAGGAAATTGTAAACTTAATTTACAAGTATTCCAATATTCACTATTTTCACCTAAAAACATAACTAAGGCATCACTTTTAGATAATTTTGGATGTTTTATAACTCTATTTATAAATACGTTAAGTGAATTACATCTTTTGGTAACAAATTCTTCAGTGAATCTACCACCTTTGATATATTCTAATCTTTGCTTATTTGGTAATGGGGGTATCAATAAAGTTGGGAAATCATAGCTTAAACATTTATGTAAAAAATCAAAATCAGAATATCTTCTCTCGATAATGTATTCGGGTGATGATAGTTTAGGATTGTTAGTTTTAATTTTCAAATGATAAGTAGTGTAAGAGTTTGAGCCTTCATGTTCAGTTTGTGGATTATAAACATTGATTTTTAAATCATAAACAATTGAATCATGTTCATCTATATTTCCATTGACGTTTAAAGTATGTTGATTTGAGTCAGAATTTCCTGTATTGTCTGTATTTTGGTTTAATATTGGAGATGACATTTCATTTTCTGGAATATTTTCAATGTCATTTAGAATTGAATTAGGTTTCTCATTATCTGATTGTTGTTGGTTATTGACAGTTTCGGTTTCATTTGACTGGAGTTTATTTTGATATCCCATGTTTGCATTATTGTTAGCATTGTCGTTATCAGTAGAAACGTTAGTTATGCCATTATCAGAATCATCGCCACCATTAATAGTACTTGTATCGATTATGTTGTGATTATTATCTTGTGCACCTAGTATCATAGTCTGAGTGATCAATCCACTTCCTTCGAAATCGCCGTTATGTTTATCATCTGCATTGTCATTACCCTTGCCATTATCATTATCGTCTGCTGGTGTGAAGACAGTATTGCTTTCATTTTGGTTTTTGTTATCGTATTCATTTTCCTTTTGATATACGTCATCATTTCCAGAGACATCGTCTGCATCGGAGCTGTTCCAATTGACAGACTGGAAGTCGTTAGAGCTCATTGCAACAGATGAATACGAGAAAGAGGTGCAGGCAAGCAGAGCATCACACAAGCAGATGAAGGCAAAAGTGTTCTCTGACATGAAACTGCAACAGGTCGCGGGTTGTTTAGTGTGAGGTTATTTTATACATGGAGGGTGGTTTGTATATATGGAACGAAAACACTGGCATATGTATATTGTATAATATATATCTGTATGGTGGGGTCTGGGATCTAAGATCTGGTGGACTTTTATAATATGGACATATATATGTGTGTGTTTTATTCGTAAAAAAAAAAAAAGGTACATTCTAAGACTGGATGTTAACCAACAGTAGAAAGTAAAAAGTTAAAAAGGTAAAAAGGTAAAAAGGTTAAAGTTTGAAGGTGGAATAATGTACTAATTTTCAGTTTCTGGTACAGCCTCCACAGTGTCGACAACTTCGACGGATTCTTCAGTTGAGATTTGTTCATTATTTATTGGTTCATTAACGTTAACAGTTACAGGATAATTTTCATCTAAACCACAACCTTCACGAGAAGATTCGGCCAAGACCCAATTGAGTGGTTCTGTTAAAGCACGAATCTTAATATTTGCAATAGGATTAATGGTTTGAGTTAATTCTTCATTAGATTCTTTATTTGATTCATCTTTTAAATCTTCATTTGAATCTTCAGTTGAATCTTCTTGTGAATCATTGTTAGATTTTTTATCATCTACGATACCCCATTCGAATTGAGTACAATAATTTAAAGCATCTTTAATAACAGATTTATCACCGCAACTTAAAGCTTTAACACGGTAAAATTCAGCTATAAATTCCAAATCGATCCAACCTTTTGAGTTCATATGTTTACGTAAATACATATCTTTTAATAAATTAGAGATATTAAAATAGTAATCTAATTGATAACCAAGGGTTTGAACAGCTGCGAAACGAGCTTCAGGTGAGAACCAATTAACTATTTGATTATTTGAATTATTATTGTAGTTGTTATAATTATTGTAATTGTATTTATTATTATAATTACGGTTATTGTTATAATTATTATTGTAAGATCTATTACTGTTTTGGTTGTGTCTATTGTTGTAATTTTGATATTTTGGATAATAAGTGTTATTATTGTTATAACCGTTTATGTAATTAGGATGATGTTGTTGGTTACTGTTATTGTTGATATAATTATTTCTATGATTATAATTTCTATTTTGGTTATTGGTTGTATTATTGTATCTGTTGTTGTTATTGTTGGTATATTTTTTATTACCATTTGGATATCTGTTGTTGTTATTAGTAGCGTTAGGAATGGTAGATGATGTGGTAGTTGTAGTGGTAGTTGTGGTAGTTGTAGTATTTTCATTAACAGAGTCGATATCAGTATTTTCTGAGGATTGCTCATTTGAAGAATCTATTTGATCGTTAATATCTAAATTTGAATCTGAAGATTTTTGTTTTGAATCATTTTGTTTTGATTGTTGTTTTGATTGTTTTTTTGAATTGTTTGATTTCTTTTTATTTGAATTATTATTTGATGTATTAGAATTGGAGTTAGAATTAGAATTAGAGCTAGAATTAGATTGTTGTTTTCTCTGTTTCTTTTTATTTGAATAATTTGAATTTGAATTTGAGTTTGAGTTTGAGTTTGAGTTTGAACCATTTGACATAGTTATATTAGCATCTTTATAAGGGATCCATTTATTATTGGTATTAGTTAAATTTGAATTGACATTATTGATATTAGAATTATTGATATTAGTTGAAGATTGTTGTATTATTTTATTTAAATCTATTGAAATTAGAGATTCATTAGATTTAATATTACCCCAAGGATTTACAGTTGGTAAAGGAGCAGGAGCTAAATTAGAAGTATTTGAAGAATTTGAATTATTTTTTCTCATTTTAGAATCTTCGTTATTATTGTTATCGTTATTAATATTACTAGTTTTATCATTATCATTTTCAATGGTATTAGAATTAGAATTAGAATTAGATATATTTAAATCATTATTAGATGATTTAGTGACATGATCAGATGAAAGTGGTTGATCACCAGTAGTTGATGCTACAACCGGGTTTAAATCAGTAACTGCAGACATGTTAAATTTTGGATGCTGAATAAATAGTAGCCTGGTATTGAAATAGAAAATATGTGTGTGTTAATATTTTTCAATTATGCATGTATAGATAAATCAAATATCGTATATATATGTATATATATATATATGTATGTATGTATAGTATGTGTGAAATATTCAGGCATGTAATTAGTATGTAATAGTAGTGGTATATGCAGTGAGAGCAGTGTGTGACTGTGAAAAGTGGCAGAAAAGGGGCAGCGAGCGGTGCGCGGGTGTGTTTGTGTCAGTGTCAGCGTCGCTCGAAAAAACAAAAAAAAAGTTTGCGCGTCACAGCTGCAAGCGCAGCAGGAAGAAAAAGCAGGAAGAAAAAGCAGAAAAGTAGCGACGCGTCGGCGGCGCGTCGCAGCTAAGCAGCTGAGCAGGCAGCCAGAGAGGATTTTTGAAACTGAGGGCAACACGACACGCGCGCGCTGCTTTTCTTCTCTGCATTCTGTGCTTGCAGCTGTTTATTTACGTTTGTGCGCGCGCACACTTGTAAACACAAAAAGGCCACGCACGCTGTGTGTTTACGCTAAGGGGCGGGCCGATCGACGCGGCAGGGCTTAGAAAGAAAAGAAAGAAAAAAAAAAAAAGGAAACGAGGGAGGCGGTTGCAGCTGAAGCGGGAAGCGGGAAGCCATTTATTTATGCTGCTGGGTTTGCCCTTTTCTGGTATCCTCTTTTCAGAGCATCCCCTATCCTTTTTCCTTTTGTTCTGCTCCTGTTAGTATTGCTGGTTCCCCTGCTTGTCGGTGTCAGTGACTTCTATTTACCTGGTCTCCTTGTCTGTTGACAATCTCTGTGTTTGGTTTTTTGCGTTTACCCTCCCCCCAACCGGTTATCTCTGCTGTCCTGTTTGAGTCTGCTTGTTTTCAGCTCATCTTTTATTTACTCTGCAATACTCCATTATCTGTATTGTTCAGTGATTGCACCTACCACCCCCCGTGCTTTCACTATTATAAGGCTTATATTTCCCACTTCTTATATCTTTCTCGGACTTGAACTTTGTTCTGAACTGTTACATTCCGTTTGAATTCCAGTTTCCACTTCTATTCTTTTCTCTCACTCTCACTTATTGTTCTCTTATTTTACATTCTCACACTGTGTTGCTTACAACCAGATCATATTACAATAAATTATTAAACAACTCAACTCCTATTTTAAATCATTAACTTATCAAATTAATTTTTTAAAAAAAAAATTTAAATAATAACAAAAACAATAACGAAAACGAAAACAATAATATAATATACATATCAATTTTTTTTTAAAAAAAATGAAGATAAATCAAGAATTCAAATTCGTTTTATACGCTCACATTTTTATCGCACTTTTCCTAATTTATCAATTATTTGATTTAATTACTTTATTATACGATGATTCTCATCAATACGCTTTCTTATCAAATGAATTAAATGATGAAAATTATATAAATAATCAACCTCAATTAATTCCTAAAATTATTCATCAAACTTATAAAACTAATGAAATACCAAATGAATGGAAAGAAGGTCAAAAAAATTGTCAAATTTTGAATCCTGATTATCATTACATTTTATGGACTGATGAAATGGCTAGAGATTTTATAGCTGAAAAATATCCTTGGTTTTTGAAAACTTTTGATTCTTATCCTTATAATATCGAAAGAGCTGATTCAATTAGATATTTCATTTTAGCTCATTATGGTGGTATATATATAGATTTAGATGATGGTTGTAATAGAAATTTAGATCCTTTATTAACTGTACCTGCTTTTGTTAGAAAAACTTTACCAACAGGTGTTTCAAATGATGTTTTAGGTTCAGTTCCAAATCATCCATTTTTCACTAAAGCTATTTCAATGTTACAAAAATATCAAAGAAATTGGATTGTACCTTATATTACCGTTATGTTCTCAACTGGTCCTTTATATTTATCAGTTGTTTGGAAACAATATATTAGATGGGGTAACCCTCCTTCAGGTATCGTTAGAATTTTAATGCCTGATGATTATAAATCAAATGAAAATTCTTTCTTTAAAATTGCTCCAGGTTCTTCTTGGCATGAAGATGATGCTGTTGTTTTACTTTTAATGTCAAATCATCTAGTTATTACCGTCTTTTTATTTACCCTTTTAGGTTTTACAATTGTTTACGTGGAATATTTAATGGTTTATTTATTCAATAAATATTGTTACCCAAAATGTTCAAAATTATTTAATAATTTAACAAATTCTTTCATAAGTTCACTTCCTAAAAATTTACAAGAAAAATATTTCTCAAATAGAGATTTATCTGCAATTAATAATTCAAATTCAAATTCAAATAAATTAAATTATTACTCCTTACCAAATGTTAGAAAATCTTCAAGAAAAGATTCAAATTTACCTGTCGCTTTATCTGTGGATTTAGAGAAAAATGTTCATATATTTGATGAAATTGAAGAATATTAAAAAAAAAAAATAATAATTTTATTTTTTTTTTTTCCTCCCCATTTTTTGAAACATTTTTAAATCATCATTTTCTCTATTTTCTAAGCAATGTACATTAAACCCAATCTTTTCACTCAAAGATTTCAAATATTTTATTTACTGATAAAAGGGCTATCAGGAATAACTGGAATTCCAATACCAAATTTTTTGAATATAACAACGACAGCAATAACAACTGAAAAAAAAAAGCAAAAGCAAAAAAAAAAAAATTTCAAAAAAAATTCCCTTGTGGATCTATTGATAAATAGGAAAACAGACAAGAGATTATTTCAGAAGAACAGTTTTCCTTCTTTCTTCCTTCCCCTCAACCCGCCATATTTTATATACATTTTTTTTTGTCTTTATAACTTTACTTCTGATTATATATCATATTACAGATACAAATTTATATATCTAACTATATCGAATAACATATTTTTTTTTCATCTATAACTAAACTAAGTTGAGAAACACTTGTCAATATCAGTTAATGCAACTCTATATTTACATTTATTATAATGACATTTCTCTAAACCTAATTTACAATTCTCTTGTGACATTGGTAAAACTTCAACCCAAGGTCTAATACCTTTATCAATAGCTAATTTAAACATTTCAATCATTTCAACATGAGATCCTAAATGTGATGATCCCATAAAACATGCATTTGACATAAAAGTTCTAGGTGAAACAGTAAATGGAGTTTCAGGTAATCCAACTGATACCCATTTACCATTAATTTTTAAAACTTTTAAATAAGTATTTAAATCAAAATTTTCAGCAGAATTTGCTGTGCAAATAACTAAATCTAATTCAAATTTAATTTCTTCATTCTCTTCTAACCAATTATTCGAATTACCTGTAACGATAACTTTATCTGCACCTAATTTAATTGCATCATCCCTCTTATTTTCACCCCTTGAAAAAACAAATGTTTCACAATTTAATGCTTTGGAAATTTGAATTGCCATCATACCTAATCCACCTAATCCAACAATACCAATTTTAGGTTTATAATTTGAATCTTTTTCAATTAAATTATATGGTAAATTTCTAATAATTGGTGAATATGTTGTTATACCTGCACATAAAAATGGTGCTGCTTCTTCATTACTTAAATTTTCTGGTATATGAAAAACGAAAAATTCATTTATTCTAACAAAATTCGAATATCCACCTTGACTAAAAGTTTTACTACCATCATTATTTAAATACCATCCACCAAATGTATGAACTAATTTCGGACAATAAATTTCATTATTAGATTTACATAATTTACATTTTAAACACGCTTGTGATTGCGCTCCAACACCAACTCTATCACCAATTTTAAAATTTTTAACTTTTGATCCAATTTTAACAATTTCTCCAATAATTTCATGCCCTGGAACTAATGGAAATTTAGCATCAGGTTTATTCCATCCATTCCTAGCTGCATGTGCATCAGATCCACAAATTGAACATGTTAAAACTTTAATATCAATATCAGTTTCTTCAAATGGTTTAGGCTCAAAATCGTATGGTTTAACATCTGACCATGTACTCTCAGATGGATCATAAACTGCAAATCCTGTAAACTTATCTGGAACAATACTACCGTTGCTTGACATCTTTATCTTTTCCTACTGTTTTTTTTTTTCACTTTTACTCTTTTCTGTCACGTATACTTATATATATATATATCCGTGTGTGTGTATATATATATATATATAAGAAAAACGAAATCTACAAAGTATTTCAGATACTGCTGCTACACATGCAAATCCAACGACCAACACCTCCTCTATTTAAACTGTTTTCCAAACACCCACACTTTGCAACCCAGGTTGCACGCCTATTGCCCAAAACGGCAATTTCTGCACCCTCGTTCTTCGGTTATCGCCTGTTGCCTATTTCGGCAATCACCCCGTTGACAAGAACAAGTGCTTCCCAGTCAACAGCAGAAGCTTCTTCACCAACTAGCACATTAGTCACATACGAGTTGGACAGACACGACGTACCTAAACGGTCTCTTTTACCTTTAGAACATTTATTGTCTCCAACCCATTCAAACAAGTCCGATCTCCATGTATAACCTTCCATATTCCAAATTGTTTTCCTTTTAGGAAATTCCCTATCTAGTATTTTGTTAAATTTCAATGGTATATAACAATCAATTCCTTGGAATTTTGATAATTTTAATTCTTCAATTTCTTCAAATGTATAGAAATGATGATTTTTGCATCCATATAAATTCACATTTTTATCAATTATCTCATTAACTGAAATTCTATTAGTTTTCAAAAATCTGTAAAATTCAGTTTTGATGCTTTGAGACAACTCATCAATCTCATTTACAATTATTTCATTCCTTTTATTTTCGTGATACCTTGTAACTTCTGTTATATCGATATACATACCTGTTTGAATATCTATAAACCTTGCATCAATTGCATTATTATCATTAATAGGGTATCTATTGAAAAAATTATTACTAATATCTAAAAAATATTGACCAAATCCTGTAGAATATTCATCATCATTAATTGTTGAATCTATTATAATCGATTGATTAAAATTTTGTGCTAAATACCATAAACTTTTAGAAGTTATTTGAACGTCGTGATCAAAATCCCATGGTAACATTTTCTCATTGAATGAATAACCTAATAAAGTACCATGAGCAATCCAAGTTTTAATATTTTCATTATTTGTAAATCTTAACCATGCTTTAATTAATCTGTTTAAAACAGATATTCTTTTAAATTCATTATTATATTCCTTTTCTTTCATATTGAAAAATCTCCAATCAAAATGTGAACCTCCAATTTTTTTATTATTTATATTAGATTCATGAAAATATTTTGGATAATTTCCGTATGGGTATAACTCATGTTGTTCTTTTATATTCTTAAAAAATTTATAATCTAATGAATTTTCAATTCTGTAATTTGGTATTCTCTTTTTAATCGAATGGAAATTTTGGAAATTTTCAAATTCGTCATTATCTTTTAATTTTAAAATCTCCTTTGAATTTACATTTGCATTTTTATGAATTCTAGGTATATCATAAATAATTCCGTTGTTATTAACGCTGATACTATTATCTGAAATTTTATAAATGGGTATATTATATTTATTTACAAGATCATTCAATTTAGTCATTAATATATCTATTGAATCAATTTGTTTGAAATCGTATAATTTATTGTCAATTTGTTTATTAAATCTTGAATTTTTATCACCATTATTATCATTGATTGGTAGAATAAGATCTAGTTTATTTTTCCCATCAACGAAAACCAGTCTACTCGGTGATGGCATTTCGTGGTAAATATAAGAAGCTCCATGAATAATTCTAGCATCTATTGGTAAAGTATAATCATCCAAAGGACCAGTAATTTTAAAATTGGGATAAAGTTTATTTGATAAACTATTAATTTCAGAAACTTCCAAATCAACACAATTTGATAAATAGTCGTTTCTGAAAAAATTTAATCTAGGAAATCCGATTGATTCAGAGAATTGATTACAAGATTTTAATTTCTCACCTTTAAATTTAGTTAAAAATTCCAAGCTTGGGGATAGTCTTCTATCAAAGTTTATCCAGTCTAACCAAGAGAAGTCGATATTATAATTTGAATTTATGGAAAAATCATTTCCTTTATTATTATCATTTTGGTCGATTTGTAACAGTAAATTATTTAATATATTATTGATATAAACTGCAGGGGCTAATCTAACATCATTCAAATCGTTATTGAGGTTATTTGAAGAAGTATAATAGCTGCTTAAAATTTCCAAATTATCAGAGTTTTTGAAAGTTTTAATCAAATCAACTATATTTTGATCCGAGTTAAAATTCTCATAAGGTGATTTTTCTAGGTAGTTCCAGATTAAACCGGCAGCATTGAAAAATGCCAAATGAATATAAGCTTGAATTAGTACCAGTATGAACGACAATGAAATAATAAATAAGCAGACGTTGAATTTATTGACTTTCTTTACACCTTTGATCAACAGAAGTAAGATAAAAGATTTAAGCTGACCTATCCGTGAGATCCAGTTGTTCCTTTTAGATTTGCGTGGTTTGTGTTGATATTTGTAGTTTGAATCATCGTAACCGTCATATTCGTCTTTATAGCCATTATTGAGAAAATCATCATTAGTTAAAGTATTAGTGGTTGAAAGGAAATCATTTCCGGTTAGTAGATAATCGGAATTAATAGGAGATGATAATTTTGGAGAAGAATCATCACGGTTTGAGTAAGGTAGCAAAGTTTCTACAGTTTTTTTCTTCCACATAATACTACAATTATATAATCATATATATATGTGTGTGTGTATATATATATAAATATATAATGTAATTCTAACAGTGCCGAAGAAACGGGATTGTGTTGCCGGGATATGGCCAAAGCTGCAAGAAAGCTTCAGCCAGAAGTGCTATCAACATCGGTTGTGAACCCTGTTTGAAAAAAAGGGCGACTTTTAGAAGAAAAAGTTTAAAGGGCACACGAGCCTATTTCTGCAGCGTGGGGAAAAACCACTTTTTTTGACGTTTTCGAAAGTTTTCTTGTGTTATTTTGTGTTTCTGGTACTGGAGTTGTTCATTCTGCAGGAATATTTCCTGGGAAGGGACATTTTCTGTGCTGGCAAAAACCTGCTGTAGGAAAGCGGTGTACACATGCACCACTGGCTTTGTAGCAAACCTGCCCTGTGCCGTTGTTCCCCGGGGTAAATGCTAGTTAGTTACCAGCAATACAACACGCCGGCCTGTCGTGGAGACTGTGCGGCCGATCGACGCGCTCAGATTATGTAGATATATATTATATATAAATGAGAGGTGGCAAAAAAAGAGAGAAGGGAAAAGGAAGCTGAGCTTTTTAAAGTGGCTAGCAAAGAAAGAGCTGGATAACGGTTCAGTGTAGGTGCCACAATGAAGTCAATTACAGCTGAGGAGCAGCAGAAATATTTAGACAATGCTACTACGATTATCAGAACGGAGATATACGAAATGCGTAAGTGTTTAGAGACCAAACATAAGTTTATGGATTCACTTAAACACGCATCTAATTTCCTTAATGAATTGAGAACCAATAATTTAAATCCTAAACAGTATTATGAATTGTATATTATGGTTTACGATGGATTGAACTATTTGACCAATTATTTAAAAGACAATAAGATGCCGAACAATGGTAATAACAATGATAATAACAATAATAAATCAGATAATAATTATTTAATTGATTTATATGAATTAGTTCAATATGCTGGTAATATAATACCAAGATTATATTTAATGATATCAATTGGTAGTGTTTATATGAATATAGAAGATTCACCAATTAATGAGATATTAAATGATATGTTAGAAATGTGTAAAGGAGTTCAAAATCCTATTAGAGGATTATTTTTAAGGTATTATTTAATTCAGAAAACTAAGAATTATTTAATTGATTTTTGTAATAATAAATGCAATAAAGAAGATGAAGAAGAATTTAATAAAATAATAAATTTTGTAATTTTAAATTTTATTGAAATGAATAAATTATGGGTTAGATTACAACATTTAGGACATTCAAGTGAAAAAAATAAAAGAATTGAAGAAAGAAATGAATTAAAGATATTAGTTGGTGCAAATTTAGTTATATTATCACAATTTGAGAAAATTGATTCAAATAAATTTAACGAAAAAATTTTACCTTCAATTTTACAACAAATTATTAAATGTAAAGATTCAATTGCACAAAATTATTTATTAGATGTTATAATTCAAATATTTCCAGATAATTTACAAATTAAAAGTTTAAATATATTTTTAAATTCTTTATTATTAATCAATAAAGATATTAATTTATTTATATTAATTAAATCATTAATTGATAGGTTAATAGATTTTAAAGATAGAGATAATTTAATTAATGAAAATTTTGATTATGAATTTTTAAATAATTTTATTAAATTTATTAAAAATTTAAATATTGATAAAAATATATTAATTAATGATTCAAATAATGAAGAATATTGTTTAATTTTAAATAATGTAATTAAGTTATTAATTAAATTCAATAATTTTAATAATTTAAATGAAATTTTTAAATTATCAATTGATAAATTTGAGAAATGTGAAAATGAAGAAGATATTAAATATTTTAAAATAATTTTAAAAAGTATTGAATATTTTAATAATAAAGATTTTGATAAAATATTTTTCAAGTTTAATGATGAAAATTATTTTGAATTATTTAAATTACAGAAAAATGAGATTAAAAATGAAATAATTGAAATAATATTAAATAAATTAATTAATTCAAAATTTAAAATTGATAATGAGAATAAATTAAATAAGATATTTAAATATTTAGAATATTCAATTTTACAAAATTGTGATAATACTGAGAATAATAACAATAGTAAGAATAAGAATAAGAAAATTAGTGAAACTAAGAATGATTTATTTAATCAAATTGAAGTGTTAGGTGGTGAAGAAGAGGAAGAATTAACAATTGAAAATGAGAGTAATTATGAATTTATTAAAGAAGAATATGAAAATTTTAATAAATTTTTACATTTAATTTATAATAAAGATTGTTTTAAAATGAGTTTAATAATATTTAAAAGTATTGAATATTTGAAAAAAGGTGGAGATAAATATCAAATTTATCCAACTATTATAAATATATTATTAAAACTTATTAGAAAAATTAAATTTAAAGAAGATAATAAGAGAGGTAATAAAGAAATTTTAATTATATTTAATAAAATAATTGAATTAAATAATGAAATTAAAGATAAATTAATATTTAAAAGTTTAAATATTAATTTAATTTGTGCACAAATTAGTAATGAAATTAAAAATAATTCATTAAGTTATGAATTTTTAATTGAAGCATTTATATTATTTGAAGAGAATTTAACTAATAATAAAATTCAAATTCAAGTTTTAATGAATTTAATTAATAAATTAATTAGTTTAGATTATATGATTGAAATGAATATTGAAGATTATGATAAATTAATTACTAAATGTGCAATTTTAAGCAATAGATTATTAAAGAAAACTGATCAATGTAGGGCTATATTTAATTGTTCACATTTATGGTTTGTAAATAAGAGAGAAGGAGAAACAGAAGCAGAAGCTGAAGCAGAAGGGGAAGGAGAAGCAGAAGGGGAAGGAGAAGCAGAGCATAAAGGAAAAGGAGATGATATTGAGGAAATATCTATTAAGAAAGATGACAAGAGGGTACTAGAATGTTTACAGAAGTCGTTAAGGATAGCAGATTCTATAATGGATAGTAATGTCAGCATTGAATTATTTATTGAAATTTTAAATCAATCGATATACTACTTTATCCACGGTAACGAGATGATTACAGTGAGGTATTTGAATGGTATGATTGAGTTGATAGAGAATAACTTTGAGGAAGTTGGTAAAGAAGGTGTGTACAGCAAGACGTGGGAGCATTTCCAACGAACTGTCCGGTACGTTGCAGAGCAGAGAAGCGTGGACAGCAGGTTCCAGGAAGTGTGTGTGTGAGGTGTGTGAGCGACGAGAGAAACCCTGAAACGCGTGCGCGCGTGCAGCGAGGCGAGGGCGTGAGTGTGGGCGGGAGTATAAAAGGCGGCGAGTGTGCCCCTTTTCTGTTGAAGAACTGCAATTCAGGATTTGCTTCTGGGTACGGGGGACTGATGAAAGCAGAGTTGCTTCTTTCCACGTCTGACTCGACTCTGACGACACTGGACAAAGACCGTCGTGGTGTGTCGATATGGCGGGTCCTTGCAGGCCTGTCATTTTTCGATCCCTGTTCTCTTTTGAACACCATTGGCAGCTGTTTCGGCAGCCGTTTCTGGGTGACTTTACTTGCCAGTAGCTTTACATTTTCTGACCCTTTTGTGAAACACCTGTTTCAAAGTATTGAAACTTCTGCTTCATGCTTTTCTTTTCTTTTTTTTTCTTTTCTTCTACTTTGCTTTCTCTTTTTTTTATTTTTATTTTTCCTTTTCTTTTTACTGATGTCTACAATATATATGATGAATAGCTACCATTACATTCGCAGTTTCCACGGTAGAGGTTAGTCATTAAGGCAACGGCACGAACCCATCCTGCTGTTGCTGACTGCTCCGGTGACCGCCCATCGACCTTCCATGGATGTCTGATATATTGCAGAATCAACTCTTTTCTTACTTTGTACATAAACATACACACTTCTCTAGTTTAGTTATTTACAACACCTGCTACTTACTGCTGTATACATTCTTGTACGTCTTTGGGCACCTGTGTGTCTTCAAAAGACAAGTTGGTGTTGGCTCCCGATAAGAAACTGGTGTCGTCCAGTACACCTTCTGGCGGCGGAAGTATTGCATTAAAGGATTCCATTTCTTGGTCTACTAGTTGTCGCAGACTGTCATCTGCTGCTGAGTAGTCTGGTCTATCAAATATAGTTTTCACCTGCTGCAAGTGTTTCAACTGTTGCTTATATCTATCGAGGTTAGCATCACTTGTATCTACATCTTCAAAATAGTGATTATAGCTATCGATAGCGCTAGCTACGGAATCGTACATCATTTCCTTGCTAGTCAATTTATTTAACATTTTCATTAACATTGTAGTCATTTTATCGTTTTCACTATCTGGATTATCTTGATCATCCCCTTCTTCGTTATTTACATCGAGGTCAAGATCTAGATCAAGACTTTTAAACAACGTAGTTAAGAGTTCTTCTTCTTCGTCAACATTTTGAGATTCAGATTCTTTCACTTTATTAGAATCGTCTACTTCTTTAGACGATTCTTTTATCCTATTTATTGCTTGATTTATAGCATCTTGAAAATCATTACCCGAATTTTGTGTATTGTTGATATTACCATTACCATTATCATTATTGTTACTATTATCAATTTCTGACTCCTCTTTATTACCTAAAAGGTTCATGAAATTATTCATCTGCTGTTCCAAGTCTTTGATTTCCAAATTTTCAGATTCTTGTGGCCATTCTTTCCCCACGATATCTGTTTTCTCTTCTTTTAAAGTTGCACCAGGCTCTTGGTCTAATATTTCTGCATCAAATTCATCTAAATAGTCATCCAAATCATCGAATTCATCAAGATCGCTCATTCTTTAACCAATTATCAATTATCAATTACCAAAAAAACCGTGAGCTTGTTACTCACGTAAAAGAAGCAGCCAAGACCGTGAACAGAAAACTTGTCTTGCACATACACTTTATCGAAGAAAAGGGGAAAAAATACAGAAAGTGAGGAAAAGAGGAAAAAAAACAACGAGTTCGCCACATTTTTCTTCATTCTTCACCAATTCACACTTTTATCACTCAGCTAAACTCCAAGAGGATATGGTGATATCATGGTAAGAGATTTAAGAACTGAAAGGATTCATCAAGAACGTAAACAATGGAGGAAAGATCATCCATTTGGATTTTATGCAAAACCTTTAAAAAGAGAAGATGGTTCATTAGATTTACATAATTGGAAAGCTGGTATACCAGGTAAACAAGGTACATTATGGGAGAATGGAATTTATCCATTAACGATTTCATTCCCTGATGATTATCCAGCCAAACCGCCAAAGATAAAATTTCCTGCAAATTTTTATCATCCAAATGTTTATCCAAGTGGTACAATTTGTTTAAGTATATTAAATGAAGAACAAGATTGGAGACCTGCAATTAATATAAAACAAATTTTATTAGGTATTCAAGAATTACTAGATACACCGAATCCTAACTCACCTGCACAAGAACCTGCATGGAAAGCATTTCAGAAAGATAATGATGAATATGTTAAAAAAGTTAAAGAACAAGCAATTCAATATACAGTTAAATAAAATAAGTTAAATACTTTTTATCTAGTTTTATAAATTTTCATTTGATTTATATTCTAAAAAGTTTTTCAAATTTGTAATTGTTAAATTAAAATCGTTTTTCAAATTTAAGTTTAAATTTTTATCGATATTTTTGAAAATTTTATTTAATTTATTAGAGTTTAATAACTCAGCTAATTTTAAATTTAAATTATCTTGATGAAAAATTTTGTAATTGTAGCTATAATTTTCATCAAATATTTCAAAGAATGATAAAATTAGTAAATTTAAGTTTTCTTCAATCAAATAGTTATATTTTTTATGAAATTTACTTATATTCAGGTTAGTTAAAGAATTTTCGTAAATTTCTATCAATTTTATAGTTAAATTGAAAAAATAGTCAACTATTACTTCAGTCGTTTTTAAATCATTGATATTTTTAGCTATATTTGTTAAATAGATTATTAAAATTGAGTTAAATTTCTTCAAATTTTCATAATCTTCTTCATTTTCATTTTCATTTTCATTATTGTTATTGTTATTACTACTACCTATATTAAAGTAGTTTAAAATTTTGTTTAAATTAATTTCCATTAACGAGTTTAAATCATCTGCTGACAAATCGTTTAAATTATTTGAAATTTCCAAATAATTTAGTTTAAAGTTTAAATATTCTTCGTTGTTTAAATTTTTAACAATTAAACTATTTAATAAATTCAAATTATTAATTAAACCATCGTTGATTAAGCCATTCGAGTTTAAGTAAATGGTTAAGTTATTTAAACAAATTAAATTTTTATCATGTAAATCGTTATTATTATTCTCGAATAATTTATTTAAAAACGGTAGTATTTTATCAATACATAAACTATTGAAAATTTCATTATTATTAACATCTTTCTTAGTATTACTATTTTGTTGCAAACCTTTAATTTCAATTATACTTGTTAACAAGTCTAAAGAAATATCTAGAATCAAATCACAATCCGAATTATTTGATAAATCAGTGTTTAAAATTTGGAAAATGTTATCAATTATTAAATCAAAATTGAAATTTTTATTTATTTCTAAAATTTGTAAATTTATACCAATTAGCAAAATTTTCGATAATGCATCAATTGAAGTAAAAAAATTTGAATTGTTTAATAATTGCATAAATGAATCAAATTTAGTTAATTTATTCAAAAATAAATTACTAATTGACGAGAAATCATAAATTAATTGTAAAATATTTTTATTTGGATTTAATGCATTTACTGATAAGTTTAAATTCAGTAAATTAACCAAATTATCTAAAACTTGATTTTCTAATAATTTATTAAGAATCTCATTATTAATAATATTCAAGTCATCCAAATTTAGCAATAAGTTGTCTAAAATTGATATTAAGTTAATTATAAAGTTGATTAATAATTCTTTATTAAATAAATTTTCATTATTGTTACCTGTATTACTATTGTTGTCGTTATTAATTAAAAATTCAAAAGATTTAAAACTTTTGTTGAAATTAGGTATAACCAAGTTATCAAATATATTATTCCTCCAAAGATAAATCGATAAGTCTTTGTCTTCTTCGATAATTAAAGTTTTCAAGAGATCAAATAGTGCAACTAAAATTTCATCATTACTATTTAAATCATTGTTTGATGTAATTAAGTTTAGCTCAGAGATTAAAATTTTAACAATATCATTTTTAAGATAATTTTTCCTAATATTTTGGTTGTTGGTACATTGAACTATAATTGAGTTAATTGAAATTAGTTTATCGTTGATTGAATTATTACTTGAAGATTTAATTTTATCTATCAGAGAGATTATTTTAGATTCTTGGTTAGAGGTTACAGCAGGGTCATTATTTAAAACGTTTGCTTTGCGTCTTTTCTGTGAGAGTTTAGATTTCCTCTTTAATTTTGCCATTGCAAGTAGAGGTTGGGTTAGGGATGTGAAAAGAAAAAGAAAAGGAAACTTAGAGAAAAAAAAAATTCAAGAAAGACAGAAGAAAAAAAATTTTTTTTTTTTCTTTTTCAAAAATTTTTTTTCAAATTTTTCAAAATTTCCGTCTTCACCTTCATCACCAACTTCGTTCACATGATTAGGATACACACCAAGCTACACAACGCTATACGTGGGGAGAGGGAAACAGCTACTTCTTCTGCTGCAGCCTGTCACTGAGCTTATCGAGCTCCTGGCTCCTGTCGACACCGTCTATGATCTTGTCGCCGTTTTTGTCAAAGTCGGGTACGTGTATGTCCGAACGCAGATTGCCGTCTTTCCTGAGCTGCTCCACAACGAGCGGTTCAAAGAACTTCACCCCGCTGTAGACGCCCAGACCAGCAAACACTATCACACTGAGCAGCCTGTGTCCGTTCACTGCCATCTCCTACAGTCTCTTGTTCTTCTCCCACCTCTCAAACGCTGACACGTCGAGCTTCTCGCCCGCCAGCTTCTTTTCCAGCGCAGCCGCTATCCTCGCTGCAATTTCTTCTTTGCCTTTGCCCTCATCTTCTTCTGCGCCACAAAAATCATCTGCAATTACAAAATCTCTTCCATGCGCCACTGCACTAACTCCAGCTTCTTGCACGATTTGAACTAGCTGCGCCCCACTAATTCCTTCTGTATGCGCCACAACTGTTGACACTACTTCGGCTAACTCCGTTTCTTTCATACAAAAATTTCTTATCGCATGCGCCACAATAGCTTTCCTTGCTTCAAAATCAGGCGGCGCCACAAACACGTGACGGTCGAGCCGCCCAGGCCTCAACAGCGCCGCGTCGATCGTCCACGGCCTGTTCGTTGCACCAATTGTTATTACGCCATTCATCTCTTCAACACCGTCTAACTCGTTCAAAAGCGTATTCAAAACCTGTTTACTCACATTGCTATCACTATCACTCTCCCTATTTGATGAAATCGCATCAATCTCATCAATGAAAACAATCGAAGGGGAAGCTGATCTAGCTTTACTAAATATCTGTCTGATACTACGTTCACTTTCACCAACATATTTATTAAATATCTCTGGCCCTTTTATTGCAAAAAAATTTAACCCAGATTCTGTAGCAAGCGCTTTGGCTGTCATCGTTTTCGAACATCCGGGTGGTCCATATAGTAATAACCCTTTTGGTACTTTAATACCTAATTTATTAAATTTATTAACTTCCCTTAACGGTAATTCAACCATTTCAAAAATTTTGCTCTTTAATTCTTCTTGGCCACCAATATCTTCCCATTTAACCTTTGGCATCTCAAGTACAATCTCTTTCATAGCACTTGGCCTAATCTCTTTCATAGAATCTTCAAAATCTGCCATGCAAATTTTATAACCGTTTCCACTTCTACTTCCACTTCCATGCCCGCTATCACTATCATGATTATTCTTTAAAATAAATTTAATTATCGTTTCCCGGATTAATGAAAAAATATCTGATCCAACATATCCGTGCGTTTTACTTGAAATTTCATAAATCTCTTCCTCTGTTATATTCAAATATTTCTTATCAACTTTACTCAATATCTTTTTAAATATCTCTAATCTGCTTTTAACATCAGGTATACCAATCTCAATTTCAATATCTAATTTACCAGGTCTACGTAATTTAATATCAACTTTATTAATATCATTCGTTGCACTTACAACTATAATTTTACCTTCAATTTCTTCAATTAATTTATTAAACGAATTAATTATCCTGTTATCAATATCTGAAACTTCTTCATTATTACCCGAATTATTCGGTAATAATGTATCAATATCATCAATTATTATAATACTTGGTTGATATTTCTCCGCTTCTTTAAATAATTTCCTTAATTTTTCTTCACTATCTCCAAGATATTTACTCATTAATCCACTAACATCAATTTTAATTACATGAACTAAAGTATCAATCTCATAAACTAAACTATTCAATATCATACTTTTACCAACCCCTGATGGCCCATAAATTATTAACCCTTTAGGTGGTACAATTCCAAAATCTTTAAATTCTTTATTAAATTCAAATGAAAGCTTAATATAATTTAATATCTTCAAAATTGGTTCATTGCACCCTCCAATATCTGAAAATTTACTCTTTTTAAATTTTTCAGGTATTTTATCCTTAAAAATTAAATTAATCTTGGAATTTGTTGGATGAACAATAAACCCTTTCCTTTCATTCAAATGCTCTTCATCTTCAACTCTTTCTTCTCCTTCACTAATTTTCAAATTTTGAATTTTATCTAAAATTCCTTCATTTATATCTTTAATATACCATTTGTTATTATTTAACCCTTTATAAACAATACCAATATCAATTATTTCTTTGATTATTTCACCCTCTTCTTCGTTTTTATAATTTTTAACAACTTCAATATTCATCTCCTCCACGTATTTCAAATTCCCATTAAACATCTCAATTAAAACTCTTTCTCCAAATAAAATTCCATAAACGTTTAAATAATACTGATTTATTAATACTATATCATCATCAATTTTAACCTTATCATTATTATCCTCTTCAATATAATCAATCAGTAATACAATCTCATTTAGCCCGTTTATAATCTTAACAAATGATCCCTTGTTAATTTCTAGCTCTTCAAATGTATTCTTCGAAACATAAACAGTCGCAAATTTTTCATTCATTTCTAAATATTTACTAGGTAACGGCCTAACAATATACAATTTCTTATCATTGCCACTGTCCTTTTTCTTCTTGGCAGTTTTCACATCCTTCTCAGCATTGTTGGAGCTACCAGCATTTTTCTTATTGGCCTTCACCGGTGCCATTACAAGTCCGTGCTTGTAAAAAGGAAGAAGAAGAATACTTTGAAATAGTTTGATAGAAAATTTTTTTTCCACCGTTTTTTTTTTCCTGTCGTGAAATTTTTCAAACGTTTCCACTAAAAAGAGTTTCTTTCATCAACTACGCTTATTTTAAGAAACTCACTCTCATACAACACAATGACGTACATACCTAGAAACGTCAACTCAATATCTCCGCTATTAACCAGCATACCAACGAAATCATCAAAATTACCTATACCCTTTAAATATAACAACGTTTTAAAATTTCGAAATAAAATAGATTCAAGAATAAATATTTTAAATATTATAATACCCGATTTTTTCAAACTTTCAAATTACCATTACTTTAACTGTATTTATTTTTTCAAAAATAACAAAATAAAATTCGATAAAATAAACGAATCAATCGACCAAAATAAAATCTTAGAAATTGGCTCAAATTTACTGTTTCTAAGATTATATAATTACTTAATACTAAAAAAATGCATCGATAACAGTGACACAGATCCAATAATACTAATCGATAAAATTAAACCGTGGGAAATCAATACTATTAAAATGAGACACGATTTCATAAATCAGTTTTTGAAAAATTTAGATTACAATAATTTACTAATTAAATCTTTACAGCCAAATAATTTAATTTTACCAATTAAAATCGAATCTTCAATTAGACATAAAGTTTTACCAATGCTTATAGGTTTATTATATTATAACTACGGATCTTCTAAAACTTTTAAATTTGTTGATGAATTTGTCATTAACGGTAAATGGTCAAAATTTCAAAAATACAGTCACAAAGGTTTGTTAGAATTATATACAGATAAAAATTTACACAATTTCACAACATGATTAAACTAGTCCCCTGACACTCCCTTCTCCAATATTTATCTATAATGACGGCGGCACACATCCAAATGGAACAGGTTTCCAATTTTCATATTCTTCAAAGAAATAAAACTCATCTCGTTTGACTTTATTCCTCTTATTCCTTTTATATTCTTCACTTTCTTCAGCATTTATAATTTCAAAATTATTTTCAATTAACCAAAAATTATTCATGATATTACGTAACTTTTCAAATTTTTCTTTCATACCGTTTGTTTCAATTAGTGTCTCATATCTTGTAATTATTATCGGTAACACTTCTTTGCTTATTTCACTTCTTAAAGTTAATGATTCATAGATAGAATTTAAATTATTATCATTTATAAAATTGATATTATTTAAAATCCAATAAATCCATTCATTACATTGTTTTAACTCACATTCATTCTGCAAATTTTCAAATTTGAAATTTTTCTCAATTATTTTATTGTTAATAAAATTATTATAATTATTATAATTATTAAATTTATAAAATTTATTATTTGTTGACAACTTGAATAATTTAACCCATAATTTAAATATAAAATTTAAATTCATTTTTAAAATTATTTTATCCCAAATTTTTTTTATACCATTTATTTGTTTAATATTAATTTCTTCTTTATCATGTAAAACTAGAAAATTTTTAAATATCAGTAAATTAATTATTAAATCAGTCTTATCTTCTTTAATTAATTTAATCAATTTATTAATTTCAGTATATATTGATCTATTATTTATGTTTGATTTAATCTCCTCAATTCTAATTTTTTTAATATTTTTTAAAATATTTTCAATTGTGATTAATTCATCTCCATTAATATAAAAATCGTCTTTATTACTATCATTTTTAACAATTTCACTTAATTTATTATTCCAATCATTTAAATCAATATTCAAAATCTCATTTTCTTTATACTCTAACAGTATTTTATCCCAATATTCTAATTTAAGCCATTTCAATATTTTAATAGAAATCAATCTAATCATTTCTAAACTTGGTAATCTTTCATGAGTTGACGCATGCCTTAATTCAACAAAATAATTAGGTAAATTTAAATCTGTGGCTAATTTATGTAAACTTATATTGTACATTGATTGTTGAAATGGATCTAATATACCATTAACAAATTTAATTATAATCATAGAATACTGTAATCTTATACTAAAATCGTTATTATTATTATTACTACTACTACTACTACTAGTATAACTAAATTGTGGATATTCTTCATCGATACTTTTCAATATATTGATATCATTTGTCTCTTCATCTTGTATTAAAGTTTCCATTAATAAACCGGTCATTTCAATACTATGCGGTATTGGTCCTTTTGTTAAATATGATCGTATCTTAGCAATTCCTCTTTTTCTTAAATTGTTATCATTTGAAATGAAAAATTCTTCATATAATGTTTGAAGCTCTTTAGGAAATTTAAAACATGTAAGCTGTGGATTGTTCATTATCAATCCTCCTCCTCAAAAAAGCATTAACTTGAAGATAATGTTGTTGAAAATGTATTTGGTAAAAAAATAAGGAATTTTGCTGAATAAAAAATCCTTCGTTTTTTTTCCATTTTTTTTTCAATAATAAATTTCAGAAACATGTTAGAAACTTCCACAGCTTCAGAAGTTATCATGGATACATAAACTAAGTTTATAATTTATATTTACTTAACTTTTACTTATTTATGATATACAAAATATAATTTTATAAAAGTAATTAGAAGATTATCTTAATTTGGTGAAACCAATATCTTTAGCTTTTTCTCTGAAACATTGTCTGCACATGTTAATTGCGTATTTTCTGACTAAACCAGTGTGGGAGGAACAGACTCTACATTGTCTTGAACCTTTACCATTATTTCTTGGGTGGGAAAACCAAACGTTAGCGTGGGACATATTGTTAATCTGTAATGAAAGAAAGAAGGAAATAGAAAGTAAATAATAGTTAGTATTTGAAACTCTTGTTGAAAAATATTGTACAAAGAAAAGAAATAAGAACGCTTTATGTCAGTTTTATTCATTTATAGTTTTATTCTTTAACGATAATGCCTCCGTCATTTTCAAGAGTTGAAAAATCAGTTTCTCCCTGTATTTATCAAGTTGTCTATTTTACTTATGACGCTGTCTAATAATTCGATGCTTCTTGGATGTTTCTTATTTTTCAATAATCTTATAGTGTCCTATATGTCTATAGTTGAAAAAAATGCTCACATATGTGAAATGTGTGTATCGTAAAGTGGTTGCAATATATGTTGTAATAACGAAACGATCTGTAATCTTTTTCGTATATTTTCCAATACGTTCTTTGATTACAAACATGCTGTTTTCCAATTTATAACTACTATGAATATAATAATTGTACAATTTCATATTTGAACTTTTTCATGTACTAATTTCATTAGTTCTAGTTTTTTCCATTTTGTAAACGTGTTGAACATACTTTATACGATTGTCTTTATTCTTCTTCTAGTCAATAATAAAATCCAATTTATTACGTACTTATTAATATATAGGACCTTGGTGTTATCAAATAAGAAATATCAACAAAATGTTCAATATCGTCAATTATTTAAAAAAAATAAGTTTTTCATAGTGTCTGCGAAAAATTTAAGAAAATCATTGTCGGAGACGAGGCGAGCTTTCCTGAGTGACTGCGTTTGGCACCAGTTCGTGCACAAAAGAGGACGCGCACAGCTGTTTCCTGTTTATTATTACTGATTAAAAGTGTGCGGTGCGAGGGTGTGCAAGAAGTAGCTGCTGGAAAACAAAAAAAACATGTCAAAAAATATGCGCACGTGACACATAAAATACAACCAAACCCTTTACCAACGCACGTGATTAGGAGATATGTCACGTGCACATTACGTAACAAAATTTGTTTTAAAATATTTTTTTTGTTTTTCAAATTTTTCAGTGAAAAAAAAAATTTTATTTTATTTTTGTTTGATTCACAACCCTTCAACCATATCACAAATTATAACTAACCTGCTGGTGCCAACTTTTATAAATATTCTACAATGGCAGGTCATAGATCAACATTGAAAAAAGCCAATAAAGCTTTCAAAACTCCACATTCTTCAAAAAGATCAATTAAAGCACTTAACAAAGGTAAAGTTGAAAAAAATTCAATGAATAATAAACCGATTAAAATTCAATCAAAAAATGAGCGTAAAAATTATAAAAATCAAATTAAGAAAAATAAAATTAATAAATCTTTAATTGAACAATCATTATTTAAATCAAATAAAATTGAAAGAATTATAACAGTTTTACCGTTAACTAAAAATTTAACACCTTTAAATATAATAAATCAAATTTTATCATTAAACGATTTAGAAAATTTTGAAAACATTGAATCCAATTTCTCTGAAATTGAAGGACAAAAAATTTTTACAATTAAAATTAATAAATTTAATTCAAATTTAAAATTTATAATACCTGATTTAAATAATTTAATTTCAATTTTAGATTGTTGTAAAATTTCAGATTTTGTAATTTTCGGTTTATCAGCAATTGAAGAAATTGATTCAATTTATGGTGAACAGATTATTAGATCAGTTGAAGCTCAAGGTATTTCAACAACTTTTGCAGTTTTACCAGATTTAGTCACAAATTATCCAAAAAAAAATTTACAATTAGATATTTATAAATCATTATTCTCTTATTATCAACATTTTTTCCCAAATGTTGAAAAATTATTTATTTTAGAAAATAAAAACGATTCAGTCAATTTATTAAGAATTTTATCTCAAAATATTCCAAAAGGTATAAACTGGAGAGATTTAAGAGGATACTTATTAGCTGATAATTTAGATAAATTTCAAACTAATAATAATGAAAACTATTTAACTATTGATGGTATAGTTAGAGGTAACGGTTTTAATATTAATGGATTAATTCATGTACCTGGTTTTGGTGATTATCAAATTGAAAAAATTGAAAAATTAGTTATAAAAGGTGATAATGAAATTATAATATCAAATGATAAAGAATCACTTGATAAATTTCAAAATATTAATGATGATTTATCAATGGATGAAGATGAAATGGACAGTGACAGTGATAGTGAATATGACGAAGATTTTGATTTAGTTAATAAAAAAATCATTTCTGAAAAAAATAAATTAAAAAGATTACCTAAAGGTGTTTCAGAGTATCAAGCTAAATGGATGAAAGAAGATGAATTAGAAGATTTAATTAATGAAGTTGGTTTAGCTGATGAAAATGATAATGAAGAAAACGATGATGAAATAATGGATACAAATAATGATGAAGATATAATTGAAGATGATGATTTTACAAGTTATAAAGAAATTTCTGAAGAAGAACGTGTAAAACAATTAGAAGAATATAGGAAAAAGGAAAATGATGAACTTGTTTGGCCTGATGAAATCGAATTACGTTATGATGAAATTGCAACTAAAAGGTTATCAAAATATAGAGGTGTTAAATCTTTAGCTTCAAGTTTATGGGATTATGATGAAAATGATAAAAGAAGACCTGAAAATTGGTTAAATTATTTTAGACTTAAAAACTATAAAACATTTAAAAATAAAACAATTAAAAATTATAAAAATGTAATCAATGTTGTTGCAGGTGATAAAGTTAGAATTTCAATTAAATTTGATGTAAATGATTTAAATAAATTATCAAATCCTAAAATTAAACCTTTCATAATTTCATCGTTATTTTCAAATGAAAATAAATTATCAGTTTGTAATTTCTCTATTTCAACTTGGGAATCTTATGAAAACCCAATCAAATCAAAAGATTCAATGATTGTCCAATACGGATTTAGAAGATACCACATCAATCCATTATTTTCTCAACAATCAAGAAATTCTAATAATGTTACTAAATTCCAAAGATTTTTACATAAAGGTCAAATGGCTATAGCAACTGCGATTTTACCTGTTTCATTTACAAAATCACCTGCATTATTTTTTAAATCTGATTTAAATAATGGCGGCAATTTGGAAATTTTATGTCAAGGTACTTTTGAAAATACAGATTTTACAAGAATTTTAGCTAAAAGAATTGTGCTAACAGGTGAAGTTTTCAAAATTCATAAATCAATGGTTACTATTAGATTTATGTTTTTCAATTCTGATGATGTTAACGCTTATAAAAATGTTCCATTATTTACAAGAATGGGAAGATCCGGTTTTATAAAAGAATCTTTAGGTACTCATGGTGAATTCAAAGCTCAATTCGATGCTAAATTAAACGCTCAAGATATCGTAGGTATGGAATTATTCAAAAGAGTTTGGCCAAAAGAAGGTTCTCCCGTCCCATTTTAACTTGTATAGTCATATATATATATATATATATACGCATTTATCTAGATCTTTATATAAATTTTGTGTAATCTTGAAAACCTGCATCGCTTTTGAAATATTTCCCAAAACAGCAATTTTAACATCACCATTTTTTTTCATTTTCATTTTCACCTTCATTTCCACTTGCATTTACATTGGTATATTCCTTTTTCCACAAGCTACAAGTTACATAAATGCTACCATCTCACTCTACCAACAATATCACTACTTACACATGCATATCATGTCAAATCCAGTTCCCATCTACAGAGCTTCAAAGGTTTCATATGAAAACTGAATGGCATAGATATAATTTAAAAAGAAGGGTTGCACAATTAGCACCTGTTAGTAATGAAATTTTTCAACATAAAGTTGCAAATACCAAAAATTCTGTACAATATGATGATTTCGGTTTTATTATTGAATCTGATAAGCAAGATAATAAAGTCAATAAAAAGAAAGTTAAAGCAAGGTATGATTTACTTAATAGAGGTCGCCAATCAAATATCGATCAAAAAATAAATAAAAAGGGCACAGAGCCATTATTATCAAGCAGAGATACAAGTCCTGCATTATCTGAACACTCAACATTTTCATTAGGTACATTAAAATCACAAAGTGATTATGGATATGATACAGATAATATTAAAATTAGATCTGACGTTTCAAGAACTAGAGGTTTTGACTCTGATTATAATACAGAAGAATATTTAACAGAAGAATTTGAAAGTGATGATAATGAATATAGTCTTTATGATGAAGTAAACGAAGCATTACCATTAAATGAATGTTTCTATTGTGGTATGAAATCTACTGATATTGAAGGAAATATCAATCATTTATTGAAAAATCATAATTTATATATTCCAGATTTAAAATATTTATCTGATAAAGAAGGGTTGATTAGATATTTATCCGATAATGTTGTTTTAGATAAAGTTTGTATTAAATGTGGATACGAGTCTAATAAATTGATGGGGATTAGACAACATATAATAGACAAAGGACACGCATGTATACCATATGAAAGTAAAGAAGAAAGACAATTATTTAAACAATTTTACAATTTTGATAATTATGAAAATGGAAATGAAGAAAGTGAAGAAAGTGAAGATGAACTGTTTGAAGACCTAACAACTGAAGATGATAATGAGATTACTGTTGCGACTATTGATTCAACAGGTGTCGAGTTAGCGTTACCTAATGGATATAAATTAGGACATAGATCGATGAATAGATATTATAAACAAAATATTATTACAAAAACTGATAGAAGGTTAAGTGAAGGTGAGAAAACAATAATGGTATTAAACAAAGAAAATGAAAAATTATTAAAAATACAAGAAACAGCTAAACATAACGAAGAAGTTAAAAGGGTTGAATTGATTAACAGGAAACAAGCAAATAAGGAGTTATCTGATAATGGTTTGAAATATAGGAATAATTTAGAAAATTATAGAAATCAAAGATTTGGTTAGATATATGTACACATGTATGTGTATATATATTCATCAGTTTTCATGATCTGAAGATTTTTCTGTGTTAGCTTCTGAATTCGTTGGAGAAGGGGAAGGAGAGAAAGCGGTATTTAAAGGAGGAGATTGTGGTTCCGGGGTTATTTTAATTTGTGGATGATCAAACTGTTGATAATGTATAGAATTATCATCATTGATATCATGATCCTTAGAAGATAATTCTGCAGGTAATTTATCATCTTTAGAGGTATATACAGAACTTGTTTCTAATGGTGAATCATTTTTAAACATGTTAAAATAATTTGTGTCATTATTAACTATTTTGTTTTTATCTAGTCTTGGATCTTTAGTAATTACAATATTATTATCATTTGAATAAACACTAAAGTTTGTATCGTTATTATTATCATTGTCCTCTTCATCTTCATCATTTTCTTGATCATCATCGTTAATATTTAAATTTTGTAAATTTTCTTGACAATTATTAAAATAATTTAATAATTTAGTATCGTAATCATTAATTGAGTCTATTTCTTTATTAAAAGGTAAATTGGTTATTGAAGATATTGAATTAAGTCTATTTTGTAAAATTTTAAATGAATTTGATTGAGGTAATAACATTAATAAACCGTATAAACATTTAAATAAATTAATATTTGTATAAGGATCTAATAAATCCAATCTTAATTTTGCAAATATAGGACTTTCAAGTAATTGAATTAATAGATCTAATTGAACCAATATGTTAATATTAATTTCAAATTTAACCATTTGATTAATTATTTTATAACTTAATTGATAATTAGATGTTAATAAAGTTAAACATAATAAAGAAGGAGTATTAAATGACCAACATTTAAATAAATTTTCAAATAATTCATTATCATTATTATTAATTAATTTTTTCCTTAAATTAGATAATTCATTAGCTGTTATTAAATTATTATTTAAAATTTGAATCATAATTGAAATAAAATGTAAATCATCATTATTTGAAATGAAATTATTTAATAAAACTTTTGATAGAGAGTTATAAATTCTTTCTGAATCTAAAGATTTGCATATTTTTTTGATTATAAAATCAGATTTGGAATCTAATAATTTTTTATCTTTTTTAAATAAATTTAGCAAATCAATCATAAATTTATCAAAATATTTATCATTTGATTGATTTGAAATTTTAGATAAAAGGGAAACAGATTTATTGATAATTTTATTATTTGAACAATTAAGAGTTTTCAATAAAATTATGAATATATTATCTGAAAACTCCATAAATTTAATTGGATCGTTTTGGTGTAACATAATTAACCAATCCAATGAATTCAATTTTGTGAGATTATAATCAAAATTAGATATTTTATTTAAATTATTATTAGAATTATTATCGATATTATTTTTGTTTTTATTTTTATTCTTACTGTTATTCTTATTTATAATCATATTTATATTCATGTTGTTATTTTTATTTTTAATATTTTTCTCGTCATCACTATCATCTTCAATGTCATTTTTATTATTAAGATTTGAATTGATATTGGAATTATTAACAACGGAATCATTTATTGAAAGTTCAATTAATAAATTTGAAATTAACAAAGTATAATTAATATCGAATTTATTAGTTAAAACCAAATCCATTAAATTTGAATTTAATTGTAAAGCCATTTCTCTCAGATAAAAATTATTTTCTGATATTATGTGTAATAAAATAATCAATAATTTAGGTATTAATAAAGTAAACGAATCTGGAGAAATTTCCAATAAGTTGATCAACCAATCTAAACAGATTAGCCTTATTAAGTCTTCACTTGACTCAAGATTTGTAATTAAAATATCAACAATTTTAGGATAATCTATAAAAGTATCTTGCCCAGGTATATAAATGTTATTTTCAGAATTATTAATTGATTTATCATTATTTGAAATTGAAATTGATTTTTTAATTTCATTAATTCTTTTTATTTCATGTAACAAAAGTATTAAGAAATTTTCTGTTATAACTCTAACATCTTTTAATGGAGGATTGAGATAAGATAATAAAGGATTTAAAAAAGAAGGTAAATAAGAGATCAATTCTAAATCTGGGATTTTATTAAATAAAATTAACCAACTAACAATTAATAATCTTGTATAAGTGTTAGTTGCATGAATTCTTTCTTCTAATAAAGGTATAAATTTTTGAAGTGAAAAGAATTTATTTGATTGATTTTCATAATATTGTATTCTATTACCATTTTTATCCAAAATTATTGAACTTTTAATATTATTGTTATTGTTATTATTTAAAATTGAAATATAATTGTTAGATTTAGCACGTACTATATCTTTAATTAATTTATCCAAAATATCTGCAGCATTTTTAACGTTATTAGCAGTATCAGCTACCAATTTACATAAAACGTCGAATATTTCATTAAAATAAACTAAGATTTCACCCAATGCAACTTTGGATATATTGTACAAAGCTTCACAAGCGTAATATCTAACATCGGGATCATTATCACCAAAACATGCGATAACTGGATGTATGATTGAGTTTAAATATCTAGGCATTTCATTATAACCCAAAGCAATGGTGACTGTTGCAAAACCTAATAGACCACCATACCTTGCCTGTGGTTCATGTATATCATATGCAAATTCATTTCTAAGCTGTTTTATAATAAGTTGAATTTTATCATGGTTGTTGTTTTGAAGACAGTTTGAAACAATTCTTTCCAATTCCAACGCAGTGGCTTTCCGTTTCTCGTAGATTCTATCTTTCAAGCCTCTCTTGATGGCCTTATCCATTGTCAGCAGCCAGCAAAGGAGAGCAGTGGAGAAGAGGAATGGGAAGGAAAGGAAAGGAAAGGAAAAGAAAAGGAAAGAAAAGAAGGAAAGAAAATGTGTAAAGGAGGTGGCAACATTTGGTTTTCTGTACATAAATTATACACACAATACACAACACATTACACGGTTATCTCTGCATAGACTGGAGGATTTGGACAACCTTGATGTTGGTGTCTAGGAACCTGTTGAGACAGTCAGTCATGCACTTCTCCTCGGCGGTGTCGAGTGCTGGAGAGGTGATGGTGTCGTCGACACACTTCTTGAAACACATGTCTGTGAACTGGGTCACTGATGTCTGGATCTTGGCTTTGGCCGACTCCTGCTGGATGTATGCTAGGATCTCTTGTCTGGCTGCTGTGTCCAAATGTTCTAGTAGTGCCTTGTCTACGCCGGTGCTCTGGTTCATGTCGTTGGTGCAGGAGGGGAAGAAGAAAAGGAAGAAAAGTCAACCAGGAATTAGAACAAGAATGGCTTCAACACCTTCAGTGGTGGTGTCTGACCCTGTTCACACGCAGACTTCTGTTGTACAGCTGCATCCCGTTCACAACTGCCATCACATAGTTGACGTCTCCTGCTTCCTGCAGCGTCACAAACCCGTAGCCCATGCTGTTCCCGTTGACCTTGTCTTTGGGCAGTCTGACCCTGGAAACTGGGGCAAACTGCATCACAAGCTCCTGCAACAGCATCTCGTCAACACGACTGTCCAAGTTCCCGATGTATATAGTGTTTTCTTCTGTGTCCATCTCTGCTGTGTCACTCGTCTACTGGCTGCACCGTCACCGTTACCGTTGCGTGCTGTTCCGTGTGTGTTCTTCTCTCTCAGCTGGTTCTTGTCACGCGTGAACATGTTTGACTTGCATCTGCTTCACCAGGTGTCGGCCTTCTGCACACAATGGACACACACCACAACTTGCACACCTCCATCGCCACCTCCACGGACTTGCTGACCCTTGTGAGCAACAAAAAGTCTGAAATTGCACCCATCTCCAGAAATGGCCTCTCGATCGACAACAAGATCAAACTCTTGACTTTACTAAAACAATTATCAACAATACCTATCAAACCAAAATCACAGTCGATTCCTTCTTCAATCGCAGTTTCCAATTTAAATACCCAAATCCACAGCATTACCAGTATATCTCATCTTCAAACAAGCTTTATAAACTCGTACATTTTATCTGAGTCTTTGAACATAATATTCAATGACCTCCTCTCATTTGCGTCAACGTATTTATCGTCTTATTCCAATGATCATAGTAGTCAATTATACCTAGACAGAATCGATTCTTTAAAAGCAGATTCAAGAAAATTGTCTTCTTATATAAAAATATTGGTCAACCATTACCTTTTCAATATAGAGTTCAGCCATCTTTATAAAAACTTAGATCAAGATTCTTTAAAATTTAAGAAAATCAACTTCCTTAAGCTTTTGGAGTCTTTATTGAATAACAATATTCTACATCCAAACTCAAACTCAAATGGTGCTTGGTTACTAATAGACAAAATTAACGATCCTTTAATATCGTTTTTACTTTCAAATAAATTGATCGTACTTCATCCTACAAACACAAACAAGATAATGTTGAATGATTTAAGTGTAGATTTATAACATGCCAGTATACATAAAGATATATATCTATTTATACACATTCTGTTAATATAGTTGCTTTTTCTTTTTCTTTCTCTTTCTCTTTCTCTTCTGCTTTATTTATTGATATAGGAACATCCGACGTAATATTGATGCACATCCATACACGTACCCAATCTCTTCTTCACTGATTACCCTGTTTTCATTACTTAAACATGTAATCAAATATCCATTGGTTTTATAATACAATTCAATTAATTCGTTCGGATTGTTACTTTTGGCTTTACGTTTCCTCATTAATTTGTTGCTTGGCCTGTAAAATGGTAAACTAAAACCAGAGTGAAATTTAACTTTCCAATCACTCGATTCATACATAATTCCAAATTCACTTTTCATAACTTCATAATGGAAATCTTCTTCAAACTCATTATTTAAATATTGTTCAACTTCAAATTCTTTACACACAATATCAATTAATTTCAGTTTGATAAATAAATTGCTATTATCCTCATTATCCTTTGTTCCCCAAACAATATCATTTTCAAATTTATAATTCTCTAATTCAATCTCCTTCTCCGATTTAGGATAAAGTTGTGATTTGATCCAACATGTTTTAGAACTTTTAATATTAATAATGTAAATACAATCAAAATTAAATTTATTAATTAATAATTCACATAATAATTTAGATGCCTTTCTCAAATTTTCACATTTTGATAATTTTTTCCAAACACTTAAATCAACTAAATCGTCATATGGCGAACTAAATTTACTGAATTTTAATTTTGAATTATATATGTATGATGTACCACTACCATCTTGCTCAAAAATAATTTCGTCATTTTTCCTATTGCACCCTGTTGCTCTTCCATAAATTTCTAATAACCTTTTCTTATTATCATCATTATTAATATCTTTTAATTTACTTGTTGGTAAACACGTAGACATTAATAATTTACTTGAATTATCATCTTTATTTATAATGATGTTATTATTTTCATAGACAATTTTATGTTTAATTGAAGAATCCAAATAATCCATTATTTCCGAACTCATTTTTTTCATGATTCTAATTATACTTTCATCAATATCATTTCTTGGAAATGAATCAAATATCGATAATACTCCAATAACTTGTTTATTTGATGAAATTAATGGGACTCCTAAATAAAATTTGATATTTGGTAAATTTTTAACAATTGGATTACTTTTAAATCTCCAATCTTTTGAAGCGTCTAAAACTAAGAAGAAAACAGATGATAAAATAGTATGAGAATCAATTGAAACTTGTCTTGAACATTGTTGAAATCCTAAACCAAATTGATATTTTATAATTTGAAATCTTGAATCAATCAAACTAATGGCTGCACCATTACATTTAAACATTCTCATCATTTTTTTCAACAACATATTAAATCTATTTGATCTTTCCCAATGGGGTAAATTAAGGTATTTTTCAACAGTATTTAATCTACGGATTTCATTGAATGATTCAGGTGCTTTAAAAAATGAAATATTCGTTAAATTATCGGGACATTCAATTGTAGACAAATTCTGTTTACCCATTGCATAAAATTCTATGAACTGTTCTTTTGTAAAAGGGGAAGGATAATAATCTAATACATTTTTACTTATTAAATTGTTATCCACAATATCCCTTTTCGCAAGACTGAATCTTGGATCATTAGAGGCAATGCTCTTACCATTGTCAACACCGTTATACATTTGTGTATATAGATTTGATTGTTGTTGTTGTTGTTGTTGTTGTTGTTGTTGCTGTAGTTGAGCTTCCATTCTATATCTTTTTGTGGGAGAATTCACTTCGAAGAGTTTACTAGAAGAAGACTGTTTATATGGAGACCTGTTTCCAGCTACAACAGACATGTTGGCAGGCTTAGCAAAGATGCCAAAGAAAGCAGAACAAATCAAAGCAGAAAAGAAAAGGGTTTGGGAAAGAATAAACTTGCTACCAACAACCAAAAGGCAAAACGGGGAGCAAATTTGTGTTTCCATGTCGAAACATTCTGGTCTTGTGTATACATACATACAAACAGCTACATACACAGTTTATATACACATGTACACCTGTGTGCAAGCTTTAGTCTTCTTCCATCTTGTCGTCGTCTTGACTTCCCTCTTTCTTAGCAACATCTGCTTCAGCAGCAGCCTTCTCTCTTTCTTTCCTTGTATTCTCTTCTTCTAATGATAATCTGATTGCCAATGCAAGTTCTGGATCCATATTCATATCATCCATACCAAATCCAAAGTCGTTATTATTGTTATTGTTATTACTGTTATCATTGCTGTTGGCAACACCGTTATCGGCACCACCAAAATCTGTATATGCATCAAAATCTTGTTCTCTGACAATGGCTGTTTTCTCAACTTGCTCATATAATAAATATGGTCCTGGAGGTACTGTAACAAGATGTGAAGTTTTATCAGTTGTATTAGTAATTGAAATGAAATTTTCCAATAAATGAGTATTTAATTCATGTTCACCGAAATTTATAAAATCAATCGATATGTTGCTATTCTTTAATTTATTTGCTAAAGTTATCAAATCACTTTCATTATTTTTAATTGGAGATCCAACGAAAACTATAATTCTTTGTTTCTGATTTTTATTTTGTCTATTTTTCAATGCTAAACATGCAACTTGAATGGTTTCAACTAAATCGGATTCACCTCCAATATTAGTTGAATGTAATCCGCTTAAAATCTGTCCAAAATCTACTGTTAAATTACTCACAACAATTGGAGAATTGCCTGCACTAGTCATTAATCCAACTGTATTTTCTGGATTTGAATTAATTTTCCTTCTAAATATGATTTCAACTGTATCCAATTGTGCTTGGTATCTCGATGTAAGATAATCCCCATTCCTCATATATTCTGAGTTGTCAATCGCAACCATTGTAGCTTCCAATACCATTTTCTACGTCTTGTCTTGTATTTGTATCTGTGTTCCTGTTGTCTTTTCTATATCGATAAATCAAAAAGTAACAAAGTGAACAAGCAATTTGCCACTCAAAAAAACCCAAAAGAAAAAGAGAAAAAAGAAAAAATCAGGAAAATTTACTTCGCACAATCTTTTGTACATGTTTTTCCCTCCATTTCTACTATTCTGTTGTTTTTTCGTTGTGCAAACCCAGCATCAGCAAGCACAATGGTGAAGACCAATTCTTCAATTATATATTCTCCTAATTCAAGCAAAGACAAAGAACTGATTAATAATAGTAGTATAAGTAAAAGGAAATTCACAAAAAAACAGAAACAGAAATTATTACTCCGATTTGAAAATGAAATGTCAGTGCGAAATCAGCAGTTTAAACAATCAGTGGATAATCAAATAAGTTTGTTACGTATACAGTTTAACAATAGATTGAATAAAATATTAAGAAAATTTTGGGATGTAAAACTACAAGATATATTACAGCTTGAAAGAGAATTGGATCCGAATGATAAATTGAGTCTGTTCAAAATTATCAAACAGCTAGACCACCAGTCAAATTAATCGAATAGAATTAATTATGTATTTTTAAAATGTAAATTGTTTTTGTTTTTTCGCATACACAGATATATATGTATAAATATATACTAGCTATATATATATTTTTAAACATGAATGAATGAATAAATAGTAAATACTAATTAGAAGAAAAGAAAAGAAAAGATAAGATAAGAGAAAAGGGGATAAAATAAAAAGCAGCTATATAAACATAAATAAATATTCATTAATGTTCAACAACATCATCCCAGAAATATTTACCTTCTAAAGTTGGTTTAATAATACCAACTCTAATAACAAAATCACCAAAATGTTCACCATCTAATCTTTCATTTGCCCATTTTGCAAACATTGGTACTAAAATTCTTAAAATATCTTCTTCATTAACATTGGATTTATAAAGTTTATTAACACGACTACCAATATAACTACCACCAAGTAATAAATTATAAAATCCATAAGATTTACCAACTAATGCAACTTCTGCTAACCAAGGTCTAGCACAACCATTTGGACAACCTGTCATTCTCATTATAATTGAATCATTTCTTAAACCTAATTTCTCTAATTCATCTTCTAATTTTCCAATTAAAATTGGTAAATATCTTTCAGCTTCTGCCATTGCTAAACCACAAGTTGGGAATGCAACACATGAACTTGATGATAATCTTAATGATGAATGATTTATATTATCTAAATTATAATCTTTTAACATTTGTTTAATAATTGAAAGATGATCATTTGGAATATCACTTAATAATATATGTTGATTACCTGTTAATCTAAAATTACCTGCATTATTTTCTTTAAAATATAAAGCAATTTTCTTTAAACCAGTTTTATGAGGTTTACCAATAACATCTTCAACTCTACCATTTTCAATAAAACATGTATAATGATTTAAACCTGTTTCATCTTGTGACCAACCAAAATAATCAATATTTGATTCAATTTTATAAGGTTTACTTTCTTTAAATTTATAACCTAATAATTCTTCAACTTTTGATTTATAAACTTCAACTCCCATATCATCAATTGTATACTTTAATCTTGCATGTTTTCTATTTTTTCTATCACCATTATCCCTTTGAATAATCATAATTTTTTCACAAACTTCAGATATTTTATCATATTCAATAAATCCAAAACTTGAACCAGTTCTTGGATAAGTTTTAGTATTATTATGAGTTGTACCCATACCACCACCAACGAAAACGTTATAACCAATAATATTATTATTTTCAACAATTGCAATTAAACCAACATCATGAGCCCAAACATCAACATCATTATAAGGTGGCATAGCAATAACAACTTTAAATTTTCTTGGTAAATAAGTTGGACCATAAATTGGTTCAGAATCTTGAATTGCATCACCACCAACTTTAATTTTATTTGGTGAACCTTCAATACCTCTTGAAATTTCACCTAAATCTGTTAACCAAATTTCATGATAAGCAGTTGTTTCAGGTAATAATCTACAAGAAATTAATTTAGCAGATTTTTCCATTTGTGAATGTAATTTTCTATTAGTTGGTAAAGCAGATATCATAACATTTCTATTAACATCACCACATGCACCTAAAGTATCCATTGCAACTTGATTAATATTTTTAATTGTATCTTTTAAATCTTTTTTAATAACACCATGTAATTGAAATGTTGCTCTAGTTGTAATTTTAATTGTATGATTACCATTTTTATCAGATAATTCATCAATTTTTAACCATTGATCAGGAGTTGAAACACCACCAGGTAATCTAACTCTTGCCATAAATGAATAAGCAGGCTCTAAACCTTCTTTTTTCCT
The DNA here is from genome assembly GCA_030569495.1 of Pichia cabralensis. NCBI lineage: Eukaryota > Fungi > Ascomycota > Pichiomycetes > Pichiales > Pichiaceae > Pichia > Pichia cabralensis. The sequence goes on along the minus strand of JAJMLC010000150.1, from coordinate 61,253 downwards.
TTCATCTCTAATATCTCTATCATCTTGCATATAAATACCATGAAATTTAGTTAATTGTTGATCATTTGAAGAAATTGCACCAGTTGAATCATCATTTAAACCTTCAATAATTGTACCTCTTAAATAATTAGAATTAATTTTAATATCTTCATTAGTAATTGGAGCTGGTTCATCTAAATTTTCAACTGAAACACCTAATGATTCCCATAATTTTGGTTCCCATAAATTATAAGCAGTATTTAAACCATCATCATCTTGATCATCACCTAAACCTAAATCACATAAAAATTTACCACCTAAAAGTTCAATTTTTTTAAATAAATCTTTACAAGGTTTATTATAATAATGAGAATCTTCCTTTCTTGGCCAATATTTTGAATCACCTAAACCGAAAATTGCAAAATTATTATTAGCTAAATCAATTGTTGAATTTTTTAAATTTTCCCAAAATGTTTTACCACCATTTGGAAATTCACCTTGACCAGAAGTTGAAGTAATTAAAACAATATTAATTTCTAATAATAAATCATCTAATGATAAATCATCCATTGATAATAATTTAACTTTTAAACCTTTTGATAAAGCTCTTCTATTTAATTTATTAGCTAAATTAGTTGCATTACCACCATCTGATGCATAAGCAATTGTTAAAGGAGCACCAGATAATTTTTCTAATAAATCTTTAAAAGAATTTTTAGAATTTTCATTAACATTTGATAAAATTTTATTATTTAAAGATTTTAAATTATAATCTAATTTTGAATTTTTAGAAATTAATAAAGATAATTTATTTTCTCTATTAAGGAAATCTTTTAATTCTTTTTTAATAAAAGTTGAATCTAATTGAAAAATTTCATCATCATTATTTAAAAATGGATTAAATCTATATAAAGGCCAATAACCAATATCAACAGCTTTTTTAGTATCTTTTAAAATATTTAGATAATTATTAGATTTTGGTAAATAAGCTAAAATAATTGAAGGACCATTTTTAAAATTATTTGCTTCAATAAATGATGTTAAAGATTGAGTATAAGATGAATAAATTGCAATTGATGAAACATAAGAATTTTTATAATTCATTGCATATAAACCTAAATTTTTTTTACCTTGTTTAATATTAATTGAAGAATCTGAATCAATTATTAATAATTTTAATCTTTTAAAATTTGATTTTAAAACTTGATGAAAAGTTGATAAACCTAAATCATAAGACCAATTATCTGAACCAATAATCCAATTATAAGTTAAAGTAAAATATTTTTCAAATTTTAATAATTCAATTGAAATTGAATTATTTAAAGTTTTTAATAATTTAATAATATTTGAACCATCAAAAATATCATTTGAATCTCTTGCTTTAATTAACCAATTAGTTAATTCATTATTTAATTCACCATTAAATTTAGATAAATTTAATTCAACTAATTTAATTAAATTATTTAAATCTTCTTGTTGAGATAAATATTTACCAAATGAATAATCAGGTGAAGAATTAATTTCAAAATCATTTAAAATATTTAAATATTTAATATCTGGAACAGATTCTTTTAAAAGTTTTAAATAACAATTATCAATTGAATTTTCAATATTTAATGAGATATTTGAATTAAATGATTTACCTAATATTGGTAAATTTTGAGAATCAATTGAATTTAAAGATTTAATAATTGAATCAATATTTGAATTATCAATTTTAAATAATTGTAAAGGTATAATTTCAATTGAAGAAGATTTAGAATTAATTGAAGGTAAAATATCAATTAAATCTAATAATAATGATTGAAATTGTAAATTAATTGAAGATTGTTCAATAATTAAAAATTTTTTAAAATTTAAAGAATTAATTAAATTTGATAATTTTAATAAATTAAAAGGTCTAAATATATTAATTGAAATTAATGAATTATTTGAATTAAATGAATCATTTTTAATTAATAAATTTGAATTACCTAAAAATAAAATTAAATTTGAATCTGAATTATTTGATTTATTTAATAATTCAAAATCTTCATATTTTTTACCAGTAATTAATTCAAGTGATTTAAGAGCTTCATCAATTGAATCTGAATCAAATGAATCATAAGTTGATTTAATTAAATCAAATGAATAATTATTAGCAATACTAATTTCTGAATCATCGACTAAATAAAAATGAATAACTGAAGTTTTCAAATTTTTAGAAATTAAATTTGATAAAATTGTGAAATCTAATGATTGATTAAAATTTTTAGAAATTAAAATTGGTAAATTTAAATCTTTACAAGCAGTTATAATTGAGAAATCATCATTTGAAATTTTAATATTTAAATTGAAAATTTTACCGTTATCTGATAAATTAAATAAAACTGGTAAAGATTGAACAAGTTTTTTAGAGTCCAAGTTTATAACTATTGCATTATTTGAATCTATGAAAGTTAAAGCGTCGTTACCTGATAAAATTTCACTTTTAACATCTAAAGTGTTTTTGTTGTTTGAAGGATCGACAATAAACAGATCAGAAGAGCTGATTTTAGCCAAATCAGCTGCCAGTTTCTGTAATGCTATTTCCTGCGACATCTCTGTTAGCAAAAGAAGAAGAAGTAAAGTAAGAAAGTCAGAAAGTCAGAAGGGAAAAAAAAGGAAAAGAAAAGGAGAAAAAAGGGCAACTTTTCCATATATATTCAGTTTCCTGTTTTTTCCTTAGTTTTTTTTTCAACAATCCCCCGGAGTTGGCAAAAAGCCACAATTTTTCATTTTCGTTGCTTAACAACGGCGAGCACGTGACTCCGCGCCACACTATTTGGCAAAAATTGTTTTTCAAAGTCCTCTTACTGGCTGAAAAGAATAGTTGATGGTTTTGTGCTGTTTAAAAAAAAATGTTTACGATACACAGGAGGAAATACTAAAATGTCGGGGGTTGCTGATGTAGCACGAGGTAATGGAAATGGGAATGGGAATGGGAATGGGATGTGGTTTCTTTGTGGGAAACACAATTGCCACACAACTCATCTACTCAATTTTTGTAGCATCCCTTTTAGAGAATTTTAAAATTAAATCGTCCATTGGGAAAATTGTTGCGAAAACTTTAACTTCTTCACTTAATGGTGTAACTTTATGATCGAAATTTGTAAACATACAAGCTTTACCAATTAATGCAGTAAAACTCATCATAACATAAGTTTGACCTAAACATGAATGTGTACCAGTACCGAAAACCAACCAATTTTTTTTAGCTTCTGATGCTTTACTACCTTCAGTCCATCTTTCAGGTAAAAATTCATCAGGATTTTCAAAAAATTCAGGATCATGTAATGCAGGATAAACTGAAGGTATAATCATAGCACCTTTTGGAACTGTATAAGAATCTGTAATTGGATAAGATTTTTTTGCAACGTAAGGTACCATAATAACTGGAGGTCTAATTCTTAAAGTTTCACGTACAACCATATTTGTAAATGTCATTTTATCAATTAATTCAGATGTTAATGGAATATTTGGATTACCATTTCTAATTCTTAATTGTTCTTCCCTAATTTTTTTAGCAATTTCTGGTCTATCAGAAATCATTTGAAATAACCAACAACATAAAGATGATGAAGCATCTTGTGATGCAAATAAAAATGTGAAAACTGCTTCAGAAATTTCTCTATTTGAAAATAATCTAACTTTTGAATTAGTTGATGAATTATTTGATTTTAATTGACCATTTGATTCATACATTGAAACAATCCATTCATCTAAAACACAATTTGATTTTTTACCTTTTAAAATTTCATCTTTTGACATTTGAGCACATTTTTCAAAAATTTTCATTGATTTATCAGCAATTTTTTGACCATACCAAGTTTTAGTATATGGTATAATAATTGGAAAATTAACTAATTCTAAAGCTGCTGTAACTTTATAATAATTATCTGCAATTAATTTAATTTGTTCTTCTGTAATATAATCACCACAAAATGTTCTTAAAGAAATTGCGCACATATATTCCCTAAATTCATGAAAGAAAACTTGATATCCATTTTTATCAGATAATTCAACAAATTTATTTAAATATTTATCCATAACTTTCTCTTGTTCTGGTATATAAACTTCTAATGCTTTTTTAGTAAATAAAGGATTTAAACCTTTCCTATAATCAACGTGTGCTTTACCATCTAAGAAAACCCAATTAGTTGGTCTTAAAATTTTAACTGCAACATCAACAACACAAGGTTTAACAAATGATGGTGAATTAAAAATTTTTCTAGCTAATGTTGTATCTGATGCAATAATAACAAATTTATGAAAAATTGAAACACATGATAAAGGTCCTGATTCCCATTTTGCTATATATTCACTAAATTTTGGATCTAAACTTTCTAAGAATGGTCCAATAAATGGCCAAATTTTATATTTTGGCCCAACAATATTACCTTTATAAATTTGATAAGCTATTTGATCATATAAAAATGCAATAAATAAGAATAATAAGGTTAATTGAAACCATGATAATTGTTGAAAATTGGTTATAATCAATGAAGCAGTTGATTGGACAAATGATTGATTATCAAGAGTAGAGTTTGCCGCTAAAACGTCGTTAACCATGTTGCTGTTATCTACAACAGAATCCATGGTACTTTTGTATGAGAGAGAGAGGGCGTGGAAAGCAAAAGGTAAGCAAAAGGTAAGCAGTCTGGCAGCAATGGAAGGAAGAAGTGTGTTAAATGGAGGAAGCTTAGGTATTTTTTTTTTCTTGTAACTTTTCTCTGTTTCTTCCGATGCGGAACGAAGCAACTGATGTTTTCGTGTTCCTCTCTCTGCCTCGTTCCAAGAGACTAAACGAGCGGTACGAACAATAACACTACAAAGTCTGTGATGCATTACTTACATATAGAGGGGGGAAGGGGGAAGGGAAGAAGCCTACACAGAGTATACAAGCAGCCCGTTTTCAAAGACGACGTTACTCCATAGCATGGCAAGTACTAGAGTAAACACAAATTCAATAGTGTACGCAACAGCAGTATTTTTAGACGTTCTGCTGAATGTATCAGAACCGAAAATAACTGTAGAGAAGAGTAACGCTAATAGAACAAGTGAAACAGAATATGTAATTTTAAGTCTCCTGTCTTCTATCCTTAACGATGTTAGAATCGACCATAAGAATCCAATAAATAGTACAATTGCGTATTCGATAAATATTAGGTAACTCAAGAAATCTTGATGTTCTCCACCAATTAACGAATAAATCGAAGAAGTTTCAACATCATATACTAGCATTTGTATAATTAATACTATTGAAATGAATCTAATAAATGTAACTTTTTTATTTTTAGATGAATTATTAATGCTATTACTATTGGTAGTATTATTTTTATCTTTAATCCAGACTCCTGAACTTAATAGTAATAAATTATAAATTAACCAAACAATTACTAAAGTTGATAATGATAACGAAATTAAATTAATTATAGGTAAAATAATTATATTATAGTCATAATCGTATTTGTTTAATAAAATATAATTAATTACATCCAATAAATACAAAATTGAGAAACCCGAACTAAATAAAATGAATTTATATTGAATTGAATATTTTTTCCTAAAATTATTAAATGTATTATCGATTGAAACTGAAGTTGAATTTTTGTTATTTTTCCTATAATTTAACAAAATTAATAAAATTGTGAAAACTGAATAAATTATTGTAAAATAAAATGATGTAAACATTCTATAATAATCACTTATTAATAAATGACCATAAGATTGACTCCATTCAATTTGTAAAAAAGAATCTTCTGCGTTTTCAGGTAATGAATTTGTTAAAACCATTAAACAATAAATACCTGAATTACCTAATTTATAATAATGAGGTTCTTCTTCATATTTATAAATAAAACTTTCAATTGGATAAGAAAATTGATTTGACTCAATTAGTTCATTAAGTGTTTTCTTTTTTAAATAATCAACATCAGATTCGTGATCACAATAACCATTTAATAAAGCATATTCATCACATACTTTATAAAAAGGGTTTATACCAATTTGAATTTGATTCATATCTTCACCTCCCATTATTAAAGCATAAAATTCAAGATTAGAGAAATCAATTTGACCGTCTTTAGAATTTGCTAAGAAATTTAATTTAATAAATGGATCCGATTTGTAGAATATTGACGACTTGTCTAAGTTTGCCATATAAGCACATGTTTGGAAAACTTTACCGTTTTCAATAGTGTAGTAGTCCAAAAGTGCATTGGTTGTAGATATCAGAAACGACAATAGTAGCAGCTGTAGATGTCCTGTATTGACCCACATCTTTGAAGGTGGTAGTAGTGGAGAAAGTAGTATTTCAAGCAGTTGTTTTTGTGTTTGCAAACATTTCTCGAAGAAGGAAAAAAAAAACGGGGAAAATCGAAAAAAATAGTGTGAAAAGGGTGAAATTTTCACTGATAATCTTTAAGTGGTTAGATCTAGCAGGATTAAACTATACAATACACTGTGTGTTATAAAAATATAGGAGAGATGGGAGGGGTGTGAAACGGGTAGCCGTTGATTAATGAGTTGTGGTGTTGTGTAATCGGGGACAGATAGTAATGTAATAGTAATAGTAGTGGATGACAATAGTGGATGACAATAGTGGATGGCAGTTGTGGATGGCAGCGGGGAATGGAATAATAAGGAATATGACAAACCACACATTAGAAGTGTGGATTCATTTTGTCTTTATTTAGTTTAGCATAAAGTAAACAACTATAGCTAATGCTACAACACCTGCACCTAGCAAAGGTAAATTTGAAACAGTTGAACCAGCATTGATATCAGATTTACCGGATTTCTTGTTAAGGCCACCGATTAATTCACCGACATACAAAGCTTCTAACTGTTCTACTGCGTCGTCTGAGTGTCCGATATCGTTGAACGCGTCTGTAGAGTCTTGGCCAGCGCAGTCCAATATGACTTCTTCACCACCTGGATGTTCGTCTAAATACTGTGTGACGTCGTAGACTTTGTTGTTGTAGATGATCCAGAGATCTTCTCTGGTGTTGTGAGAAGCGACTTCTTCAGCGGTGTATGATTTGACTTCAGCCATTGTTGTTAGTGCCACAGCAGGGAAAAAGCAGAAGGAAAGAAAGAAAAGAAAAGAAGGAGAAAAGCAGGTAAAGCTGAAGCACAGTGTTCTGCTTTTTTGCTTGTGTTTTGTCCACTTCCTGTCCGTTTTATCTCGCAAACCAATTCCCCTTTCGGAAATCTCTTCACAGAGTCCATTGCACTACACTGCGTGCGTCGATCGGCGCTGCCGTTCTGCCTTTCTGCCTTTTTGCCTTTTTGCCTTTTTCAGTTGCCTAAACGGGCAAAAATCGCAGCTTTTCCCAGTTTTCGCAGTGTGCGGAAAATTTTTTTGACAAGAAAAAAAAATAAAAAAAAAAATTAAAAAAAAAATTTTTTTTTTTTTTTTCACTTCAGACAGCTCTACACGCTGATAAGTTCTACAGCAAGACACCGTTTTCCAGCACACTTCACAGCAAACGACACAACACAGGAACTCTGACACAATGGCAAGAGCGGCAAGAGTAACAAAACCTGCATCCAAAGGTGCTAAGAAACAGAACACCAAGGCTGTTCATGCTGAGAAACTTGAAGAAGAATTTCAGCTTCCTTCAGACTCTGAGTCTGAAACTGAGAATGGCAATGATAGAAACGGTGAAGCTGAAATTGAACAGACTAACGAATCAGACGACACAGATACTGAAAATGCAATTATAGGACACACTGACTCTACTGATGCCACCACTGCCAATACCAGTACTACTACTACTACTACTATAAATAAATCCGGACACTCAATTATTAAACCTGTGAAAACTTTTACAAATAAAACAGACAGCGATAAATCTAGCAAGAACAGTAAAACTGGTGTAATCTATATAGGAAGATTACCTAATGGATTTGAAGAAAAGGAATTGAGACAGTATTTTCAGCAATTTGGTGAAATAACTAAACTAAGATTATCAAGAAATAAAAGGACAGGTAAATCTAAACATTATGCGTTTATTGAATTTCAAGACTACGAAACTGCTAAAGTTTCACAAGAGACAATGAATAATTATTTGTTAATGGGACATTTATTAAAAGTTTCATTATTAGATAACAGTAAAATAAACGAAAATTTATTCGTTGGTGCAAATTCTAAATTTAAAATTTTACCATATAATAAAATTAATCAGCTTAAAAACGATAAAAAGAGATCTTTAAAAGAATGGGAATCATTAAATGATAATCATTTGACCAATTTGAAAAACAAGCAAGAAAACTTGAAGGCTAAAGGTATCGATTACAACATAAACGATTTATAAATTTTGTATATATGGTGTGTGTAGTTTTGCAAAAATGAGAAAAAAAAGTAAAAAAACAAAAAAAAAAATTTTTTTTTCCCGTCTCTCGATTTGGCAATGCTTATGTAATACAGCTGTTTGGCAGTTTGATGCCGCTGCATTACCTATAGTCCCAGAGGTGAATTGTTTGCAACGAGTTTGTTCTCTTAGATCCATACCCATAAACATCTCCATCTCTTTTCAATGACAGTAGTTAAACACCCAGTTCATGATAAAATAAGGGAAACGCAGACCCAGTTTATTTTGTGTTCTGGATCGCCGAGGAGGTTGGACATTTTGCAGCAAATTGGTTTCTATCCAACGGTTATAAAGTCGAATTTCAAAGAAGATTTAGATAAATCTAAATATGCTAGTAATCCATTAGACTATATCGAAGATACATCATATTTTAAACTACTTGATGTATATAATAATCAGATAGATTTAAATAACGGTGTGAATTATATGCTTTTATCAGCGGATACAGTTATAATATGTAATAAGGAAATTTTTGAGAAACCTAAAACAGTTGAAAATAACATTAAAATGTTGAAAACGTTCAAGCGATTACAAGAAGAAGGGGGAAATTTCCAAATTGTTACATTTTGTACATTGTTACTAAAGAACAGTAACGAGCCAGTTAAAATTAAGAAGTTTAATAAAGTAACAGAGATAAAATTTATTGATGGTTTAAACGATGAATTTATTGAGAATTACTGTTTAAACGATGAAGGATTGGATGTTGCAGGTGGATTCAAAATTCAAGGATTCGGTAGTGTATTGATTGACGAAATAAGAGGTGATTATTATAACTGTGTTGGATTGTCGGCGAGTCAAGTTTTCCAAGAGATATGCAATATCCTAGATGTGTGAAGCTCTGTGAAGCTCTGTGAAGCTCTGTGGAGGGGATATCACAAGAGCTTGGGTAGTGCTTTTGGAGAACATTTTGGAGAGCATTTTGGAGGATGTTTAATTATTTTTTGCAAAGTCATTATTGGTGTATACAGAAGTATTTTATATAGCACAAGAGTGTATAAACGTATATATATATATATATATATAATTATGAGACAAGATATGAGACTTAAGCAGAAGGCAAAGGAGACAATAGAGCAACGAGATTAGGTTTTGCAGAAGTGGAAGCCCAGCCGAGGTATAGGACAAATGGCAACCAGCCGTAGTGGGTGATTGTCTGTGCAGTTTCGAAGACTTTGACAAATCTTTCCTTTGATTCTTCAGAGAGGTTGAGTCCGGCCATGTTTGCGTTGCCAGAGGAGCAGAAGCAGAAGCAGAAGCAAGAGCAGGAGCAGGAGGAGTGTTGCAGACGTTCAGCTGGTCAGAAAGCTGAAATGGGCGACTCTGCAGAGTGGGAAAAGTGAGGAAACGAGGAAAAGTGAGAAAAAAGAGAAAAAAAGAGAAAAAAGAGAAAAAAGAGAAAAAAAGGGGAAAAAAAAAGCAGGTCACGTGCACCGTCACGTGCACGGTCACGTGACATAGCATCCCACGCGCGGGCAGCCCGTCACGTGACCCCGTTTTCGGTGCTCACCAGCCCATTTCAGTTTGCGTGCGCCGCTTTTCTCGCTTTTCTCGCTTTTCGCTTTTCGCTTTCCCGCTTCTCTCTTTGTATTTAAACACTCTGCCATCTCTGTTTGCTCCATCTGCCGAAACCTGCTACTGCTCTAGCTCACAACCCTACAACACACATGTCTTCGGCCCTGCTGATCTCTAGAAGAGCTGCTCCTTTAGCTCATCGTTTCTACACTCCTCGTTTCAGCTCTTTTGCAAGATGCTACTCTGCTAAAAAATTCCCGGAATTCGTCGTTATCAAAATGCCAGCTTTATCACCAACTATGACAGAAGGTAATTTAATTAAATGGAATAAAAAAATCGGTGATAAATTGGCTCCTGGTGAATCAATTGCTGAAGTCGAAACTGATAAAGCTTCAATGGATTTCGAATTTCAAGAAGACGGTTATTTAGCTAAAATATTAGTTAATGATGGTACTCAAAATATACCTGTTAATAAACCAATTGCTGTTTACGTTGAAGAAGAATCTGATGTACCTGCTTTCGAATCTTTTACTGCCGCAGATGCAGGTGATACTCCTCCAACTACTACTCCTTCTACTCCGGAGCAAACTTCCACTCCGGAATCCACTCCGGCACAACCTACTGAATCAGCAGAAAAAAAGGATGCCTCTGTTCCATCAACTCCGGCTGCCCTTGCTTCAACTAATTCTTCTCAATTAACTGACAGAATAATCGCTTCACCTTATGCTAAAACTTTGGCCCTTGAAAAGGGTATTTCCCTTAAAAACGTTAAAGGTACAGGCCCTCATGGAAGAATCACTGCTAAAGATGTCGAAAATATCAAACAAATAGAACCTGCTGCTACTACTACTACTACTACTACTACTACAAGTTCTGCTACTGTCACTTCTTCTTCAGTTGCTGCTGCCGATTTCACAGATATTCCTTTAACTAATATGAGGAAAGTAATTGCTAAAAGATTGACACAGTCTAAACAAACTGCTCCTGATTACTTAGTTCAATCAACAATTTCAGTTTCTAAATTACTTAAATTAAGAAAATCTCTTAACGCTTCAAGTAACGGTGAATATAAATTAACTATTAATGATTTATTAATTAAAGCAATTTCAAAAGCTGCTTTATTAGTACCTGAATCAAATTCTCAATATTTAGAATCTGATAATATTATTAGACAATTTAATAATGTTGATATTTCAATAGCTGTTTCAACTCCAAATGGTTTAATTACTCCAATTGTTAAAAATTCAAATTTAAAAGGTTTAAAATCAATTTCAAATGAAGTTAAAAATTTAGCAAATAAAGCAAAATTAAATACTTTAAAACCTGAAGAATTTCAAGGTGGTACTATAACAATTTCAAATTTAGGTATGAATAATGCAATTAATTCATTTACTTCAATTCTTAATCCACCTCAATCAACAATTATTGCAATTGGTACAATCGATAAAAAAGCTGTCCCTGATAAATCTAACGATTTAGGTTTCGTCTTTGATGATGTCATGACTTTTACAGGTACTTTTGATCACAGAGTTATCGACGGTGCAAAAGGTGCAGATTTTATGAAAGAACTTAAAACAATTATTGAAAACCCTCTGCAAATGCTTTTATAAATCTAAGTATTCACACAGTGTATTACTCCCCTTTTCATAAACTCGTAGCAAAGTAAGAGTAAATAATTATAATTAAAATTATAATTATAGTCATAATCATATTTATTAAGCAAAAACTTTTTTTTTTTGTGTGCGCTGACTCGATTTCTCTTCTTTTCTCTTTTCATCTCTTTTTTCCCACACTCTTTATCCAACTGCAAGGAAGAGACAGTGCATACAGCAACGTGATGGACGATACTATATTCTTACTATTCTTGTTTGGACTAACGTCTTTTGTATTTTTATTAATAATTTCTATATCATATTTAATATATTATTTAATTCACGGTAATGAAGATTTAAATGATTCAAATACTAATTTATCAAATGATTTTAAAATTGATTTAAATAATTTTAAAAATTTAAAAAATTTTGATAAATTTAATTCACTATCAGATATTGAGAAAATAACTTATTTATTATCAATTGCATATTTTATTAAAATTGATAAACCAAATTTAAAATCAATTAATTTAAATAATAATATATCAACAGAAATTTTATTAATTAGGGAAAGAGGTATTAAATCATTTCATTTTTTACCTTATTATAATCAAATTAATTCAATAATTAATTATTTAATTGAAATTTCAAATAATGAAGAAATAAATGAAAATTCTTTATTAATTAATAATTTTAAATCAGATTTTGAAAATAATCAAATTTTAAAAATTTTAAATAATTTAAATTTTAATAAATTTTTCCCTTTTAATAATTCACCTTTCATAATTGAAGATTTAATTGAAATTAATTTTAATTATAATAAATTTGGTAATTATTCATTTTCAACAATTTTAAATTTCCCATTACCAACAGTAAATAGGAAAAATGATATAATTTATTTCGAAACAAAATTATTAAATTTCGATCCTTTATCAACTTTAATTTCAATAGGTTTAGTTACAAATTTAGATTATCCAAATTTCCAATTACCTGGTTATTTACCCTATTCTTTTGCAATTGAATCAACAGGTAATTTAAGACTAACTAAAAAGAAGAAAAATTTTAATAGTAATAATAACACTAATAGTAGTAGCAATAATTTAAAAGATTTCCAAGATTACGATTATTGGGATTACGATAATGAACTAATTGTTTTACCAACATTAAATGAAGGTGATGTTATAGGTTTAGGATATAGATCAATTTCAGGTACGATATTTTTAACTCATAATGGTAAATTAATTCATGAAATTGTTAAATATTTTAAATTTGAATTATATCCATGTATAGGTTATAAAAATTTAAAAAATAATGAAAAATGTAAAGAAACTAATTTAATCGTTAATTTAGGTCAATTAGGTTTTGTTTATATCGAAGCAAATGTTAAAAAATTGGGATTTTGTGAAAATAGGAATGAAGGTATAATTGGTGCTCCACCTTTATATAATAAATTAAAACTTGAAGATGAAACATTTATCGCAAAAGGCGATGATATACCCCCTGATTACCCTTCTGAAGAGGATGATTTTTTCATAACTTTAAATTCAAAACTAAGGAATAAACAATTGGAAATTTCAAATGAAGTTAAAAAAGTGTCTAAAATAATCGATAATAATAAGAGCCATAATAGCAATAATAGCAATAGAAATAGCGTTAAAAGTACAACACCTGAAAGTGAGCCACCCAGCTATGAAAGTGAAAAAAATGAACTAGAACAAGTAGAAGAGACTTCCAAAAATGCTCCAAACACCTTTGCTAACCCTAAGAATAATAATAATAATATCAAAAATACAACAGATTTAGTTACTGGATCATCACAGGATATCGTAGTGCCTAAAAAACCAAGCAAAAATAAAAATAAGAAACGTAAACACAAAAAGAATGGTAATAAAACACAATTTAAATGATTAGATACGTAGACCAATATAAATATATTTGTACATGTACGATTTGGGTTATAAACTGTGTGTATAAACTGGATATATAATGGAAAAACAGAACAAATGCATAAAAATTGGTGGGGAACCCCAGTGTCGGAAAACAGCTCTCAGATGTCTTTCTTGTCAACACTGCTCTTCTCAGGTTCACCTTTCTTATCCTGGTACTCTTTATACAATGCATCGTATTGCTTGTTAAGAGTATCAACGTCGATTTGTAACTTTGAAATTTCGTTGTCTAAATCTAAATCTGCATCCTTATCAGTATCAGTATCAGAATTTGATTTTGATTTTGATTTTGAAGGTTTGTTACTCTCAGATTTTGCTAAATTTACCAACTTCGTCTTATTTTTAACTGTCGATCTGAGCAGCATCATTATAAACCAAATACTTGCCTGTAACGCTAAAACGGCACCTAGTATATATAAATTACGCTGACTGTAAAATCTCTTTGAACGTGTATCCCAGGAATTGGATACATTGGCGCTTTTCACACCATACTCGATTATATCGTCCTGGCTGAATAGACCAAACCCGTTTTTGAAAGAGTCAACAAATAGGATGCCAACCAATGCATCAATGAAAGATAAAATGATAATAAAATTGGACTTGCTGATCGTGTTGTAAAAACTGTCAACAATGTGTTTCTGAAACTTCGGTGGCAATGGCAGCAGCAGGAATCCGGTAACGGCACCCTCTGCCACTAGCAGGCCAAAAATAAGGGTCATCTGGATCGACATGGCTCTCTTGTCTCTTCTTCTTCCTCTTCTTCTTCCTCTTCCCTAGCCACACCCTGCAATCTGCTACTTCACGTCTTTCCCTCTTCGCCTCCCAAACTCACAAACAGCGTCGCTTACGTAACACAAGTCGACTCGCCATCATAATTTGCCCTCGTATTGCCCTCGTATTGCCCTCGTATTGCCCTCGTATTCTTTTTTTCACTTTTCGCAGCGCTAAACGGTTTTTCAGTACACAGTTACACAACGCAGACAGAAAAGAAAGAAAGAAAAAAAGTAAAAGAAAATAAAATAAAATAAAATAAAATAAAATAAAATAAAATAAAAATAGGATAGGATAGAGAGTGCTGAAGAGAAGGACTGCGCCATTCAGGACTGACCTGCTCTTCAGCATGAAACGCAAACTTTTGCTTTTGATTGACTTGTTCAAAGTTTAATTTAATTTGTGCTTTTTTTTATGGAGTTTTTTTTTTTAGTTTTGTTTTTTTTTTGGAAAAAAGTGTTTATTTTTTTTGGTTTTGGTTTTGGTTTTGGTTTTGGATTTTTGTTTTTTGTTTAATTATATTAAATTGGTTACTATTAGTATGCAACAGTAGTACCGTAATAGTTGTTTTTATTATTATACTGGCAGTCATTGTAACCGGTTGAATAATAGCTATTGTTGGTGTTGTAGTTACCAAATGCATTAGAGTTGACAAGGTTATTATTATTATTATTAGTAGTAGTAGTAGTAGTATTGTTACTGCTATTATTATTAAAAGTACTGTAGCAATTATAATTGTTGTTGTATTCGTAATCGTAATCATAATTGTAACAACTGTTAGTATTAGTATTATTAGTATTATTATTATATTGTTGTGGAATATTTAATAAGTTTTGGTTTTGTTGGTATTCTAATTCATAAGATTGATTAGAATTCAAATTTGAGTAATAATTATAATAAGATAAGTCATCATTATTTTGAAATGAATTGTTATAATTATAATAATCATTATTTGGAATAATTACTTTATTAGCAACATTTTGAAAAGGATTTTCAAAAATTTGATTTGGAATTCCTGTAAATGAATTTAAAGATTTTTGATATTGATTTGAATTAATAAAATTATATGAGTTAGACAAAGGTGATGAAGGAATTGATGAAATTGATGATGAAATATTATTATTTTTTAAACACCAAGTATTCCAACATGATTCAACCATTGAATAAGATTCAGTTTTAAATAATTGATAATTACAATCAATTAACCAAGATCTTTCTAAATTATTAATTTCAATTAAAGGTAAATTAGTTGCATCTGACCAAGATTTATTTCTAAAAGTTTTATCATCATTAAATTTATTTGATAGAATTAATGAAGTAATTAAAATTTTGAAAATATCTTCTTCATTATAATTATAATAAAAACCTTCATCATCATCATCCATTTTATTTGAAATGTAATTGATAGCTAATAATAAAGTTGATTTTGGTAATCTAGTAGCAGATAAAACAGAGCTAACTAATTTTTGGAAATTAATTGAAGGGTCAATACTCCTTTTAACTAAACCAAAAGTAATCCAAGAAAGGAAATTCATCATTTGATCTAAATCATAATCTAATACTGATGAAACACCTCCATTTGGCTGTGCATCTTGAGAGATAATTGGTTGTGGTTGTGGTTGTTGTTGAGGTTGAGGAAATTGATTTTGATTTTGATTTTGATTTTGATAGTTTAAATAATCAATATTATTATTATTATTATTATAATTGTAATTATAATTATAACTATTGTTGATATTGTCAACTGGGTAGATATTCATATTATTATTCATCTTATTATTGATATTATCAAAATTGATATTTGAATATGTAAAAGTGTTAGCAGCAAACATGATGTTAAAACTGATTAATAAATGTGAAAATAAAGGTGTGGAAGGAGGAAACAAAAAATGAAATAAAGTAAAGTAAAGGAAAGGAAAGGAAAGTAAAGTAAAATGAAGTAAAATAAAATGAAATGTGAAACGAGTACTTAATTAAAAGGTCGTTTGTCAAGAAAAAGGGTTAATAGATTTATAAGATACAAATGGATCGAATAAATGAATTTTCACAACTAAAATGGAAACAAGTTCTTGCTTTCGTTTTTTATGTTATTGTTAATATTTGAGATCTAGAAAGATAAAATGAATTACTTTCTGTTCTGACTGAAATAATAGTCTAGTTCCCAAAAATGGAAAAAAGAGTCTGTACTATATGGGGAGACACCTGCAAAGAATCTGAGATGGTATGTCTTCAGAAGGCCTAGCGTGGACGGTGTGTATAGCAATAGTAGAGGTAGTGATTGAACAATAAACGTTGCCAAAAGGAAACCCAAAAGGAAACCCAAAAGGAAAGAAGCAAAAGGGGAAAAGGGGGAAAAGTGGCAAACACAAACTGAAAAAAAATTTTCCCTTCTTTTTCGTCTTTTTTCTCGTCCTTTTCCGCCACCAAGCACGAGGGCAATGAGCTGAGCATTTGAGCCAAGAGGGGCTAGAAAGAGAAAAAAAAAATTTGGGGGATGCGCGAAGTGCGGTGGCGAGTTTTTGTTTTTCTTCTCTTTTCTTTTCTTTTCTTTTCCAGGACTTGCACCTGCCATTCCTGTACTGCTTCAGCTTCAGCTTCGGTTTCGATATCGGTTTCGAAAAATAAAATTATTAATTTACACATTTGGTATATATATATATTTTTTTATTATATCATACACTATTATAACCTGCTTAACCACCAAAACCGTATAAGGTTCTGCCTTGTCTCTTTAAAGCGTAGACAACATCTAATGAAGTAACAGTCTTTCTCTTTGCGTGTTCGGTATAAGTAACAGCATCTCTGATAACGTTTTCTAAGAAAGTTTTTAAAACAGCTCTGACTTCTTCGTAAATTAATGCAGAAATTCTCTTAACACCACCTCTTCTAGCTAATCTTCTGATTGCTGGCTTTGTGATACCTTGAATGTTATCTCTAAGAATCTTTCTGTGTCTTTTAGCACCACCTTTACCTAAACCTTTTCCACCTTTTCCTCTACCTGACATTTTATTTGTAGATTTGTTTGTTGTCTAAAAGAAAAAGGAAAAGGAAAAGGAAAAGCACAAAACAGAAAAGGAAACACCGCTAACTGTGCAAAAAAAGACTTGGGGTACACACTTGTTTTTATATATCATACAGTGTTTCCAGCAAACATTGCAGCATTGTGTAAAACAATCAAATCTGGCCCCAGAGTTACGCGCTTCTGTCTTAACTCTTGGTACACACATAGCAAACGGGGCAACAATCAAGTATCACAGTTAATATCTTACGCTGTAATTCTCAGCACCAAATCGCACCCCCCCCTCACACAAAAAATTAAAAAGAAATTCATTTTCTCGCTCCCAATCGCCTCACACCGCACAACCGTATAAAAGATGCACAGATTCCTACACTACTTGCAAACACTTCCTTTCCCCTTTTGTCTTCCTTCTTTTACACAACCCTTCCAGTAATGGCTAGAACTAAACAAACTGCAAGAAAATCTACCGGTGGTAAAGCACCAAGAAAACAATTAGCTTCAAAAGCTGCAAGAAAATCAGCACCAACATCCGGTGGTGTTAAAAAACCACACAGATATAAGCCAGGTACCGTTGCTTTAAGAGAAATTAGAAGATTTCAAAAATCTACTGAATTATTAATCAGAAAATTACCTTTCCAAAGATTAGTCAGAGAAATTGCTCAAGATTTCAAAACTGATTTAAGATTCCAATCTTCCGCTATTGGTGCATTACAAGAATCCGTTGAAGCTTACTTAGTTTCCCTTTTCGAAGATACCAACTTATGTGCCATCCACGCTAAGAGAGTTACTATCCAAAAGAAAGATATCCAATTAGCTAGAAGATTAAGAGGTGAAAGATCTTAGGTGGGTTGTATATTCTGCGTCTTCCTTCTCTATATAATGTATTTCTGTGTATTTCTATTAATTTAAACTCATAACAAAAAAAACTCGCTTCGCACATTTCACACACAACACAAAACACGTATTCCACTTTCTATGCTGGTGCACTCTCCCTGTTTGTTCCTCTGCAGCACGTCACTCAACCAAGATGTACATCACTCCAGAAAAGGAATTATATACCATCATCCAGCTCTTCTACTCTGGTAACTACAAGGAAATCACAGATTTGGATCTCGACACAGAATTCGACTTCTCAAATATCCTGTATGACATTGAAGCTCAATTTTACAAAATTAGAGCAAACTTGATCCTAAACAACTACGATTCTGCTTCAAACTTATTGTCTAATTTGAACAAAAATTTATCCGACTTATCCTCAATTGATAACCAAACTAAAGATGTGTTGTTAAATGATATAAAAATCTTAAATTACTTTATAGATTTTAAAAAATTAAATGATGTTGGTAAAATCGATTACGATTTACTCAACTCTTTCGATGACAAATTACCAACTTTAGCAACACTTTATAAGAAAATTATAATTAATGACGTTCAAATCGATGTGCAAAATCCAGATTTGGATTTAGAGTCTTATTTACTATTGTTGTTCTCTTCTGATTCAGAAATTTCAAACTCTGCTTTAATAGACTTGAAAAATCATTACTCAGATTCTTTAATCTTAGACTTTGCAATTGCTTGGTTAGGTTTAATTAATCCTTCCTCTTCTAATTCCGATGATACTCCTGTCAATACTAAAAACTCTTATTATTTCTTTGAAGAATTAACATCAAGTTCTAATACAGATTCTATTAAAAATGTAATTAATTTATTAGCTTGTCATTTGAAATTGGGTAACATACCTGAAGCTTTAGACTGTTTGGCTAAATTGAACTCAATGGAAAATAGTCACATTACAAAACAGTCTTGGAACCATTCTTTATTAATTAATAAAATAGCTTTAACCTCTATCAATGGTGATTCAGTTCAATACAACTCTTTAATCGATGAAATTAAAAAGAAATTCCCAGACTCTTATTACGTTAAGGATTTGGTCGAAAAGGAACAATTGTTCGACTCAATTGTGTCTACATATAACTAATTGGCTAGATATTTTCTCGTTAACTGTTTACATTATATATAAGCTTTTATATATTTAAACATAGATTAGTAAGCTTGGGTGTGTCTTTTTTTGTCTTTTTGTCTTTTCATCGTTTTATTCGTTTTCTTCTCTTCATTACGATTAAACATATTCTTGTGTCTCTCTTTCCAATTCTTCATCTGGAACATCCTCTAAAACAACTTTTCTTGGCTTCTTGATGCTTTTAGACTCTTCAACTTTAGGTAACTTGATTTCTAACATACCATTGATAAATTTCGCCTTAACGTTATTTTCATCAACACCAGGGAATCCAGGTAATTTAATAACTCTTTTAAAACTTCCAAATCTTTGTTCACTGACTTTCACAATAAACGAATTAGCAACTTCATCTTCTTGGTCTGAACTCAAATATTGATTTTGTGCTTCACCTTCAATAATAAGTTCATTGGTAGTAGGATGAAAATCGATTGAAACAAATTCCTTTTTAACTCCCGGTAATGAAACAACAACTATATATTTAGTATCAAAATCGTATACATTAATTGGTGGAGAAAATGGTAAATTCGCTTTCTTTAATTGCGGTGCTGATACTTTAACATCATTAACAATAATTGGTTTATTAACATTACTTGATGTTTCCTCATTGGCTGTTTTCTTTTCACATTTATGAACTTTCAAACATGGTTGTTTGCATTTTTCATCAATTTTATCTTCTTTTGCTTCTTCTTGTCCTTCAGTTTCTTCTTTTGATAGTTTACTTATAATATCAGCTAAATCTCTTCTAGTTAAAGGAGTTTCTTCAACTTTACTTGACTCTTTCTTGGTTTCAGTATTTAATTCCTTAACTTCTCCCGATTCTTTACCTGCATCATCAGCTTCAGATTTTTTATGGGTTTCAGCATCAACTTTGGAATCAGTAGTTGTAGTAGTTACGTCGTTAGCATTTGCAGCATTATCTTCTTCTCCTTCTTCAATACCATTACCTAAAAGCATTCTAATTAATTGACTTGCATCAATTTCTTTGCTTGCAGGCTTGGAATTGGAGTAATCATCTGCGGATTCATATGGTTGGTATGGATATAAGTTACCGTATCTATCCATAATATACATTGGTTGTTGATTAACCTTAGCTTGTGAATCAGCAAGTAAATCGGCGCTAGAATTTTGTTTTGGTTTAGTTTGTTGTTTTGACTTTTCAATTGGCTGAATGTAAGGATTTGAATAATAATCATAGGGAGCAGCAGTATATGGAGTTGCGTCAGATTTAATATCCTGACCTTCTTTTTCGTCTTCAAAGAAAAGTGGATAGTCTTCTTTGACATGTTCGTGCTTCTGGTGATGATTTTTATGGTTGTGGTGTTTATGATGATGTTTTTTTGTGTTTGGATGAGCTAAAGAATAACGGAATGGGTAAACGGATGGTGGTTGTGGTGCTGGTGCTGGTGCTGGTGCTGGTGCAGATGACGATGACGATGCAGTTTGTCTAGCATTCTCTGGATTGAATAAATCTGCAGTTTTAAAATAACGAGCATCGGGGTATTTCGAATAATAAAATGGCATTCCAAAACCATTGCCTTGTTTCAAACCTTCGTTAGATTCTTCATTGTCTTCATCAATTTGCATATTAGCATCGGAATAATCGGCATCAGGATCTTCACGTTGATATCTACCAACATTAGCAGCAGCTGGAGAGAAATATAATGGATTACCATTTCTTCCAATACCCCTAAAATTGTCATAACCACTGGCACGATGGGATCCTGGGAAGGTTGCATGTGGTTTTGAACCATAAATATCGAAATATGGGGCATCTCCGTAACTTTCGGTGTTCAAATTACCATTGTTATAGTAATTATCCCCACCGTTTCTTAATCTTTGAGCAAGTAAATTTTGTAAAAATGGATCCATTGTGGTTTCTTCTATCCAGTTGGTCCTATAGCAGCAAAGGGGAATTCAAGAAAGCAGTAATGTGGTGCCAATTGGGCTTAATTGCACAAAAGAGGGAGTGCTGGCCCCCTTTTATAGTAACAGCGATCTGCCAACACATGATTCTCGAGGAAACTTCTTGAACTTTCTAGTGCTTTTCCATCTTTTTTCATCTTTTTTCCGACGATCCTGACTGTTCTTTCACCAGCAACTCGAATATAATGGCTGCTAAATACGATATCCCTGTTAGTCTCAAGCCTAGCTCCAGCAGTAAAAAGAAGTCCAAGTCAAAATATGAAGATTACCTTGAAAATGGATCTTATTGGAGCAGATTATCACCTAAAACTAGGAAATTAATTCTGTATACGTTCTTTTTATTTGTTTTTGCCTGTATCTTCATAACTGCTCTAAGGAATCAGAAACATGCAGAGAAGATTGACTATGAATTGGAAATAAACGAAGGTGTGGGATCTGTTGATGATAGAGAAAAACACATGATTGGCGATTCTTTAAGAAAGGAAGACGACATTACTGACGAAATCGATATCTTAGATTCGGATGAAGGAGAAATTCAATTAGAAATATCACAGGATGATAACACATCTAAGAAAAATATCAACAAAGAGTCTAAGAAAAAAGGCTCCAAAGTCAATCCAAAGAAAAATCAGAAAAAAGATAAGAAATCTAGCAAGCCTGTGTCAACAGATGATGAAGAGTTTGCAAAAGAATTGGATGATCTCGTCAAAGATGGCAATAAGAAATTGAATGCAAGAAAAGGCGGTTTAAAGAAAGTAAATAACAGAAACAAGAATAAAAACTTATAGTACTGGCCTCATATCTGTCTTGTTAAAATAAGTGATAAGCCACTTAATAATAAAAGCATTTTGCTCTAATTATATATAAATACTATAAATCACATCAATATATATATATATGTATATATACTGTACTAACTAATACAGTTAATTAATACCTCTTTCTTTAGCATCAACACGTTCTTCCCATATATTTTTGCCTGAACATGAGCATATATATTTATCATTCTCCCAAGCACCTGCACTTCTGGCTATAACACCTGCCATTGAGTCCATAAATACTTTGGTGGCATCTTTACTAACAACCATAGATCTGCCAATTATTTCATCAATGTTCAAATTTACTGACAGGAACTGTTGGCATTTACCTTCATCGTTACACGTCATTTTAGGTAATGATAAAAGTGAATCTCCGGTACTCAATGCACCATTGCTCAAATCACCTCCTTTCCTGAAACTAGCAAAATATTCACCTTTAGGTTGCATTCCTGTCAGTGTGATGTCAACAAATAATTCATTTATTTTGGTTTTTATCAATCTAGCAAGTCCGTTAACTTGTCTTCCCTTGCTCTCTTGTTCAAGTAACGAACTTGAAAAATCTTCTAATATGCAAACAGCTGCAGAGTTCAATTGGCCTGTACCTCTAATTATGGCATCTCTTCCTGTTTGCTGAATCGACTCTATAATTTTGGACGGTGGTGTAGTCCCCTTAACAGAAACTGTTTGTGAATCAAGGTCACACTTGACATTAGTAATACCGGCGTTCTTCTTAATTGACTCACTAACGTTTTTGATGCATCCTTCACAGGTAAGTTTAACGTTGTAGGTAGTTTCAAATTCTTGTTCCGCCATCTTCTGGTCCTCTAATATATATTATATGTCCACAAAAGCAGCAATCTGGAAGTCTCCCCAAACGATTTGTCTATAAACCTGGAGAGTTTGGGAAAAGTAAAAATCAACAGTTTTTTTTCTCCCACACTAGCTTTCATGTTTTTCGATTTGTAAGTTTACAATCAAATATATACATTTATAAATAGGTATAAAGAGACGTGGTTTTATACTTCACTTAAGTTGATTGAGCATCCACGGCCCCAGAAACCAATATGAGCTTTATACGATCTTCAATGAAAAAATTCTTTGAAGCAAACCCTGTCTTAACATATACACTGAAACGAACCATTACATTCCTCTCTTGGGTGCCAGTGCTTTATCTAATAACTGAACATGTATCATATATAGGGATAATTGATGGCGTTTCTATGAAACCTACGTTTAATCCGGATTCTTCAACTTCTAAAGATCGTGTTTTACTATGGAAATTTAACGTTAAAAATATAGACAATTTGAAAGTTAATGATGTAGTTTTCTTGAAAAGTCCAATTAATCCAAATCAAATATACACTAAAAGAATCAAAGCAAAAGCAACTGATTTAGTCATACCCAGATATCCCGATACTAGATCTAAAGCCTTGATACCTTTAAATCACGTCTGGGTGGAAGGCGATAATATACATTCTATAGATTCTAATACTTATGGTCCGATATCGACAGGTATGATTTTAGCTAAAGCTGTTTGGATATTTTGGCCTCTTAATAGGTTTGGCCCTATACCAAGTACAGGCGGTAGAGAATGCCGGGAAAAATATCTAAGGTATTCACAACAGAAACTTCCCGATACTACAAACATAGATGAAAAATAGCTATTGTATAACTAGATTAGTTTTTTAGGCAATATATATTATATATATAATTTGTATATATAATTTATATAACATGTATAGAATTATGGAACGATTGAATTAAAAATATAAAATTAAAAAAAAATTTTCGAAGAGAAATCTAAATGAAAGTAAGAGGAATTAGAGTAAAAGAGAAAGAGCAAGTTGTATATATCTATCTGTGCTTATTTAGATATGGATTTGTGTGGAGTTTGTAGCTAAAGCTCTACTTCAATTCTTGTTGCTGGTTCTTCTTTTATCTCTCTCTTATTTTCCCTGTTACTTTCGATGTTTTCTATTATAAGTTATTAGTTATTAAATTAGTATATATAGATTTGTATGTGTGTTTTTGTGTATTCTTGTTTTTTCTTTTCTTTTTTCTTTTCGTTTTTCTTTTTCTTGATTTTTCATTACTAATTGTCAAAAAAATTGTTAAGTTTTCATCATAAAATAAATGCTTTTCATGCATGTCGTAATCACAAGAGAAATTACATATAAATTTTAATGTTTTCCCTTGGAAATTGGAGTATCGCTGTGTTTTGTAACAAAGTTGCTATTTTTATTTGAATAAAATGATTTATAATCATTATTATTTGAGGTATTATTGAAATCTGAATTAAGATTAATATTTATTTCACCTGTTGTTTCATTGGCTTTGCTGTGTTGATAAAATATATTGCTAAATTTAGCTTCAACTTTTTCAGGTGTACTTAATAATGGTACACTTTTAAATCCTGCATTGTTTGAAAATGTGAATGTTGAAACTGTATTACTTCTTGAATGTAAATTTGAACGTCTATTAACTCGTGGCCTAGGTAATGGTATTTTAAATGTGTCTTTAGTATTAGGTTGGTTAGTAGAATTATTGAAAATATTCAAATTAACTTTATCTGTTGTATCATCAATATCATTATCAATTATTTGATCAAATATATTGTTATCTTCTTCATCGTCAACAAGACTATCTAAATCTATATTTTGAGTACCAAATCCTCCAAATAATCCGTAACCTTTCGGAGTTGATAATGAAGATAGGTAATCATCACCTATTTCGTTTTGATGAATTGAATTATTTTTACTATGATTTTTGTGATTATTATTAGTATTATGATTATTATTATTAGAATTAAAATTATTATCACTGGCACTATGTAAAAATCTTTTTGATGAACGAGGTTTAACAGGTTGATTAATATCAAATTTATTCATTGAAGTAAAATCCAACATTGAAGATGAAATACTTTTTATTGAACCATGAGAAGTTTTCCTACTAACACTTTGATTTGATGAATAAGAATTTTTCCTACTTAAATCTGATTCTTTCCTCATTAAAGTTAAATTTCTTTCCTTTTCAGCTTCAAATAATGGATGATCCATTTCAATATAACTTAAAGATTTACGTAAACTTTTCTCTGATTCATAATAATCTTTATAACCACCTTCTAAAATTAAAACGTCAGGATAATATAAATTTGGATAAAATTCACCTGCAATTTTCCTATCAATTGATCTTAAATGATCTGCTTTCATTGGACCTCTATAAGAAGAAAATTCACAATGGAAAACTAATAATTTTCTTTTATTTTGATTGAATTCTAAAGGTGAAGAATTTAAAATTGAATCTTGGAAAAATAATTTCTCTAATTCTGTGTTCGAAGATATATTAAGTGCTCCATCTATATGACCACCATTAAATTCAAAATTAAATCTACAATCTATTATCATCAGTTCATCAAAATGTTTACAAAATTTCCCATTAGTTTTATGTCTATTTTCATATTCTTTTAAAATCTTTTTGAATTCTTCAACAGATATTCTTGGTATTCCACTATTTTCATATTCACTAAATTTAAAAGAGGCATCACGTAATATAGAATTACCACAATTTAAATTATCTTCTTCACTATTAACTGATAATCCTTTTATATTACAAGTTAATTGATCAGTGTCAAACTTATTGGTATTTTTAATACCAAATTGCATTAATGATTGATGACGTTGCAGTTTAAATTTTGAAAATAATTTATTTTTGGTGAAATGATTCTTTTTCTGTAAAGGAGAACCGAAATCATTTTCGTCATCATCGTCATCGGCATCATCACCTTCATCATTATAATTATCGTTATCCATTTTTCCCTTATTGATAATGTCAAGATGCTTATTATCTTCAATATTATCAATATTATCAATATCATTGACATTACTAAAAATAGATTGATCGAATTTATTTTTAATTTTATAAACAATATTGTTATCTTCGTTGTCATTGTAAATATTAAAGTCTGAAGATGAATGGATGATATTAGGTATATTGTTACAGTTTTCATCAATTCTGATATTAGTGGTTGAAATGACTGTATTATTACAATTATCTTCATCGATATCGGCGTTTGTATCAATATTTGTATTGGTATTTAATTTTTTACATTGGAAACCGTCAATTAAAGAACGAGACTCATTATCATCCGACAAATTTTCATCACTATTATAGAAGAAATCATTTTCACTGCCATTTGGTGTTGAAAGAATTGAATCGTTATTCATTAAAAAAGTAGAATTTGGATGATTAGTCAAAGACCTTTGATTTAAATTTGAATCTCTTGCAGACATAAAAATAGAATCAATACTTGATTTGGTTGACAAATTTCTGAAAATTGTATTTGAAGTAATTGAAGAAGAAGATTTCTTATGATTTAAATTATATGAATGTAATTTTTGAGAATTATTTATATTATTAGTATTAGGTATTGAGATTGAAGATTTTTTTCTTGAATGTTTCTTAATTGAAGAAATTTTAGATAATGAAGGGTTACCATTGAAAGGTAGAGATTTATATAAAGTATTATTATTAGTAGTATTATTAGTATTATTATTTGATGTATTTGGATTGGGTATATTTTCTTTATTAAAGTCTTTATTGATGGTTGAAGTCATAACAAATGATAGATCATTTAAAGGATTGAATATAGTATTGCCGGTATTACTATTATTGATATTGTTTTTCCTAGAGCCTAACGAAGGAGAAGTTTCCAGCAAAGGGTTGACCAAACCGTAATGGAGACGATTTGAAGGAGAATTGAGATCCATCCTTGGGAAGATGTGAGCCAGAACGCAGTTGCAGGATCAAAAGCAAGCCAGTATTGCCAGTAGAATCAGTTAAAACAGGCCTCTTTTTCAAAAGTTTTTTTTTTCTCTTTCCCTGTGGCACACACTATGTTTGTTATAGTGAGGGTTTGGAAACACAGAGACGTGTGTTGTCAGTGTCTGGACAGTAACAGCTACAGATGTTGTCGGGCTGGCTACAAGGGTTCAGTAGGATAAGGTGTTTACAGTGGACCAGATGGATCCACGAATGAAAGAGGGGGGGGTACCATGTGTTTATAAAAGAGAGATCTACGAGTGTGTAGTTTGCTGTGTGTGTTTCTCTAACATTTCCCATTTTGTGTTTTGTAATCTGTGATCGGGTTGGATGAAACATAGTGTCCACCTGTAAAGCAATATATGAAGCAGTGCAGCTAGTTTGCTGAAACATTCCCTGCTAAATTGTAAGCTTCTCTCCCGAACAAACACATTTTTAGACGTGTCACCTTTGTTTACATGTTTCCGTTTTGGGAAATTATTGTGGTCGTTGATAAATCTGGGTATTTACTTTTGATCTACAACCCGGGGCTCTTTTAGCTGTTTTGCAGTCTGCAGCAAGCGGTCTGGTTGGCCAGTTATAATTAGATCTTGCTTCTACAAGGCGCTTCGATTGTTTCAGATAACTGCTCACAAATACTACTTACATTTCTAGACGAATTGTTTCTATTTACACAAATTAGGGAATATTTTGGCATACAGAGAAAAAACAAAATAACAAGAAGAAGGAGAAAAAACCTTTTTTTCTTTTTCTTTTTTTTCTTCTTCTTCTTGCAGATTCAGTTTGAGATCAAACTGTCTAAAATATCTTGATACTTACCATGAGTTGCGTTATTTGCACGACGAAGACGTTTTTCTGCATCTGCGTAGGCCTCTTCTTGTTCTTTACTATCAAGTTCAAGTAGATTACCATAAGTTATAATTGCTTCAGCAATGTTAACCCATGTTTTCGGATCCTCTTCATCGTGTGTAATTTTCAAATGTTCAATAGCTTCTTTAACTAATTTAATGGCATCATTTCTAGCTTCTTCTATTATTTTCTCCATTTCGTTATCTATTTCTTCTTCATCTTCATCTCTTTCGTATTTATAACTATTGAATAAAGCAATAGGTTCTTCTGCTTCCATTAAATAACTTTGACCGATTTTTTCATAAACGCTTCTTTTCAGAGACTTATCACATTCTTGTCCAAGATATTCTTTATATTTTAACATATTATCTCTCCAGAAATGATTGTAATCATCGTTATTTTTATGTTTGAATAATGGATGAGTTTCAGATATTTCAAAATCGTCAATAGCTAATGCATTATTAATTTCTTCTTCCCTGTTTTTGGTTGCTATTTTTTCCTCCTTTTTTCCTTCTTTTTTATTGTCATTTTCTTCTTCATCATCTTCTTCATCATCATCATCATCACTATCAATAACTTCACTTATATTTGAACCGAATTTATCAATAATATCAAGTAAATCATCGAAATTATTTAAAATTTCAAGTATCCAATTTTCACCAAAAATTTCAAAATTATTGGTTTTTTTACATAAATTAATTGCAAGATTCCAAGTATCTATAAAATTTGCAAATAATTCATCAATTTTTTCAAATTCATGAAATTTAGAATCTATTGTCATTCTACCAATATATTCAATTGCAATTTTATTTAATAAAATATTACATTTAGAGAATAATAATCTAATATTTTCATTATTAAATTTATCAAAACCTTCATCAATTCTATCTAATGCATTACTAATCCAATCAGGTATTTCATTTTCAGGTTTAAATTTAGATATTTCACTTAATGATTGTCCATAAATACTATAAAAATTATCATTTAATTTAATATCTTCACTACCACCATTTGAAACATTATTCCTTAAAATTCTATCACATTCATTAATTATACCATTTAAAATTAATTCATTACTACGTTCACTATCTTTCCAAGTTTTCCATAAACCATTCAATTCTTCCAATGGATCATTTGGATTTACTTCATTACTTAATTCGACTGTTAATAATTGATCTTGATTGGTATCGTTTTTCGAATTTTCAGATTTGTTTAATTCGGTAGTTTTCTGTTTTTTGGTGTTATTTACCTTGCCTAGTCCTAACTTTCTTTTAGCCATTATGAAACAAATAATTTAAAAATATATAGTAATTATTTGTTGTTTGATGTGTTTGTGAAAATAAGAAACCCAAAGACACAGAGCAGATAAAAGGGAGAAGCCAGAAAAATATTCGATAAAACTGAAATGTAGAACTGAAATGTAGAACTGAAATCGTATACCCGATATGCTGTGATAAAATGAAATAACGTGTTTTTTGGCGAAATTTTTTCTTTTTTTTAGCTGAAAAATTTTTTTTTTTTTTCACTCGATTTGCATGATTTCCTAATTAGGAAATGTGATTACACTGAAGGAAAGAGAAATCAGGAAAGAAAGCAAAAATTTGTACGTTTTTTTATTTCAGGTTTAGAAGTATACATTGTAAACATGAAAAAAAGCTTTATATAAATATTAGAAAAGAATAATTTAGTAAATAATAAAGGGAACAAAGTTAAGGTATTAAAGTAGCAATTTTTTTTAAATCCATTGTATCATCTAAGGAAGTACCAGACTCTATAATTCTATAATCTTCATCATCATTTAATTTTGAATAAACATCACAAACCCAACCTGTAATGATTAAACCTGGAGGTCTTGATTCTATTTGATTACAAACGTTAATTAATTTATTTAATTTAGTTTTAATAACTCTTTCATCACCACAACTTGCCCTTTCAACAATTGCAACAGGTAAATCTATTGGCCAATTTTTTTCATTAATTAAGATTGGTAAAATATCAACAATTCTTTTTATACTCATTAAGAAAATGACTGTTCTCTTTGATTCATAAAATGGTAAATTATCAGGTATTTTACCATGTCTTCCAACACCTGTACAAATCATAACTTGATCAGATACACCTCTATGAGTTGTTGGTATACCTGCATTAACAGTTGCAACAAAAGCACTTGATAAACCACATAAAACGTTAACTTTAAAACCATTATTTTGAAAAAATAAATATTCTTCACCACCTCTACCGAAAATGTAAGGATCACCTTGTTTTAATCTAACAACGTTTAAACCTTTGTTAAGAGCATTTAAACCGATTTTCAATAATTCATCTTGAGCATTATCTGCATTACCAGGGAATTTTCTAGCAATGAAAAGGTCGATATGTTTAGGTATTAAATCTAAAATTTCTTGAGGTACCAATTTATCAGCTAAAATTAAATCAGCTTCATAAATTGAATTAAGTGCACCAATTGTTAAATTTGAAATTGAACC
Organism: Pichia cabralensis; assembly: GCA_030569495.1. Classification (NCBI taxonomy): domain Eukaryota; kingdom Fungi; phylum Ascomycota; class Pichiomycetes; order Pichiales; family Pichiaceae; genus Pichia; species Pichia cabralensis. Next base: position 31,127 of record JAJMLC010000150.1, on the reverse strand, counting down.
AGGACCTGAACCTATTAAAGATATTTTACCCTTTTTACCCTTTTTATCATTATTAATATCGTTATTTAACAATAAAGAATTAGAAATATCATCATTTAATTTATCTAAAGATATATTAGCTAGCTGATTAAGTGGATAATAATCAATAATTTGAGATAACCATTTTAATTTTTCCTTTTTATTTAAATTATTATTTGAATTAATTGAAATTCTTAAATTTGAAACATTTTCAATAATTTGATTTATATTTGAAGGTATAGATTTAATAATTTCTCTTTTCAGTCTTGAACTTAATTTACAACCTTGTAAATTAGTTGATATACCTATTTGTAAATTATTATTATTATAAGTTGATAATAAAGTAAAAGTTGAAAATTTAGAAGAATTAAAAGTATTAATTGGAATTCTATTTTTTAAGCAAGTGTTATAAATAAGATTTAGTAAAGTATCTTTAACGGTATCAGCATCGGCGTCGGTAGTGGTAGTGGTAGTAGTAGTGGTAGTAGTAGTGGTATCGGTATTATTATCATCAATATTTAAAATAAAGACTCTATCGATTATATTATTAACTAAAGGTCTACCTAGAGTAAATAAATCATTTAAATCGAATAATTTGTTTAAAACGATTAAATTAGAGAAATTAGAGAAATTAGTTAAATCATTGATTGATAAATAAGGAGATATCAAAATGACCTTGAAACAGTTTGAATCAAGGGTAGTATTTAACTTATTTAATAAATTTTTAGAAACTGATTTTGAGTAATCTATCAATAAGATAGATTCGTTTGAGGTGTCAAGCTGTGATAAGATTTTCATTGCCTGTGTGTAAAATGAAAAGAAAAGAGAATAATAAAAGGACAACAGAGGATACAAGAGCTAAGAAGCAGAAAAGCAGATGGAAAGCAGATGGACAGCTAGTGTGGGAAACCAAACAGCTTTATACAGAGTCTGTCTGAAGCGTTCACCGGAGTTGGAAAATGTAATCAGAGTGAAAAACCAGAGTGAAAAATCAGAGTGCCAAACGGAAAAAAAAAAAAAAAACGGGTAGAAAAACTGTGGCGTCACAACTAGGAAAAGTGTGAACAAAAATCTCAAGGTTGCCCGCAGTCACGTGCCGCATGCCTGCCTGCCCTGCCGCAGCCCGCAGCCCCAAAGTCACGTGCGCACACGTGACCCGGCATTTGCCCAGCCTCTTTTACAAGTTTCAGGGCCAGCCTTTGCCGCCAGCTTGGCCCCGCGCCAGCAGGAACGAAAAATAGAGCGGAAACCTGCAAAAACCTGCAAAACCAGGAAACCGGGAAACCAGCTTTTGGTGCACCGGAGTCTACGGAGAAGGCGATATTGCAACCGTTTCCGTTTGTTTCCGTGAAGTGGTGATGACTTTTGTTATTGCAAGACCTTCTTATTGTGTTTATGATGTGACTTTACAACAAGGGGTTCCACACGGTTATAAATTAACCTGTTTTCCCACAATTATTTCACACCTCTGCTCATTGCCCTAACTGTAGTCCTTCTTGGTTCTTTTCTTTTTCTCCTTCTTCTCTTCCTCCTCTTTCCCTCTTTTAGCAACTAACAAAATATGTCAAAATTCATCCTTTACGTTATCGCTATCATTTTCCCACCTTTAGCTGTCTACATGGTCGAAGGTGCAAACAAAACTTTCTGGGTTAACTTATTCTTATGTTGTTGTATCTGGTTCCCAGGTATTTTACACGGTTTATACGTTGTTTCAAAGAGTGAAGATAATTAGTTTGCCTTTTTTCATCCACTTAATTTAGAAAATGAATACCCTTATATTCCTGTTTTAACTTCAATGAATTGTCAACCCTTTCTACATCTTAATTTAATAATACTTAATAATACTAATAATACTAATAATTTATTTACGATCTAAAATAACTATATAAAATAATATAACCTGTATATTATATACTATATAAGAATTTAAAAAAAAACTTTGAAATTTCAAATTTCAAATTGAAATTTTCATAGAGAAACACTTTTGTATAAATATATAGCCAATAAAATTTTAAACAGTTGCATACACTTGCCCAACGACTAACCTCTGGCTAATGCCCAAAACTGGGGGGAAAAAGCAAAATTAATTGGCTTCTTATCTTAACAACCAGTTAAAATCGCGTTTCACTTCTTATCACATTTCCATACAATGAGCTGACCCTTATTCAGTATCACAAATCTGCCATCTATCCAATATACATGAATAACTGATATATATTATCTCTCTTGGCTTATATATATAATTATATATATTCCTATCTATTGCAGAACTGCCGTAGTGTCTTATTTCTCCCCCCATTTCTTTTTCTTTTTTTTTCCCTTTTCTTGTCTTCCCTTTTCTTCCGATCACTCTACTTGTACTTTCCTACATTACTCAAATAATTAAACAAAATGGAAGTTAATAAATGGCTACTAATTGCAATCGCTTGTTTCTGCCCACCTTTATCAGTATTTTTATGTGACGGTGCTGGTAAATCATTACTCGTTAATATTTTCTTCTGTTGCTGTATTTGGTTCCCTGGTTTCCTTCATGCAATGCATATTATTGGTAAAACAAAATTCCAAGATAATATCGAATTCCACGGTGATGAGGAAAAGGCTTAGTTATATAGAAAATTACTTACCTTGTTTTTTTTAATACAACTTCTCTTATTTTTATACTATATATTAATTAATAACACTTAATTTTAAATTGTTTATTCCTAACTTAATTTTTTATTAATACATTAAATAATCTATATACAAAAAAAACGATATTAAAAAAAAAAAGTTAATAAGTAAATAAAAAAAATTAATAGTAATACTATTTATAAACCTTATTATAAGCTAAACTAGTCTTAATCTAGTCGAATTGTGGTACTAGCATATCCATAACTGGTGATTGAATTAAACAAACACCGGCAACAAATAAAGTAACATTTATAGCAATCTTACCTAATGGAGAGCTGAAGAATCCTGGTTCTGCAGCATTTGGCTTGTCTTGTGGCATATCAAAATTCATCTTGCTGTGTATTGTGTAATGTCGGTTCCTTATGTAAACCTAACCTGCTTCACTTCGCCAATCTAATGGCAAACCGAAAAAAAAAAAAAAAGTTGAGTTTCGTCGTTTTGTTCTCCAAAACTGAGAAAAGAGAGAAAAAGGAAAAACTGTAAAACACAGCGTCGATCGGCGCCCGCCCGTGCACCTCTGCATTTTCTTTTCTTTTGTTTCGGTTTTTTTCCTTTTTTTTCGTTTTCGGTTTGAACTTTTTTTTTTTCCAGCTAGCTAGCGTCGACATTTCACACAAGCTGTGCATACTTTGAGAGGGTGATCAACAGTAACTACAAATCAATAACTAGGGAACTGTATAAGATGATGTCTTCCAACTTGATTCATCGTAATATAAATAATAATATTAAATTATTAAACCAATCTAGAAATTTTAATATTTCATCATATTTACTAGCACCTAAAAATAAGAAAGATATAGAAGCTAAAAAATTATTAGATAAAAGACAAGCTAGAAGAGAAACTCAAAAAAAAAATTTGGCTAAAAAATCTCCAACAGTTTCACCAATTTTTATGAAAATTTCTGATGCTTTAAAATATTTAAGAGCTTCAGAAATTGGTAGATCAATTAATGAATCATCAATTTCAATTCAAACACCAATTTTAAAAGATAGAGGTGTTGCAACTTTACAAGGTTCTGTTAGATTACCAAAACCTTTAAAAGAAACTAAAATTTTATGTTTAACAAATGATGAAACAAAATTTGATGAATTTCTTAAAAATGGTGCTTTTAAAGTTGGTAATTCAAAATTAATTGATGAAATTTTAAATGGTAGTTTACAAATTGAACAATTTGATAAAATTTTAGCAACACCTGAAATTGAACCTTTATTAAGAAAAATCAGTAAAATTTTAGGTCCAAAAGGTTTAATGCCAAGTTCTAAAAGAGGTACAATTTCAAATGATTTAAATAATTTAATTGTTTCAACTTTAGGTACTCAACCTTTTAGAGAAAGAAATAATTACGTTTCTTTAACAATTGGTAAATGTAATTTTACTGATAATGAAATTTTAAATAATATATTAGCAACTTCAAATTCAATTAAAGAATGTGTTAAAAATACAAAATCTAAAAAACCAATCGTTTTAGGTCATACCGTTTTATCTTCAACTCATGGTCCAGGTATTATAATTAACTTTTAAAAACAAAAAACAAAAACAAAAAACAAAAATTTTTGAAAAATTTGCAAATATTTATATATTTATATATAATCACTTCTGGCTCCCTTCTGTAAATTCCCTGCTTATGTCCTGTATATCATTTCGCCTATAGTTTGTATATCCTATAAACTGCCAAATAAGTTGAATATTCCAACTAAAGAGAAAATGGAAAAATGGAAAAATAAGAAATTCATTTCTGAGTCCAAGTCACGTGAAAGTCACGTGCGCTTCCCCCTACGGTTTTCGCCTTTTTCGCCTTTTTCGCCATGGAAATCGCTGCTTGTTTGGTATTTTCGGGTTTGATAGAAGAAACACACACACACACACATGCTCTTACCCTTTTTTTCCTAGATAACTGCACTTGCAAGGATACACCAATGTCAAAGGAAAATGAGTATCATAGCCCTTTAAACAGGTTTTTGATAATTGTAACAATTGCCGTTTCCTTTTTAGTAGTGGGATTACCGTGTTGGTATCTGACAACGTCAGTTGAAAGAAATAATTTACCATTAGCTGAAATTGAAAATTTAAATAATTTATATTATAATAATATAAATTATAATATACCCGTTAAAATTATCGATTTACCTGATCATTTGAATGGTTTTTATCATAAAATTCAATCTTCTATAAATGAGAAATTGGAATTAACTAATTGTAAAAATGGTATAACGATTTTAAATATTGATAATAATACTATAACAAATGATGAAACAAATTTTTATAAATTACAATTAATAGTTAATGAAGATGATGATAAATTGGTTATAAGTCCATTTGATGATAAATTAATTAAATTGTTTATAACACCAGATTTAATTAAAAACAATTTAATAGATGATTTAATCTCAAGAGTCTTGATTGAAAATTTATTCAACCTCGAGTTATCAAATAATAGTAATAATAATAATAGCGATAATAATAACAACAATTTAATTAAATTTCCATTTTCTAAAGAATATAAAATTAGTATTAATTTATTACACTCTAATAACTTAATTTTAAAAAATGAACAATTTAAACAAAATATTAAAAAAAATATAAAAATTTTTAAAAAATTTATTGATTCGTTTAATTCATTCTCTAAATTTACAATTAATTTTCAAGAATTATGGTATGAAGAACGTAAATTAACAATCGATGAATATAAAATTGATAATATAACTTATATAAAAAATCCAAGTATGTTTATAGATTATTCAGATTGGGGTTTAGATCAAGATGTTGAATTAAATCCTATTATAAATTTAAACTTATATTTATCAGAAAATGAAATTTTAAAAATTGAAAATTCTGAAAAAAATTCATTCATTATACCACAATGGGGATCAGTTATAATAATTAATGAAAATGATTTAGATTTAGATTTAATTAATTTAGATGAATATTTTAAAATTTTCTCATTTCAAATTTTAAAATTATTAGGAATTGATACAAATAATATTAATAAATCGATTTTTTTCAGTATTGATGAATTGATTAGAATTCAAACAAAGGAAAATATTAATAACTGTTTAAATAATTTCAAAAGTTTAAATAAGTTAATTAATCAATTAAATACTATACCAATTCCTTCAGATAGTGTTGAAGATATTAATAAAAGTATAGATTTAATTAATGAATCGGTTTTAGAATTAAATAAATTAAATTGGTTAAAAGCTTTTAAGTTATCTACGGAAGCTTTAGAATTATCTAATAAAGCGTTTTTTCATAAAGATATGGTACAACAGGCATATTTTCCAGAAGAGCATAAAATGGCAGTTTATTCACCATTGCTAGGACCTTTATTTCTGATTATAATAATGGCTATAATAAGAGGGGTAAAAGAAATACGAACAAACTAATGCGATTGTCTATAAAATGTGTAAGTTTGAAGAAACGAACGAACAAGAAAGAAACATTTAAAAATGGAAACTTTTTTTTGTAAACCACGCGTCAGCAAAATAGAAAAAACCGTTCGCTTATTACTGAAAAATTGGATAATTGATTTCTGTTTTTTTTCCTTTCTTTTTTCCCCTTTTCCCTCTTCTGTTCCCCTGTTCATCCTTTTGTAAGGCTGGGTCTGGTTAATACATCATGGTGATCATTACTAGGAAGTATCAGACATTGGTTCTGCAAATAGCTGCATTTTTCGCAGTTGGGTATTTAATATTCAAATTTACTCTTGGAAAGCATAAAAATGAAGTTAATAACGGTATTAATATTAATATTAATAAGAAAATCGATATCGATAATGATAATAATAACGATAACTATAATGACAATATTAATAAAATACCAGTAAAAGAAACAAAATATGTTCAGTATGGAACAGATCCTTTGCAAGGTAAAGAAATATTAATTGAACATTATAAACGTGAAAATGCCACAATGGTTACATTATGTAGAGAAAGCGATTTAGAAGATATGATTATTGCAATTAGAAGATTAGAAGATAGATTTAATAAAAATTATCATTATGATTGGGTTTTCCTTAATAATGATGAATTTTCAGAAGATTTTAAAAAAAAAGTTAAAAATTTTGTTTCAGGTAATGCAAGATTTGGATTAATTCCAAAAGAGCACTGGTCATATCCAGAATTTATTGATCAAGAGAAAGCTAAAATTGAAAGAAAGAAAATGGAAGATGATGGAGTTATTTATGCAGGATCTGAATCTTATAGGCATATGTGTAGATTTAATTCAGGATTTTTTTTTAAACATCCAATTATGAATGAATATAAATATTATTGGAGAGTTGAACCACACGTTGATTTTACATGTGATATAAATTATGATCCATTTAAATTTATGAAAGATAATAATAAAATTTATGGATTTACAATTACAATTTATGAATTTCTTAGAACAATTGAAACATTATGGGAATCAACAAAAGAATTTTTAAGTGAAAATTCAAATTATATTAATCCAAATAATTTAATTAATTTTATAAGTGATGATAAAGGTGATACTTATAATTTATGTCATTTTTGGTCAAATTTTGAAATTGCAGATATGGATTTTTGGAGATCAAAAGAATATCAAGATTATTTTAATTATTTAGATAAAAAGGGTGGTTTCTTTTATGAAAGATGGGGTGATGCACCAGTTCATTCAATTGCTGTATCATTATTCCTTGATAAAGATAAATTACATTTTTTCAATGATATAGGTTATCAACATGGAGTTTATCAATTTTGTCCATTTGATGATAAATTATATGATTCTAATAAATGTTTCTGTAAAAAGGAAGATGATTTTACATTTCAAGGATATTCATGCGGGCATCAATTATTCAATGCTATGAATTGGAAAATTCCACATGGCAAATAGTCGATTATTAATATTTATACCATTAGCAGTAGTAGTATTAAGAAAAAATTTATATAATTATACGCTAGTATAGTCATTTATTAATGTATATATCTATACATGTATATATATATATAAATTATTGGGTATTATAAACATTCTTAAGCAAATTTCAGTGTTAAAAGAGGGAAAAAGAGGGAAAAAGGAAAGTCTTGAGACGAAAGACGGGCAAATCCGGAGACGCGAATTGTGTTTTCTTGAATTTCGTGAGTTTCTTCTGTGTGAGAAGTGTGTTGCAAGGAGGGAAGAGAAGGAAAGAAGAAGAGAAGAGAAAGAGCAGGGGAACAACGGTCGTTGTGCTGTATACAAGACATGGTTATTCGCAAATATAGGACACTTCTATTTTATACCATTCCTGTGAGTATATCATTGTTTTTACTTGTTATTTTATACCATATATCAGTTAACAATAATGGTGAAAACAATCTACAGATATTCGATGGTCATAATAAATTATTTGGTTCAAAAGATAATGAATTAAACATCGATAATGATTTAATTGATAACCAAAATGATGAAAAGGATAAAAATATCAATGAAAATGAAAATTCTTTTAATGATTTATTATCAGTTGAATCTGATCAATATGATCAACAAGAAGTTGTTGAAAAATTCTTAGATAAAAACCAAGAAAATGATGATAAAATTAAAAATATTATCTCTAAAATGACAAATGAAGAAATTAGAGAACAATTGAAAATTATTAAATCAAAACAGGAAGAGAAAGAACGTTCAAGAAAAGATGAATTAAAGAAAAGTAATGATAAAATAAATGATTCAAATGATAACGTTCATGATACTTTAATTAATAATCCTAATAGAATGAGATCCGATTCACCACCTGATAATTTTCCTTGGGCAAAATATGAAATTGAAAGAAAAATTCCAAATGATTATGATATTAATATTGAAAGACAAAATGCAACATTATTTACATTATGTAGAAATTCAGAATTATTTGATATATTAAATTCAATTCAACAATTAGAGAATAGATTTAATGAAAATTTTCATTATGATTGGGTTTTCCTTAATGATGAACCATTTAGTAAAGAATTCATTGATTTAACTTCAAATATGGTTAGTGGACGTGCAAGATATGGTTTAATACCTAAAAAACATTGGTCATATCCAGAATTTATTGATCAAACTAAAGCAAAAGAAATTAGAGAAAGTAAAAAATGGTCAGTTATATCTTATGGTTCAAGTGAATCATATAGACATATGTGTAGGTTTAATTCATTATTTTTTTATAAACATCCAATTATTGAAGAATATCAATATTATTGGAGAGTTGAACCTCATGTTAATTTTGGTTGTGATATAATTGATGATCCATTTAAATTTTTAAATGATAATAATAAAAAATATGGTTTTACAATTTCAATGAAAGAATTACCTAATACAATTGAAACTTTATGGGAAACATCAAAATTATATTTTGAAGAAATTAAAGAAAAATTTAATTATAAAAATGATGATAATTTAATTAAATTTGTAACTGATGATGAAGCTAATTCATATAATTTATGTCATTATTGGTCAAATTTTGAAATTGCTAATTTAGATATTTATAGGAATGAATTATATGAAGGATATGTTGAATTTTTAGATAAAGCAGGTGGTTTCTTTTATGAAAGATGGGGTGATGCACCTGTTCATTCAATTATATTTAGTATATTATTAAAAAAGGAAGAACTTCATTTATTTCAAGATATAAGCTATGAACATACAGTTGCACAATCTTGTCCATTAAATGATGCATTTTTGAAAAAAGCTAGGTGTACATGTGATCCAAATAATGATTTTGCAATTAATAGTGATAGTTCATGTAATTTGAAATTTTTAGAAGTTAGTGGACAAACTAAAAATGACGATTTTGATAAATATGTAACTTCATTACAGAAACAAAGGGAAGAAGAATGGAAATTACGTGATGAACAACGTAAATTACGTATGGAAACTGCTAGAAGACAATCAAAAGCACGTCGGAAGAAAGCTGAAGAACGTCGTAAAAATCGATTAGCAGTACATCAAGCACGTAAAGAAAAGGAACAAAATAATAACAATAATTAAACGGCTTATAATTTACAAGTATACATGCACATTTATATATATATATCTGTATACTGTTTTATTTATAATATGCATTTGTATGTTAATGTGTACAAAATCAGGTATTTTTAAAAAAGAAAAAGAAAAAACCGTAAAGTAACAAAACAAAAAAAACTCGGGTCACGTGCGCGCGCCGATCGACGCATTTTTTCCCTTAATTTTTTATTTTCCATTTTTTGTTTGTTTTTTTTACCCTTTTTTTTTTTGCTATTTTTAGTATTCGCGGGTGGCAATTTTGGAAAAAGAAGAAAAAAATAGCGAAAAAGCCCATTCATTTGCTCAGCTGTTTGTGTTTTGAATTTCGCTTTGAAGCTGCACTCTTTAACACACACACACTCTCTTCTTCTTTCTGGATCCTTTCGCAACCAACATGCTTTCATACGTTTCATTAGCTATTGTCTTAACTGCATACATTGCTCCTTCCGTTGCTACTCCACCTGCTTGTTTGTTAGCTTGTGCAGCTTCTGTTGTCAAATCTTCTTCAACTTGTAACCAATTGAATGAAATCAAATGTGTTTGTTCAAATGAAGCTTCTGCAATGCAATCATGTCTTGCTTCAACTTGTCCAGATGGTTTAGCAGATACTGCAAACACTGCATTCCAAAGTGTTTGTTCTGATGTTGGCGCTGAAATGAACTCTTCAAAATCTGCTTCTTCTTCATCTGCTGCACCTTCTTCTTCAAGCTCTTCTTCTGTTGTTCCTTCTAGTTCTGAAGAACCAACTTCTAGCTCTGTTGAGCCAACCTCCAGCTCTGTTGAACCAACTTCTAGCTCTGTTGAACCAACTACTTCTGAAGAACCAACCACCTCTGAAAAACCAACTACTTCAGAAAAACCAACTACTTCAGAAAAGCCAACTACTTCAGAAAAGCCAACTACCTCTGAAAAACCATCCACTACTTCAACTACTGAAACATCATCTTCCAGTGAATCATTATCTATCACTGTTTCTTCTGGTACATTCAACGGTGCAGGTTCCGTCCAAGTCAACGGTTTCTTAGCTGCTGCTGCATTAGTTGCCGCAAACTTAATCTAAATAGCCAATCAGCCAAACAGATACCATGTTCATCTTTACTTTCTTTTTTTTTATTTATCATCAAATGAATTAACACCGTTCTTTTCTGTACCAATCGTACACTCGTACAAGCTTATATTTATTTAATCTATAGCAAAATATAATTTAATTGTGTATACCCTCAATTCTTCGCGATTTGACACACTTGTGAAATGTAAACAAGCTTTACATTTATTTGTTGCCCTCTTTTCCTCTGCCTTTATCGGTTTCCCTTCATTGTTTCTCTACAAAGCAACAGGCTTCTCTTTGCTAGATATCAATAATATATTGACAGAAAAATAAAGGAAATAGAATCGTTTTTTTTTCTTTTTTTTTCTTTTTTTCAGGGTAAAAATTACTTAAAATGTACGGAAATTTGCCTTATGATGAATATATGGCCAATTATCAAGCAATACTTGAAAATAAGCCTTTTAAATATGGTAATATGAAAAACAAAACTTTAAATAAATCAAAATTTTTCAAAGATTTTACAGATTATGATATTTTATTAAGAAATAAAATACCTGATAAATATACTAAATATTTTTACAATAAAAATAATAATAGCATGTATGATTTTGATCATAATTATAATAGCGATAATGATATTGATATTGATATTGATAACGATAATGATAACGATAGCATTCAAATTGAATTGGGAAGATCTTTGAAAAGGAAAAATAATCCATTAAATTTAAGTCCAATTAAAAATAATGAAAATGATTTCGATTTAGATATCAAAGATACAGAAGTTTTATTTAAAAAGGATTCTAAAGTTAATAGTGGTTTGAAAAAATCCTTTAATGATGAAAATCAAAATATTCGTAATGATAATATCATTGATTATTCTTTAAATCTGGGTGAGTTGGATTTAAACAAATCATCTTCTTCAAATAAGAGATTGCCATTAAAATCTAAACTAAAATCAAAATCAAGTTTATTTAATAATTTTGATAATATAGACCAGATCGATCAAATAGATCAGATATGTGATCAAACTTTTAAAATTCTAAATAGAAATAGTTTGATTGATTCAGATGGCAAAGAACTAAATCATCTAATAAAATCCCTGATTAGTTCTATAAAAGAAACTAAAAATCAAAATGAAATCTTGAACAACGAATTAAAAGAATCTAAAGCTATCATACTAACTTTAAGTAATTTATCTAAAAAATATCACAATAAGTTAAATACTTACTATGATGAAAATAAATCTTTGAAAAAACTGCTACTTACACAAAATGATAAATATTTGAATGAAAAATTAAATAATGAAAAATCAACTATAGATTCAAGTAGTTTAAATGATAGTATAAAGGATGCAACAACAATAAGTATAGATTCCATAGACAAACAAATTAATGAATTAAATTTGAAAAAATCCCAGTTAAACAATTATAATCCTAAAAATTCTTCCTTTGATATAGACCAACTGAGTGATGATATCGTAAGTAAATTGCTTCAACAATTATTAGATCATAAAAATAATGATAATGTTAATAATTTAAACAATGAAGTCCATTCAAATTGTCCATTTTGTAAAACTAAAGAATCTGTTAACAATAATTTATTGGAGAAATTATTATCAGATTCTAAAAATGATTCAATATCTAATCAGGAGCAAATAATAGAATTATTAGCTGATCGTATAAAATCAAAATTAAATGAAAACGATCAAAATATACCTGATATTTGGTGATATTATTAATGTAAAGTAGTAATATATTTATTTATATGAGATATAAATTACATAAATTGGTGTGTGTAAATATATATATATAATATACTATATATTGTAATATAAATAATTGGTTTGTAGAACAAAGTTTATTAAATGTTTCTAAAATATTTATTAATTACTCAACATTCTTATTTCTTACCCTTTTTCTTGTTTTTCTTTTTTTTAGAAGATTCTTTGCTTTTCTCTGTATTGGAATTTGTATTAATATCTTTAACAGGTTCTTCTGGATTTGGTGTACTTTCATTAATAATTAAAGATTTATCAACATTAGATAATGATAAACTCAATCCATCAATATCATTACCATTAATATTACAACCTCTTGGGCCTAAAGCATTAAACAATTTAGAAAATTCCTTTATTTTATGTGTTTTAAATGTATGACAAATACCATGTTTTGGGTCATATGTTTTGAATTTTACAATAGTTTTCACTTTGTTATCATCTTTTGATGCATGAGTATATGTTATTGAAATAGTTGTTGTTATTGGATTCGATTTGATTAAAGATTGTGTATTTAAGATATACTCATCTATATTTTTTGTCCTCATTTTTTGCTATATCTTTATGAAGTTCTGATTATTTACTATACAAATCGTTAATCTGTACTTCCATCAAGGTGAATTATTCATCAAATGTCGTTTTCATGAGAAAAATGAAAAAAAAAGACGTCGAGAGATTTCAAGTTTTTTTTGGTTAAACGAAAGATTACAGTTTTTTTTGTTTTTTTCTTTCTGCTGGGTTGCTTAATTGTGCTTGGCTATTATCATTTAAAGTTATTTTATTATATACATGTATGTAAGAGAAGAATTGTAAAAATATATATATATATATATAGTGTTTAAGTGTGAATGTGAGTGTGGGTGTCAGTGTCAGTGTCAGTGTCAGTACTTAAGAAAAAAGAAAGGATTTATTGTTTCTTAAATTCTAAAATTCTGTTTTTCAAAGATTCAGGTAATGTGTAACCATCAGATTGTAATTTTAATAATGTAGTACAGAAAATTTCACTGAATTTAAAATCTGAATTATCTATTTCATTAATAATTTCATAAATGAATTTAGAATCATTAACGGAAGTAGCTTGTTTCAATAAGAAGTAATAAGTGTAACGATTTGGTTTTAATCTATTATTTTTTGGATCTTCTTTTATTAATTGTTTAATTTCATTTAAAAATTCCTTTGTTGCATTAATGTTTGGATATTTACTGAAACCATTGAAAATTAAATTATATAAGATAGGAGTTATTAAAATACCATCATCAGCTGCTTTTTTATAATATCTTAAAGCATTTTCCATATCATTATTATCAGCAAATGAACTGATAACACCTGAATAACCAACGTTATTTAATTTAACACCCAATTTAGTAATATCTTCTAAAAGTTGTGTACCAAGATTGTGAGTTTTCCTATTCATTAATAAATTATTAGTAACTGTAATAAGTGCAATATTATTAAACTTAACATTATCTGCTTTCATGTTATTTATAATATCTCTAATTTTAGAAATAATTTCTTCTTGTGATAATCTAGCTCTTGCAGAAGTTTTTAAAATGAAATCAATAATGGTTGTCCAAGTTGCAATATCTGGTTGAATTGATTTATATTTATTTGAAGAAATTTCTTTTAATAATAAATCAGCTTCATCAAATTCATTATTATAAATTAAATTTGATAAAAGTTTATTATAAATTAAAATATTTGGGGTAAAATTTTCATCTTCTTTATAAATTTTAAATAAATTTAAAGCTTCATTATTATGTTTAATTTCTAATAAATATTGAACAATTGCACATTTTAAATCTGAATTTAATAATTTAGGTTTGTTATTTTTCAAATTTATAATAATATCATTTGCTTTATTAAATTGATTAGTTTTCAAGAAATAGTTCAAATAAATTGAATAACTTTCTGAATTTAAAATAAAATTGGTCTGTAATAATTTCCAAACAGATTCTACTCTTGATTCAGTTTCATCTGATTTTATTAAAGAGAAAGATTTTAATAATTGATTCCAAATATCAATATTTAATTCAATTTTATTTTCATTGGCAAATTTAAATAATTCAATTGATTGAGAATATAATTTTGCTTCATTTAAATATTTCATATAAAATGAAATAGTTGAAGGTTTAATTTCTTTCTCTTTACCTTTATAAAGAGCCAAATTATTTTTAATTGAATTTTCTAAATAAATTAATTTACCGTTGGTTGAAGCCAATTTGATACCTTTTAAAGACTCAGCTGAATTAATATCAAAATTTTCATTTTTGAAATTTTTATAAAATTCTGAAATTTGAGAAAACTCATTGGATGATAAATTACAATTTTCAGCTGCTTTCTTTAATTTAGAATAAGATGGAAGTTTTGAATCTTCATAAATAAGTTTAATAAATTCTTTATCGATTTTAGATTCTTTATTTTCAACTAATAATAATAAATAAGATGTTAAACCTAATAAATAGAATGAATCTTTTAATTCTTTTTCATTATAATTTGTTGAAAAAACTTTATCATTATTTTTGAAAAAGCTAACATTTTCAATCCAAAATGTTAAAGCTTCTAAAAATTTTTTCTCTCTTAATAAACTAGTAATGTATCTATTGAAATGAGTTGAATGAATTAATTTAGTTTCAATTAAAGGATTGATAATTTCTTTATATAAAAGAGCAGTTGAAACATTAGTATTAGTTTGCTTTTTAATTGAATCAATCTTAGATAATAATTTATTAGCACAAGAAATCATTGATCTATAAGAAACATTTTTCTCTCTTGGGGTTGATTTATCAAATGATTGCTGAACAGATTCAAAAAAAGGTGAGAATTCGGTATAATCTTTGGTTACTTCATTATAAAGTGAATCAATGAAATGATTTTCAGGTTTATTAAAAGGTTTTTTGTTACCATCATTTTTATTTGAATTTTCTGTCAAAGTCGAAGCAGCCGTAGATGATGCTGCAACTGTTGATTGGAATCTGTATTTACCAGAAACGCATAATCTGGATGAATAAATTGATCTAGCAAACATCCTTGTTTTATCCTTTCCAAAGCACAGCTGAAGAAAAGGATGAAGTTCGTTAACAAGAAACTGCAATGGAAATGCTCCACAAATCGTCCAGCAAAGTTCGTCGGTTTCTCTCGCTTTTCTCGTTTTTTTTTCTACACATTACACAACATTAAAAAAAAATTGGAAAAAAAAATTTTTTTTTTCTTCTTTGTCTTCTATTTTTCATGTTACTCCTATTCAACGTAATAATTATATACTTGTTCCTCTGAAATGCCCAGACGATTACCATATATCAGGAAGAATTCGTCGATTCTAAATGGAAGAGTTTCTGAACTTTTAGAAAATTCATATTGATCCCATTTCTTCTCTTCAATCATATTGAAATGTCTTGCTGTATATTCTCTTGTAAGTTCAAACTGCTGTAAAACTTCACGATTTTCACATTTACCAAATGTTGATTCTTCATTTTCATTAAGATCAGGACAATCATATTTATTTATCCATAATCTATACTTTTTATCGAAAATATGATCCGGTTCTGTAATTCTAGTTAAAGCAGATGGATATAATCTCCAAATTAATTTCTCATATTCACTTGGGAAATATGCTCTAACACCTTCAAAAAATGATGGTACCATTTTCGATAGTTCATCAACTAAATAAGGGTTATCATTTTTACAATGAATCAATTGTTTACTTTCCTGATATTCATTTAATTTTTGTTTTAAAGTTTCTTCATAATGATCACCTGCTGAATGAATATTAAATTCATAATCTTTATCAACAATTTTATAACTTCTTTCAGGAATTTTCAAATCTTTTAAATAATTTTTAGTCCAGGCTAATGCTGATATATCTAAATAAATACCTGTATTAATATCAATAAATCTACCATCAATTGCATTTAATCCAGATCCGTGAACTCTTGAATAATATGTTGGATTAATATCAATTAAATAACTTGACATAGAAGTTTGAAATCCATCTTTTGATGAATAATCAACAACTAATGTATTATTAAAATTTCTTGCTAATATATGTAAAGTTTTCATTGTAACAATAACGTCAATATCACCATCCCATGGTAATGTTAAACCATTTCTAATCCAACCTAACATTGAACCATAAGCAATAAAAGTTTTTAAATGATTTTCATAACAAAATCTTAACCACGTTCTAGCTAATCTATGAATAACTGATTGTCTAAAATCATTTAAAATATAACTACCTGAAAAAAATCTCCAATCAAAATGTGATCCTAAAGTAACACTATATAAATTAGCTTCTTGTAAATATTTTGGATGACCACCTGTATAAATTTTGAAATTTTCTAATTCATTAATGGTTTTATAAAGTTTAGCATCATAATTATCTTCATCTTTTTGTGAAGATATATAATTCAAATTATTTAAAAATGATAATTCATCCCATAAAAAATCTTCTGTCTCCCATTTTGTAGATTTCATTTTATGTGAAGTTTCTTGAAAAGCTAAAAAAGTTTCATCACGATCAATTAATTCAAATTGTTTATTAGTTGGGATTTTTTTCTCAACACCGTAATAACTAAAATATTTTGATAAAGTTCTTTTCAAACTTTCAATATTTAAACCATTTTTAAAAAAAACTTTTTTATCAAATTTCATTAAATTAATATATTTATCAGTATATTCTTTAATTTTCTCTTTATTTCTTAAAAATGGTTCCCTTTTAATATTTTTATCAATATTAATCATTAAACCTCCATCAACTTCATCATTTTCAAATAAATTTAATAAATAAATTCTATCCGGTGGTGGCATAGAACATTTAATATATGAAGAGCCATATAACACTCTACCATTTTCTTTAATTTTAGCAGATGTTGGGCCTGTTATTTTAAATTTATAAGGATATCCTAATATATCATCATCTGAATTAACACAATGATTTTGAAAATCTACATTTCCTTCACATCCATATAAAGTTGCAAAACTTTCACAATTAAGTGAAAAGAAATCATTTATATGATCTATAAAACTATCAGAATGAAGATTTAACCAATCGATTAAATAACTATTATCATAACTCAATCTAGTATTAAAATCTAACCAATCATCCCAACTAAAAGGAATAGTAAAATCTTTTTCTAATTCATGATTAGTTTTAAGTAAATGATTTTGTAAAAGTAATAATAACATAGCTGGTGCTAATCTTGAATCAAATAATGAATCATCATAATTACTTGAAATATCCTCTGGATATAAATCTTTTAAATGAGGTATAATTATTTTATGTAATGGAGTTCTCTTTATTGGATCATTAATAATAATAGAAACTGGATGATTATCGTTTAATAATTTAAATAATAAAAATAGAAATGAAATAGAGAAAAGTACGTAAATTGTGAACAGTTTTTTATTTTTTCTAGCAAACTTTAATAGTTGTTTATAATAAAGCTTTATTTTGGTGTTATATTCATTAAAAATTTCTCTATAAATGGATTCTTCAGGCTGTAAAAATTGTTTATGTTCGTATCGTGAATTGTGATTTAAATCTTCTTCATCTATGAAATCAACGTCTATATTTGTAAGACTCGAAGTTATCTTGGAATTTATATGATGCGGTTCCAACTGATAGTCAGAATTCGACTTGATATCATACACCATTGTCACGTAGCTCCTACCCCTGCAAACCCTGCTGAAAGGAAGAAAAAAAGGGGGTAAAGGAAAGAAAAAAAAGGGAAAAAAAAAAGGGAAGCAGTCTCCGGTAAAACCCTTTGAATAATTCCCAACTTGTCCATTGTGCTGCAGCGTTTTTCTTGTTTTTGAGTTTCGCTGCGCCTGTATTTACATTACGTATTGCAATTACATGCTCGTATAGTATTTATACACGTCTATATATATATATTATATATTATATATATATTATATACACTTTTGTGACTACAACGGTTTCCTCATGTTGTGGAAGTTGAAAAACTTGTTCATACACTTGGAACCGTTGAGTGTAATGTCTTTACCAGGATCACAGGAACAACGACCTTTGGCTCGGATATCTTTATTAATAGGACAATTTGTATAAGGACCATGATAATAACCAATATCATCGAAAAAATGTAATTTTTCTTTATCCATTAATAAAGAAACTGCAAGTGTATGTACAGGTGCGTCACCCCATCTTTCATAAAAGAAACCACCTGCATTATCTAAATATTCAAAATATGATCTATAAGCTTTACTTCTGAAAAAATCCAATTTACCAATTTCAAAATTCGACCAAAAATGACATAAATTATAAGTTTCCCCTTTATCATTAGATATTAGCTCTAATGAGTTATTAATTTCTTCATATTTAGGATTTTCAGATAAAAATTTTTTGGTAGTTTCCCATAATGTTGGAATTGTTTCAATATATTCTTGTAATGCAATTGTAAATCCATATTCATAATCGTTATCTTGCATAAATTTGAAAATATCATAATCTATATCACAGTAAAATTTAACACTTGGTTCAACTCTCCAATAATAATCATATTCATCTAATAATGGATGTCTAAAAAAGAATCCTGAATTATATCTACACATATGTCTATAAGGGATTGAATCACCATAAATTATATCATCTTCTTTCATTTTTTTCCTTGTTGCTTCAGCTCTTTTCATATCAATCCAAATTGGGAATGACCAATGATCATAAGGTATCACACCATATTTTGTTTCACCTGAAATAGATTTAGTAGTTTCTCTAATAAATTCTTCAGTAAATTGATTATCATTTAAAAATACCCAATCATATTTAAATTTACTATTAAATCTATCTTCAATACTCTGAATTGATTCTAATAATTCCCATAAATCTTCATTACGTGCTAATGTAACAAATGTTGCTTTGACTTTGTTTTTCTCTCTATTGATAATATTAGTCTTCGTATCTACCTTATCAATTTCTTCATGCATTGTTTCAATTGTATTGTTTGATGATGAACCAAACGAATAATATATAACCATAAATATGAAAAATGCTACAACTGAAAACTTAACCATACGGTTTTTCAATTGCTGTGATGAAAGTATCGCCATGGTGTGTAAATATTTATGAACCTTTACACAATGCTTACAACAATGTGTGTGGAGATCTGTTACAGTATAAATTTGTATATATAAGCTATATATATTCTATATACTATATATAACAGCTGTAAATTTTTCACTTCGCAAAGCCTCTGAAATTTTTTTGTTTGTAAAATATACACTGCTGGTAAACTTCCAACTAAGGTACAGACAAGACAAACCTGCAGTATGATATATACAGTAATATACATATATATATATATAAATACAAATATACATGTTCACCATAAGATAAATAATTGAATTAAGTTAATAGGTATTAATAGGGGGGAAAAAAGGGTGGAGGAGAGTAAGTGATAAAGTAGGAAGGAAAAGTGTGTTCAAAAAACCTAATCACCGTATTTTTCCCAACCTTCAGGTTTCTTTATACCCTTTAATTTGTAGTATTTGTTGTTACAGAAATAATTTTTGAAAGTAATATCATCATTTGGATTACATGCACATTTCTTTTCTAATCTAGTTTTTTCACTAACAGGACAATTAGAGAAAGGAACGTGATAGTATCCTAAATCGTCAAAGAAATGTATCTTATTTTTATCCATGAAGAGACCAACAGCAATTGAATGAACTGGAGCATCACCCCATCTTTCATAGAAGAATCCACCTGCTTTATCTAAATATTCAAAATATGCTAAATAAGCATCAGATCTCCAGAAAGATAATTTACCAACTTCGAAATTTGACCAAAAATGACAACCGTTATAACTAACACCTCCGTCATCTGATAACCAATCCATAAAGTTATTTGGATTTAAATATTCAGGATTATCTTTAATGAATTTTCTAGTTGTTTCCCATAATGTTGGAATAGTTGCTTGATATTCAGGTAAAGAGATAGTATAAGAATATTCGTAATCATTATCTTGCATAAATTTAAAAATATCGTAATCGATATCACAGAAAATTTTAATTCCTGGTTCAACTCTCCAATAATAATCATATTGTTCCATTAAAGGATGTCTAAAAAAGAAACCAGATTCAAATCTACACATATGTCTATAAGAGATTGAATCACCATAAATGACTTTCTCTTGTCTCATTCTTTCTCTAGTTTCAGCAGCTTTTTCAGTATCAATCCAATCAGGGAAAGACCATTGGTCATGAGGGATTAAACCATAATGAGCAGTACCAGAAATTAATCTTGAAGTTTCTCTTTTAAATTCTTCTGAAAATTCTTCATCATTAAGGAAAACCCAATCATAACCGTATTGATGATTAAATCTATCTTCAATTTGTTTAATTGAACCCATGATTTCCCAAACATCGATGTTTCTAGCAAGTGTAACAAAAGTTGCTTTAACTTTTTCACCACTAACAACTTTTTTATTTGGAATTTCGTTATTAGCATCAGGAGGTGAATTTACATTGTTTGAAGATGGAGGGGTAGATGAAGATTTATCATTGTGATTAACAACATTGTTAGAAGTTTGAGGGATGTAAGAAGATGATGAACCTTTTGAAAGAATAAAAGCTGATAAAATAAGCAATAAGGCGAAAAAGCCAAATCTCAGCAATCTAGCATTAGACCTTGCCATGATTCAAATAATCAGCTTAATTGAAGAAAAGGTATAAGCAAAACAAACAAGATGAAAGAGCCAAAGGAAGGAAAAGAAATGGTGAATGGAAGTGAAAGAAGGAAAAAAACAGAGAAAATGGAATCAGTTGTAAATGGGAAAACGCGACACGTCATTCCGTTTTTGGTCGTTCTGCAGCGTCGATCGCCCGTTTCCTTGTTTTCCCCCCCCTTTTGTCTTGTCAGCTTCCACTCTTCCCCCTTTGTTTTATCTGGTAATCGTTTAACTTTAAACAATATTTAGTTTACAATTATGTCACATCAGGTGTAAGCGTTGTAGTTCTTTATCCATTCATGTCTTCACTTGCTAATAAGAGGATACTTAAAGAAATTAAAGATCTTCAGAAAGCTGCATCTTCAGATAATACAATATTACTTGCTTCAAATCCTGATTCATTAAATAACGTATTGATCGATATTTACATTCCCGCTTCTATCTACAATGCTTCAACGCCTTTTACTATTTCTTATATAATAGGTACAAACTATCCTTTCTCTCCTCCACAGATTCAATTTGTAGGAGATAATATACCTTTGCATCCTCATATTTATTCAAATGGCCATATTTGTCTAAACATTTTATACGACGGTTGGTCTCCTGCACAAAATATTCTCTCTGTTGCGCTCTCTCTTCAAAGCATGTTGTGCAATAATAAGACTTTAGAAGCACCGCCAGACGATGAAAATTATTGCAGCCATTGTCCATCCAATCCGTTGGCTTCCAAGTGGGATTTCCATGATGATAACGTGTAAATTGTTCTTGTTGCTGTGAAAAGTTTCTTGGTCGAGCCCCGCGTCGATCGTCGCGTGCGTTTCCCTCTTTTTTTTCCTTTTTTTTTTTTTTTGGCTCCTCTCTCTATATCGTATTTCTTAGTTTGCCACCAAAACTTTGCCCTTTTCCTATATTTGTTACCACTGTTTATCTTGGATCATCACATTTCCTTTTTATAGTTATATATCAACAGATACAGAAGTTACAGAGCTATAGTAAGAAAACTATGCATACATCTGTTTATGCTTTTATTTAAAAATTCTGTCATAAATCAAATTTCCTTCTCCTCAAAAAATAAATCTTATCAATCACTGAAACTAATGACTTCAACTAAACAATTTACAACAATTGTTGATAACAACAAAATGATTAAACCGGACTCTGATGACAGAAATTATAAAATTATTAAACTAAAAAATAATTTGGTAGCTTTATTAATCAATGATCCAACAACTGATAAATCTGCCGCTGCTTTAGATGTTAATGTAGGTTCTTATAATGATCCAAAAAATTTACCTGGTTTAGCTCATTTTTGTGAACATTTATTATTCTTAGGTACTGAAAAATATCCTTTAGAAAATGATTATAATTCATATCTATCTAAAAATTCAGGCTATTCAAATGCTTTTACCTCTTCTTTAAATACTAATTATTATTTCGAAGTTAAAAATGATGCATTATATGGTGCTTTGGATAGATTCTCACAATTTTTCATTAAACCTTTATTTTCTTCTTCTGGTAAAGATAGAGAAATTAATGCAGTTGATAGTGAAAATAAGAAAAATGTGCAATCAGATACTTGGAGATTATATCAATTATCAAAATCTACAACTTCAACTGATCATCCTCATAATGGTTTCTCAACTGGTAATAAATCAACTTTAGGTGATTTACCAATTCAAAATAATATTGATGTTAGAAATGAATTGATTAAATTTCATAGTAATAATTATTCTTCAAATTTAATGACTGTTACAATTTTATCAAATGAATCTTTAGATACTTTAACTAATTGGACTGTTGAAATGTTTTCAAATATTGAAAATAAATCTTTACCAAAGCCAATTTATTTAAATTCTCCTTTCAATTCTGAAAATTATATTAATAAATTATATAAAATTAAACCTATTAGACAAATGAGAACTTTACAAATTACTTTCCCAATTCCTTCAACAGCTCAATATTGGGAATATTTACCAAATAGATATATATCACATTTGATAGGTCATGAATCAAAAGGTTCTTTACTTTATAATTTTAAATTAAAAGGTTGGGCTAATGGATTATCTTCTGGTGCAAGTCAATTGTCTCCAGGTTTCTCTGAGTTTTCAATTAATGTAGATTTAACAACTGAAGGTTTAAAAAATTATAATTTAATAATTGAAGATATTTTTAAATACTTAAAAATGCTTAAAACTGAAGGTCCAAAAGAATGGATCTTTGATGAATTGAAAACAGAATCATTAAATTCTTTTAAATTTAAACAAAAATTAGATGCTGCTTCAACTGTTTCAAGATATGCAGGTCAAATTCAAAATTTAAAATATTATTCAATTCCTTTAAAAGATCCTTTATTAAATTTATCATCAAATGAAAATTATTCAATTGAAAAAATTCCAGAGGAAGAATTTTTAAGTTTATCTATTAATAGGAAATTTAGTGCAAATTTAATTGATGATTTATTAAATTATTTAAATCCAAACAATTTTAGAATTTTTTTAATTTCAAAAGATTTATTTGATAATATTAATGATGAGAATAAAAGTTTAATTAATTATGAGAAATGGTATAATACTGAATATTTAGTTGAAGATTATAAATTTACTAAAAATTTAGAAAATGTTGAATTAGATGATAATTTAACTTTACCATGTAAAAATGAATTCATTTGTACAAATTTCGATTTAGCTAAAACGGAACAAACAAAATTCCCAAAATTAATTGAAATTGATCAATTTTCTAAAATTTGGTTTAAATCAAATACTTTATTAAGTGGTCCAAGATCTGCTATAACAATTAAATTCAATTTACCAGGTTCAACTTCTACACCACTTAATTCGTTATATTTATCATTATTTGTTGAATTATTAGATGATGAATTGAATTCTTTATCGTATTATGCTTCATTAGCTAATTTAAATTATAGTTTCAATCTTGCAAGAGAAGGAATCAGTTTAGAGATTATTGGATATTCTCATAAAGAAGAAGTACTTTTAACTAAATTACTTAAAACTTTAAACGATTTTACAAATGAAAGTAATGAAAATCTTATTTGGAATGAATATAGAATTAAAAGATTTGAAATTTTAAAAGAGAAATTATTTAGAAGTTTGAAAAATTTCGGATTTTCTACACCTTATCAACAAGTTGGACCAATTATTTCATCATTAGTTAATGAAAATTCATGGTTAGTTGATGATGAGATTTCTTGTTTTAATGCAGTAGATTTTAATTCGTTAAAAAATTATTCACTTAATTTATTCAAAATTTGTTTTATTGAAGTTTTAACAATTGGAAATTTCGAAAAATCAGATTCAATTAATATTCATAATATAATAAAACAAAACCTTCCAACATTAAATAGCTCAATAACTTTAACAGGCTCTCAATTTACTAGAGGTAGATCATTGAAACTTGAAACCCAATCAATTTCTCATTATATCAAACCGAATGATGATCCTGAAAATATTAATTCGTGTATTGAATTATTCATTCAATTAGGTATAATCAGTAATCAACGTCAAAGAATATTAAATGAATTAATTGCACAAATTTTACATGAACCATGTTTTAGTAGATTAAGAACTATTGAACAATTAGGTTATGTAGTATTTTCAGGAACTAGGGAAACTCGTACCACATTTGGTTTAAGATTTTTAATTCAAAGTGAATATCCAACATTTTATTTATTAATGAGGATCAATAAATTTATGAAAAAAATGGGTGTTTATTTTGAACAAAAAATGACTGAAGAAGAATTTAATAAACATATTGAAGCATTAATTAACAAAAAAGAACAAAAAATGAAAAATTTGAAAGAAGAAAGAAACCTCCATTGGATTAGAATTGCGTCAGGATATTACGATTTTGATAGATATGAGAAAGACGTTGAATTTTTGAAAAATTTTAAATTAAATGAGGTATCAGAATATTATAATTCTAATGTCTTGAATAATGAAAATAATGGTAAGTTAGTTGTTCATTTACAATCACAGCAAACTTATAAAAATGATCAAATTAAAATGATGAAAAATTCATTTATAAATTTTATTTACGATAAAGAAGAATTTGATGATGTTACATTTGAAAGTGAGAAAGTTAATGATAAAATTGACAGCTTTTTTACAAATGAAGAGATAAATAAAGAGACAATTGATAAATTTTTACAAGATGAATTATTCAATGATTTCAAATATAAATCGGAATTAAGAGATGACATTCTTTATTACATTACGAAAGTTTGGAGTAAATATGAGGAAGAAGATGGTAATTTAATAGATATTGTCGGTGAATGGAAATGTTCTGTTCCATTGACACCAGCTCCAACAGCCAAAATCGAAGAAAGGCATTGTGCCAGTGACATAAATATGAAAGGTAAATTATAAAAATCTAAATACACATTTTGTAGACAATAAAATAGTACCTAGAGATTATATATATATATATACTTAGACAAAGCATAAATATTTCTTCCTGTTGTTAGTTTATAAAAAAAATTTTGGTAACTCAATTTTTTTTTTTTGCTTATCGCCTGATGATAATTGACTTCAATTTTTTGATTGAAATAATTGTGTCCTTTTTAGCAAAGGCAAACATCGAATTGATGTTGGATGATAATGAAGAGCTATTGTCAACTAGAACACACATAATGACTAATGAAACATCACGCTTGTTACCTGTTGATCCTATTCCAGTAGATATTACAACAGTTGAGAGGGATTTGATAGTTGACAGAAAATTAGCAAATAATTTCCGTGAAAGAATAAATAGATATTATTATCTTATATTACTAGTATGTGGATTTATTTTGATACTATTAAGTGGAATATATGAAATTAATAAAGTAATCAAAGGTGTGTCACTGAATATAAATAATGTTGAGTTTTTAGATCTATCAGACAGTAGTGTAATGTTGGATATTGAAGGAATACAGTTAGATTTTCAAGATACGGGATTGTTCAAGTGGTTGAATGTTATTAATAATAAAACCCTGTATTTTTCAAAAGATTTAAAAATATATGATGGAGAAAATCACCCTGTTTTGATTGCAAATGTATCATCTAGAAAGTATGATATCAATTTAAGCAACAGTTCGTGGACATTTGATTTGAATAATTTGTCTATTGAAATTGAAGGGGATAAATTTTCCAAGTTGGTTAATGATATATCGAATACTTCTAACTCTCGATATAGAATTGAAACTAAAATATATGTTAATAATATACCAATTTCTATTAATAAGAAACTATCATTTACAAATCACCAAATAATAGGATTGGTTGATAGGATGAGTAATAAAATACTTGGAGATGTTTATATAAAAAATTTAATAATTGATCCTTATGAAAAAAATTTGGGATTTCAAGGCCAAGTCGACATATCAATACCTAAAATTTTAAAAATATGGAAAGGGAAGAAAATTGATTTGAATAGTGATATTGGGCTAATGATTGAAAATCAATTTAAGAAAATATTGAATATTAATACAGACAAAAGAAAAATTTATGGAAATTATTTGAGTCTAAATTTCATTCTTTATAATATTGATGAAAAAATAATTGAGTCAGGCATTGTTGATGAAATAGTTTGGAGAGTATTAAATGACGATTCAAAACTAAAAGCATTATCAATATGTATTTTGGGAAACCATTCAAGTGGAAAATCATGGTTTGAAAAATTTATGTTAAATATTAATATGAGTTTAAATTTATATGTTCATAATTTAGGGAAAAAAATTCTTGAGGCTATGGAAGTAAATAATATTGTTAATAAAGAGATAACATTAAATAATTTGGAAGTAAATAGCAATAAAAAACACGGGAACGTAGAGATAGGTACTGATCTGTCTATTGTTTCAAAAAATTTCAAAAAAATATTTAATTTTACGTCAAGAACAAGTGGCGAAATTGGAATCGAAGGTATTGATTTGGTATTTAATAATGGTTATATTGAAAATAAAAATGGAATAATTGAAACAAATCTGAGAGATATTTTCTTTAATATTGAAAATATCAATCAAAGTATTGATTTTTTTCAAACCATAATAAATCGAAATGGGATTGATGTATTAAACAAATTAAATTTTAAAACACATAGTAATATAGAGTCAAAATTTTTTAAAGGAATTTTAAATTTAAATAGTAGTGTTGATATTTCATATAAAACCATCAATGATTTATTTCCAAAATTAGAAGAAGGTATGGTAAATAATATGATTGAATTGAATGGGATTAATTTTGTGAATGAAGGGTCTAATTTCATTGAAACAAAAGTTCAAACAAACATCAAATTACCTAAATTTATAAAAAAAATAGAAAACAATTTTGAGAAAGTTAATTTAATTACTAAATATAAATCAACGGAACTAATTACAATTGGGATAGATAGATTTAAAAATGAAGAAGAAGAGTCATGTTATGTAGATATTGATCTAAAATTAGATATTAGTGATTTGGAAAAAAAAAGAATTATTGAAGAATTTATCGGAGGTTTCATATCAGGAATATCGAATAATATTACAATATCTGGATATAGTAATAATGAAGAGAAAAGTATATATGGTGTAAACAAAAATATAGATGAATTCATTAATGGAATTTCTATTCCATTAAATGTAAGTACAAATGACATAGATGGTGGGAATGAAGGAGATAATTATTTTATAAAAAACACAATTATGCACATTGTTAGTAAAGAAGTTGAGATGACATTATATAATCCAATTAAAAATCGAAACATAATTGTTGAAATTGAAGAAGCCGAGGCCAAATGTGAAGGGTACATTATAGGATATTTAAAAGATAAAATTACATGGAATATCGAAAGTGGTATTTGGAATAGCCCAAGAGAAAAAGTTGAATATGCCAATACGGGGAGTGCAGGATGGAAGATTATTGAAAGGGCTATAAGAGGTGATGGAGTGTTGAAGGATATGACGGTGAGAGCGGTTATTAAGGTTTATGTTGATGGAAGTGAGTTTAAAGGGCTAAACTTAATGTATCAGAGTGTCGGGACGGTTAATGGTAAAGTCCGTTGGTGACTGTCTTATCGGTGTAACCGAAAAATGAGTGATTTAAAATAATTTTTAATTTATCGGTGAAGTATTATTATTTTTTAAGTTTTCCTTGTATATACTTTTCTTTTTCTTTTTTTTTGTTACTTCCTTTTTATTTCTGTTCTTTATTTTCATTCTTTCCTCTTCTGTTGGATACATAGGGAATATAAAAAGGCTAATATTGTGGAAAATGTCGTTGTTTATGGATATGGTTATAGTGGCTTTCTTAAGTCCTGTCAGTAATTACGTTAATAATAAGAAATGTGCAATCCTTGAAAAATATAGCTCAGAAGAGGAGAGAAAAGAATATGCATCACATTGGATGGGTCAAACAAAACTGTACGGAGATTTTGTTAGGAAATATTTAGAATTTGATACTTTCGAAGAAGAATAAGTATAGCATCGGAAATGTACAATTTGTTTGTGTGTAATAGTCATTAATTTATAAACCAGTTAAAATGTATAAAAATTTCACTATATAGTAACGAAAATGCCTAAAACGGAGGAAATTTTTTTTTTGTCTCGGCTCGATGGGATTTTGAGCAAGTTGTGGGAGGCGAAGGGGATCGAGACAGATTCATTGGTACACAAAAGACTGTGTTTAGCAGGTTCAAGAAGGGGGTGTTGATTGATCATATCTCAGCTTTATATTGATAATGAGTGTGGTTAATGATATTGCTGACATAGAGGAAGCTAAAATCCCAGGTAACTACTCAGCAAGGAAAATTCAACGTTGGAATGCATCATCAATTTATGCAACAAATGTAATAGATTCAAATGATGATGCAATTCATAAAAATCTGCCTGTTGATCATATATCTCCAGCTCAGATGTATTCAACAGACTCTGGTAGGATGTTTCATGCAGGATCGATTTGTATTATAATGATAGGTTTGCCAGGTAGAGGTAAAACTAACTTATCTATTAGTTTATGTAGATATTTAAGATGGTTAGGGGTTCGTACAGAATTATTTCATTTAGGTGATTATAGAAGAAAAAATACAAAGAAATCACAAGATTTAAATTTCGAAAAGCTAATGACAAATTCATATTTCTCTTCAAACCCTCAAGATTCTAAATTGAAAGATTTAAAATTAAAAATTAAAAATGAATTAATTGATGATATAATGAATTTCTTTAAATTATCAAATGGACAAATTGCAATTTATGATGCAATTAATGGTATTGATAGTGAAAGACAAGAATTAAATAATTTTTTTAAATCGAAAAATATTAAATGCTTATTTATTGAATCAATAATTGATGATGAAACTCTGTTAATTGATAATATAAAAGATTCAGTTAATTCACCTGATTATGAAAATTGGAATCAAAATGATGCATTATCAAATTTTCAAAGTAGAATAAAAGAAAATGAAAAATCTTATCAAACTTTAGATTCCAAGAATTCCAACTTAACTTTTATTCAATCTTATAATTTTGGCCAAAAAATTTTAATAAATGATTTGAAACATGATTTTTTAACTACTAAAATTATTTTCTATTTATTAAATGCTAAAATTAAATCACATTCAATTTATTTTGCTCGTTGTTCTTTAAATAAATTAAACTTTAAAGATGATCCTCCAATGAATGAAAACGGTAGAAAATATATAACTAAAATATTCAATTCACTATCTTCACATTTTCCTAATGGTAAAATACCGGAAGATTTAGTTGTCTGGACATCAACTAGATTAAGAACAATTCAATCTTCACAAATTTTTAAAGACGTTGGTTGTAATGTGAAACATAGACCTGAATTAACACAGTTAAATCCTGGTGCTGCAGAAGGTTTGACTAATGAGGAATTAAATTCTAAATTTCATGAAGAATATTTAAAACATACCGCTGATCCTTACCATCATAGATATCCAAGGGCTGAATCATATCATGATTTAGCTCTCAAGATTGAACCTCTTATTTTGGAAATTGAGAAATTATCAGATGACATTTTAATTATTGCAGATGAGACTATCATTCGTATATTTTATGGCTATTTAATGGCATCAAATGCAATAGATATACCTCTAATAGAATTTCCGCAAAATGAAATTATAAAAATTACTTATAACACATATAACAATAAAATGGAAAGAATTGTTGTTGATGGAATTGATACCGAATAAAAATTATGAATAGATTTATTTATAAAAAGTTTCTTTTTTTTCTTATAATTATTCAAATATATTTTATAAACATGGGTAATAAAAAATTATAATGTAACAATAATGAAGACGTTTTTATATGTTCCTTTTTTATAGGATTTTCTTTATTAAAAACAAAAATTAAAGTTAAATATGGACGAGACCGGAGTCGAACCGATGACCTCTCGCTTGCAAGGCGAGCGCGCTACCAACTACGCCACACGCCCAGTTAATAAGGATTTAAGTGGCTTACACACCTGTCGCAATAGCTATTCACGTGACTTAATTTATAATGAAATTTTTTTAAACAATTTTTTTTCAGTACTTTTTTAGAAATAACCAAAGAACAAAAGTTTTATTAAAATATTTTACCTTTCAGTATCAACTTTTTTTCCAACTTAGGCTCAAACAATTAATATTCAAATTAAACAAAATCCTATTTTTTTAAAGATCGGGATTTCAGCTAACATTAAAAATGGTGCTTGATTAATATGATTTTATAGTAAAATATATGACAATGTGCGCTGGCTTCCTTTGTTTTTGCAATTCGATTATGTTTTTGTTAATATTGGCAAATATAAAGATCAGAATTCTTAACAAATCTGCGATAAAGGCAAACAAATCTTTTACATTAATAAATATTTGTTCATTCTTGTTTAAAAAAAATATTGTTTAACGCTTCTCTTCACTATACTGACATTTTATGTATTGCAATACACGTGTTTATATACACTGATTTTAGAAACTCAG